>JAYRCH010000222.1:0-600000 GCA_037179445.1 Phengaris alcon alcon | reverse complement strand
GCGGACTTATATATTCATTAACGGCTTTAATTATTTTTGTAGAGACCTCGTCAAATCCTACACTATGTGTATTTTTTAGATTTTTTATTATTTTATAAGCATCCTGGGGCAAACATGGGGCTAGGAACATTGTTTTATTATTATTATTATTGTTGTAGTATCTAAAATTATTTTTAGAAGTGTCTGATTTAGGTTTTACTTTGTCTATAAAATAATTATTAAATTCATTTGCAATTTCAATTGGATCGGTTATATATTTATTGTTTTTAGGTTTTATCTTTAATATAGGATGTTTTGGTATATTTAAACGTGATTTATTAATTATTTGCCATACGGATTTAGATTTATTATTTGACATAATTATTTTATAATTGTTTTGTGAGCGTTTAGTTAATGAAATTACTTTTTTAAATATTTTGCAGTAATTTTTATATTTTAATTTGTTTGCTATTGTAGCTTGTGCTCTAACTTCCCATATCATTCTTCTTTTCTTTTTACTACATAATTTTATACCCCGCGATAACCATTTCGGGCCGAATTGACGTCGGATTCGATTTTTTTCATGTATGTGCTCGAAACCGTTCAGGCCGACTGACGTCAGTTCTAACTGGAACTATCGGCCTCTCGTCGGTGGCAGCCTTAACTTCTAAGAATAAACAGTATATCAAAAGTCAATATTTTCAAAGGTACAGCGATTTGTATACAAAATTTCGCAAATCTCGTGAAAACACTCCATACGACAGTCGTACCTAGCTGTGATGTTACCTCTAGGTTAAAGTGTATTAAGTATACGGCCGCAGGAACATATTTGTAAATATCTCCGATATTTGTGCGTTTAAGTTCATACTTACAGTAATTAATGTTTTTGTATATGATGTAAGTAAAGTAATGATGTGGGTTTTCTATATGTTTTATTTCATACTTTTTTGTGCACTTTTACTTTGGAAGTCGGTTTTAATTTATAATCCTTATAGTTTCATTAAAAATTCACTATAGGTAGGTAAGTACATAATTATATAATTTTCTGTCTGTCTTTTCAGCGTTTTTGGTCTACTTTTTTTTCTTGACAACTTTTTGCTGGATGAACGCAATTGCAATACAAATACTTCTCACCATAAGGTCAGTAACATTATTTTTACCCTCTCTTATCGAATTATAGGCAAGGACATTGGCTACCTTAATAATATATCCTTTCCAAATATTGAGTTCCTGCAGGACAGACTTATTTTTACTTATTATGCTTGCAGGTTGTGGGTATATTTAGTCATGTTTGGTATATTGCGGACTCTCTTTACATAGCTTAACTTGGCAACTTATCCTTCCTTTGGATATGACCATACCAGCGTAGGCGGCATCTCTCTCACTTTTTCCACCACAGGGGCTACTTTTAAGGAACCTCATATACTAACAATCGTTACAGACTGATATGACGACCTCTGTGACTCAGTGGTTCAGCGCGTTGGTGTTCAAGCCTGGGGTCGCGGGTTCGAATCCCGCCGAAGGAACAAAAAAGTTTTTTTGTGTTCCTGGGTCATGGATGTGTATTAAATATACATATTATGTGTAATATAATAAAAAACTTAAATATACGTATAGTATAAAAGTATTAAATATACTTCCCGTTTTCTGGTACCTGTAACACAAGTTCTTCGGATACTTAGCACGGGGCCAGTTTGATGTGGTGTGAAGCGTCCATAGATATTATTTATAGACTTTATCCAGGCGTGTCATCCCACCTGCTCATCTGAGCATCTTCATCTCATTTGCGTGTAGTTGTTGCTCGTGAACTTTTTCATAGTCCAGTATTCTGCTTCACCGGTTAGCGTTGGTCTCACAAATGTCTTGTATACTTTCCCTTTGATCTGGAAGAGCATTTTGGGGTCACAGAGAATGCCAGTTAATGGCTCCACTTGAGCCATGCCGAATTTATACGATGTTTGACATCTTTATAGACATTTGCGTCTGATGTTATGACGGATCCAAGGCACCTAAATCTCTCTACCTTAGGCAGTGGCGTACTGTTTATGCACACATCTTCGTCTGCTTTATCCATTCCTCCGTAATCGCACTCTTTACACTTGTCTTTCTGCGGCTGATACGTAGTCCATGCTTCTTTATTCTATTTCTCTATTCTATTTTCTCTACCCGTAAGTTAAGCGTTTTTTGTAGATCAGTGACGGTTGTGCTTTAATAGGCACAACGCTAATGCGCTTTTTCATCCACGTGGAGCATGCACCACGGGATATGTTACTGATTAACACGTGTTCTAAATTCTAATCAATTTCATTTTATATAGTTCAGCTTTACATAGTCTACTTAGCTTTTGTCGATTATACCAAAGCCTTTGATAATATAAAACATACCGCTATATTTACGTCCCTTTGCAATCAAGACATAGACCCCGACTTATAAAGAACTGCTCAAAATCATTTATTCCAATAGTACCGCTAACATAAAACTTAACACTACCGGCCCAAAATTCCAAGTCCTCAAAGGTGTCAAGCAAGGTGACCCGCTCTCTCCCAAACTCTTCACCTGTATGCTTGAAGAGGTCTTCCGAAAGCTGGAAGGTACGTGGGCGGAAAAAGGTATTATAGTTGGCAAGAAGAGGCTAACAAACCTTCGTTTTGCTGACGACACTATCCTTTTTGCTCCTACAGCCGTGGAACTGCAATCTATGCTCCAAGATCTGAGCACTGCTAGCCTCGTGGTGGGACTGATAATGAATAGGTCCAAAACTCAAATAATGACCAACAGCAAGATATACACTACCTGGATGAGTACATCTACTTGGGCCAGCTAGTATCTTTCAAAAACAGACAAGGTTAGGAAGTCGATCGCCGAATCGAAAAGGCCTGGAAAAGCTACTGGTCCATGAAGACATTAATGAAAGGAGATTTACCAATCTCCCTGAAACAAAAACTTATAGACACGTGTATTCTTCCCATCCTAACCTACGGTGCTCAAACCTGGCCATTGACCGAATCACAAAAGTTCCGCTTCGGGGTTTGCCAAAAAGCTATGGAGCGCAGCATCTTGGGAATAAAACTAACGGACCGAGTACAAAACATCACGCTGCGCTCCAAAACAGGCATCACAGACGTAGGAATAAAGGGAGCTAAGCTTAAATGGGACTGGGCAGGACACATCAGCCGAATGCATCGCGACCGCTAGGCAAAAATATGCACCGATTGGGTACCTGAAGATGGACGATGTCGCCGTGGCCAGCCGAGAACAAGATGGCGCGACAAGCTGGATGCACACCAGCCAGGCTAGCCAGCGGTGGCTCAAAACAGAGATACCTGGAAGACATTTGGGGAGGCCTTTGCCCAGTAGTGGGACGGGACAGTCTAGGCTATTAATATAATAAATACATATAATATCAAAATAGTCCATGCAGAGGTCGAATTGGAGGGGGCTTAGGGCTAAGCCTTGGTGCACTCCTACGTTCAACTGAAATGAACCACTAAGACCTGCAGGGCTTTTTACATAGGTTGTAGCATTGTTTTACATGTCCTGTTATTTTCTGTATGTATCGTTCTGGGATTGCATGTGCTCTTAAGGACTGCCAGGTAAGATTTCGGGGCACCTGGTCGTAGCCCATTTATAGGTAGATGTAGGTTCTCTTTATTAGTGCGGTGTTTTTCCATTAAGATTCGGATTGTCTGAATACCCGAACGAAGGTACGAAGCCGAATTGATTTTCCGTTATACTACTGATTACTGTTATTTGTGAAGCGATTCTTTTCCATATCTTGAGAGTGTGCGATGTTAACTTTATATCCCTGTAGTTACTGCATTGGGCTATGTCACCCTTGTTCTCAAATATTGGGCATAATATCCTATTACGATACAAATCTGACACCATCCTTCAACACACCTTCACAAATATGTTATAGAAATCATTGCCCTTTGTATTATAGTAGGTAATACTTAGTCTTTAGATTTTATCAACCATAGTGGCTCTAAAGTTTTAAATACTTCAATGAACTCTAATAAATTTCTTTAGACCACGTGCCATTTTTAGGGTTCCGTAACCAAACAGTAAAAACGGGACCCTATTACTGAGACTTCGCCAGGCATTATCTCAACCTTCTTATACCGTTATAGCTCGACAGTTGAAATTTTCTCAAATGTATGATGTAGGTATTTCTATTGCCGATAAAACAACAAATACTAAAAACAGAATAAAATAAAAATTTGAGCTTCACATACAACAAACGTGATTTTTTCCGTTTTGTACGGAACCCCTATTTCCGACTCGCACTTGACCAGTTTTATTTTACACTCGAATTTTATCACCTTTAAGTTCCGTACAAAACGGAAAAAATCGCGTTTGTTGTATGTGAGCCTCAAATTTTTATTTTATTCTGTTTTTAGTATTTTTTGTTTTATATTTATATTTAAGGTATAGGAAGGTTACGGCGACAGACGGACGACCAGCAAAGTCTCAGTAATAGGGTCCCGTTTTTACTGTTTGGGAACAGAACCCTAAAAATGGCACGTGGTCTAAAGAAATTTATTACAGTTCATTGAAGTATTTAAAACTTTAGAGCCACTATGGTTGAAATAATCTAAAGACTATTATTATAAAAAAAGAGATATGATTTCTATAACATATTAGTGAAAAATATATGGCACAATAATTCGGTTTCGTCGATAGCGTGACTACAGTTGCAGCAAAATACAATAAATAAATAAAATAATAGCCTAAACTAACCAAGAGCATGTCACGACATGTCTAAGGAGGGTTCCGTAACTATCAACGCGCAATAGGTTTTCTTTGAATTACCTACTTATAAAAGTTATTGTCATAAAGTTATTACAGAAGCTAGGAGAGTGGCGGACAGACAGACAGACAGACAGACGGACGGGCAGAGCGAAATTATAAGGGTTCCTTAAGTTTTACGGAACCCTAAAAACACGACCGAAGCTCGCGGCAATTTTCCGTATATGTGCTCGAATCCATTCAAGCCGAACCTTAGATTAAAACACATAGAAACCGCGTACGCGCATGAAAAGTGAAGCAAATCATACTGAGCCATATCGGCTCAGTTTGTTCGAACGACCCGTCAGTTGTCAAGGTCAAGCGCTAGTGCATACATCTCCGATTATTATAAACATTATGACGGTTTGTGTCGTTACTGGGTGTCACAATTAATCGGAAAAGAATTAAAAAAGCTTCGGACATAACGTTTCATATGTAAGTATGAAATGTTATGTCCGAACAATTTGACTTGTATTAATGCAAATATTTAAAACATTTTAAAATAAAATCATATTATGTCGTCATCTTGCTGCCCTATTGTGAATTGTGAAAGTTCTACTAGTAATAATAAATTTATATCAAAATTTTCATGGCTAACTAATAGTTGCAACTTTTTTAATATTTTCTGATTTTCAATCAATATCAATTTAAATTATTGCCAGTGTTAAGATAATCCTTAATATATTCCTTAATACCAGTTTATTATAAATCATGTTCACAAATCGTGTTTAGATGGTTTAAAATGAAATATAAGTTTTTTACATCTCACGATATTAAAAAAAACAAATACAATAATTCCAATTTTAAGAGCAACAATTGTCCCTCAAAACTGTACTTGTTTGTGTGCGTGTCGGGTATGTAATGCTTACGCCTACATCTATGTGTTGCTTGCTTCACTTTGTACGATGCGTTTGTTTCAAGACTGTCTAGGCGTTATTAATCTTTGGGCCGAACTGACGTCAGTTCGGTCGGATGCGATTTTTTCTGTGTATGTGCTCGAATCCGTTCAGGCCGAACTGACATCAGTTCTAACTGAAACGATCGGCCTCTCGTCTGTGGGAGCCTTTAGACGGCAGAATTAATGTTTCAAATGTAACCCAGGTATGAAGCGTCTTTAAGAGTCTGTTTCACAATCGCCTAGTAATTGTTGAATAGCTTATCCGGAAGTTTTGTCGCCGCTAACTTTATATCGAGCGACAGAGACAAAACTTGCCAATAAGCTACCTGACCCTCAGACCTCAGTAGATTGTAAAACAGGCCCTAGGAGAAGAAATATTTTCACTTTTTAATTATAAAACATATAATTACAAAAAACCTACTCCGAAGTAAATTTCTTATCTCATTTCATAAGCCTGCGATTATCTTAACTCTGTATAGTCGGTATAAAAAAATGTTATTTATTTCAGCCGGCCAATAACATCGGATCGCGGGTGGCGCCGTTTCGTGTGGTACGCGCTGTACGCGTACGGCGCGCCAGCTCTGCTGACCGCCATCACGATCACAGTCAACTTCCACCCCGGAGATCACCGCAAACCTGAAATCGGCTTGACCAATTGCTGGTTCAGAGGTATCCGAAAAATATACTATACAAAATAAATCGTCCGCTCAATATACTTAAGTAAATAAAATTGATATTTTTATTTTAAATAATCAAAATAAAAATATAAATAAAAATAAATACGTGTGGCACTCGGGGATTGCCGCGGTAAAGCTATTGCATAGTAAGTCTACACGCATTACGTCTGGCACGCACACAAACACCGTGCCGAAGTCTGCCGAACTGAAACGACGTTAGACGATGCACGGCTTTCAACGCCGCACCGCTGTGCCGGTCGGAGTGGGGGTTGTTAGGGTTATTTTCGTTACGGAATTTCTTGATTCGGTCGCCGCGCTCAAAGCCCGCGATAAAAACTATGCAATAGCTTATTAAGAAATTTTTATTTACTTATTTATTTTTAATGAGATCATACAACTAAACATAAGTGAATATTTCAAGCGTCTCTACCTGTTACCCTTATCAATAACGAGCAAAAAACGGCAAAATAAAAAACACGTTTTATTGTACGGGATATGAAATATGGCCCGCGCCACTTAAATATTTATTTTATTCTGTTTTAGGGTTCCGTTTTAGGACCCTTATAGTTTCGCTCTGTCCGTCCTGTCTGTCCACGCTTCTAGCTTCTGTAATTATGAATATAAATGGATGAAATTTAGTAGATCGTAGTAGATTGTGTATAGATCTCGGTTTTTGCATCATAAAATAATCATTATTTTATATTTTAGAATCTATTTATATATTATAGATTATTTTGAGCTAATTCGGATAATAACTTTAGAAATAATTCAAGGAAAACCTATTGTGCGTTTATAGTTACGAAACCCTCCTTAGACATGTCCTGACATGCTCTTGGTTAGGTTTATTTTTTCTGTCGCGAACACAAAAAAACTCGTGGGAACGAGAGCCTAGTGTTAAATAATTAATAT
This sequence comes from Phengaris alcon alcon, assembly GCA_037179445.1. NCBI lineage: Eukaryota > Metazoa > Arthropoda > Insecta > Lepidoptera > Lycaenidae > Phengaris > Phengaris alcon. Next base: position 592,749 of record JAYRCH010000222.1, on the reverse strand, counting down.
GTTCAATAGCTGGTATCAATGTTAAATGAATACATAATATTGTTTTTAATATAACTGAAAGTAGACAGTACCTAAATTGTTTCTTTTTTTCAGACAAATATGTGCAATGGATTTACATGTATAGCTTTATGGCAATTATTGTGGTGGTTAATTTCATTATATTTGGATATATATCGTACATACTATGGAGCAGTAAATTCTCATCTAGCCACGCAAAAGCATTAAAGTATAAGTAAGTTTGCAATGCATTATAATTCGCGCAACTGAAAATATGTATACCTAATGTGTATGCAAGTACCGTATGTAAGTATTATTATGTAGGTATTATATTAATATGTTTTTTTAATATTGTTGGGTCAATCTTATATTTATATCGTAGGCTCAGAATGACAAGCCGTTTGGCAATAATCATGGGTCTGCCGTGGATATTCGAAATGATCAGCTCCTTGACGCAGCCTCATATAATATGGTATGTTGAACGAATATTACAGACTTATGCAAACTTGTATCACACACACACATATATATATATATATATATATATATATATATATATATATATATATATATATATATATAGTCCGGTAGTTTCGGAGATTACTCTTTATATATATATATATATATATATATATATATATATATATATATATAAAGAGTAATCTCCGAAACTACCGGACCGATTTTGATGTAATTTGGCATGTAGTATATAGAATAGACCACGGGGAAGGCTACTTTTTATCACCGCGAAATGTACGTTTTCCGCAAGATTTTCAGCTTTAGCGCGCACTTTTTAAGGGCAACATCTAGTCAATAATAAGTAATAACTTGAGCCTCCTTAGTTAAGCGTCCGAAGTAGTGGTCCGAAGAAACCATATTTTTTTGTTGAAGGGTGATCACCGACTTCTACAACGTGTTGCAAGGGTTCCTGATATTTCTACTGCTGGTGGTGTTCCGCAAGCGCGTGGTCAAGGCCCTGTACAAGCGCGGCTACCTCGACTGTGTCGGGGGCCTCGTGGAGAAGTGGCTGGCGGTGGGCGACGACGAGGAGGGCGTGGTGGAACACACCACGGCTGACACGGTGCAAATGTAATTCATATACTTACAGCGTTTGTCACTGCTGATCGGCCACCCGACAAGAGCAATGAGAAAGGTGGATAATTTTTCTCAAACGTGCATAGTTATCGTGGGTGATTTTTATTTTTATCACGGATACTACCTAGCTTATCACTTTTGTAATTAATTTTGTATTTATGAAAATAATATATTATTTTCTAATAAACGATAAATATTTATTGCTTGAATGTATAATTACAGAATCTTGTAAATTGCAATATGTTATCATTGTGTCAAATAAATGTTTATTAATATTATTTTCATTAGATATATCCATCTAATGAAAATTTATCTTATTTATTAATTAATCTAATGTACATTTGACTCGACACTTGTGTGTTCGATTTTCAGCTCTATTGTGTTAGTGCAGAGTTCTATTTTAATGCTCTGAATTTTCCCCGACCCGCCGCGCCGGATTCCAGTTCATATAGTCCCAGCCTAAGCGTTTATTGGTTCCGGCGCGGGAAGTTATCGAGTCCGAGTCGAATCATGATTGCGAATAGCTCCGCTGGTGTCCAAAGGTGTCCCCAGCGCCACCGTGGTGCCCATGGAGAGGGCCATAAAAGTACTTATAAGAAAAATAAATACGCAACGTGTTGAATAAGCATTTTATAAGACTTTCCCTTAGTAATCAAGGTCGTTGTGCCGTCAATGCATTTATATTTATTATTTACAATATAATATAATAATAAGTGAATGACCAGCCAATAAATCATGTTACTTAAGAATGACATTTATTTTAAAATACTTAAGTGATAATGTCTTTTGTTTTGTCACGTATTGAACAATACGTCGTAGGAATCCTCCATTCGGGCTCAAACTGATCACCACAAGAGCCACTTAGATAGCGATTTCGCTGAAACATCAATCCATTATTTAGAGAACATAGCATCCATACTTGGACCAGATCAAGTATTTTTCATATCTCAAGATGATAAAGATCGAGTTCCTATTGGCGTAACTGCGGCAAATAAGTAAGCACCTCTTCTAATGCACATGGAATATATAAATCAAATTGCCTGACCACGATTGGGTAATCGCCAAAGGAATTTTCCAATTAGGATCTTTGCGAAAATTCTAGAACTATTGCAAGGAGACGGATTATTCCATTCTGAGATAAAATTTCGCCATCTTCCTAACGATTTTCAGGATCTTCGCAACAAACCAAATTATGTATTACTAATGAAGATTTTTTGCATTATTGTGCAATAGGTACAAAGTACGACAGCGAAGTTCATTCTTTTGCTTTATTCATAATATTATTGTATTTTGTAATATCATTGTATTTTGCTACTTTGAGCTATCTAAACACAGGCTAGACGTACTTACTTTAACAAAGGATATTTCCTCATAAATTATATATATTTGACAAAAAATTGTTTCATTTAAGTTTTAAGTTTTTGAACCGCTTTTAAATACTAAGTACCGGGTTGACCGAGCTTTACTCGGTGTTTTAGTAGAACGATAAAATAATTAAAAATCAATAAAAAATATGTAAAAGAAAAAGAAATAATAGGAATTACAAAAATATTTATCTTACCGGGATTCGAACCCACCTCATTGCGAATTTCCAAACAATGCAAAAATTATACTTGGGTACATACCAAGCTGTCAATCAGACTGACTTAAGAGGGTCGAAATTATTAAAATATTGCTACACGGCGAAATAAAAAAAACATATATTGCTTAAAAATGCGCAGTTTCCAAGGGATAACACCTAGCTAGATCGATTTTTCTCCCCCAAAACTCTCTGCATACTAAATTTCATGGTTATACTTGTAGCCGTTGTCGAGATACTGATTATATATATACAAGATCGTCTCGTTTAAAGTATAAGGTGTATTGGATTCCCTTTAAAGAATATTATTTAAAAAATAATATACATTTATATCTTATATCTTATAAGATTATATATATTGATATTATATATATTGATATTATATATATAGATATATATATATCTTATAAGAAACGGGCTCAAGACTCCATTGAACACTTTTCGCTAATCCTCATAGGCTATACCCATCTTATGTTATGTCATACCTCAGATTATAAAACATAAGGAGATCACATTCAAAAACACTTTTGTTTCATAATCTGAACCCGTATATCATTAAAAACCATTTTTTCAAATTGGGGAAATTCGTTTCACCAAAAACACATTTTTTTGTTGGTCGGCTACTTAAAATCTAGGTCTAAAATGTCCATACATTTTGGACCTAGATTTTGTCTACCTTAGATTATTTGAATAAAAAATTGAAAAATCAGTATGTAATTACAATCGTTTATTTACTTAGTTTTAAACAGTTGAGATTACTTTCAATTAACAGAAGTCATACATTACGGTGTCGGATCTAGGCGTCAGTGTCTACCTCGTTGACGATGTCTGTGGGCTGGAAGGCGGAGGCGGCTTCATCGTCGTCGCTGTCGGGGGCCGCGCCGGGGTGCGAGGGCACGAAGTGCGTGGGCTCCTGCGACTGCGCCGCCGACTCCGTGCCTGGCGCGCTGTACTCGCGATTGCCCTGATACAAATCCTTCTACTACTATAAATGTGAAAGTTAGTGAGGATGGATGGATGGATGCATGTTAATCTTTCACGCAAAAACTACTGAACGGATTTCGATGATATTTGATATGGTAACAGTCGCGCCTGCCTCCTCATCTCGGCAACTGGTCGCCGCTGTGAGCGGTGACGTCACCATCGCGCGTGTTTTGTGACTCTGACAATATATAATTACTGATATTCTTATATATTGATATCTATTTATTTATTTTTTTACTATTTTCAGATAATATTACACTTAACATTACACTTTATCGCCATTATGTTACTTTGTATTAATTCTATCTTTTATATATATGTAGGTATATCCCATATTGTTATTGTGTGAGTTATATGATGCTGGTAGTGTGTATCTGTCGGTCGCCTGACAACAATGAGAATCCACAGAATACCAGGGATTGCGGTATAGTTGAGTACTATGCCGCGAACGTACGGGGCCTTTAGTCAAGATGCATTCGATAATATCGACGGCGAAGTTCGAAATCAAAAATATATGGGTTTTGACATAAGTCATCGCTAAGTGACATGTCGCTTGCGATGCCTTACGTCAAATCCCAGACATTTTGTTTTCGAACTTCGCCGTCGAAATTATCGAATGCGTCTTAAAAGGCCCTGAGTGGAGTCCTTTTCGACAGCTGTTCGCATTGCACTGCCTATGCCTGTTCTTTTTTATTATGATCTGTTATTTTGCTATTATTTGTTGTTTGTTAATATTATGTATAATCTATGTTTCTCTTTTTTATGTGGTTAGGCAATTTTTTTATTTCTGTTATTTGTAATTTTATCGTGATTGTTTATGCTTAATGTCGGTTCTTTGTTGATAATGTAGTGTAGTGTGAGCGTGTTTATTGAATAAATGTTCTTATTATTATAAGTCTAGGCTCTGGATTAAAACATAGGCTACTTTTTATCCCGAAAAAGAACAGCATTCCCGTGTGATACTATATTTACGTGGGCAGACCCGCGGGAAAAAGCTAGTTACAAATACATACATATGGTCAATCGCAGCAGCGGAGCTACAAGTGCGTTCTGGTACTATCTCTATATCTCTGGTACTATCTCACACGGAAGAGCACAACCATCGGTTTTCTGCGAGACCGTGTGTGACTCACCTGGTGCGGCGCGGCGGCGCGCACGACGTCGAGGTACATGTCGTACACGAAGCGCGCCATGTGCGGCATGTCGCGCGCGCGCATCACCAGCGCGTCGGGCACAGCGGCGCTCGCCGCTCGCTGCGCCGGCCACCGCTCGCTCGGCACCAGCTCCAGCTGCAGACTGCGCTCCACCAGCTGTCGACAATACGTCATCAACATTAGTATTATCATTATCGCTTGGTAAAACTAGCTCTAGCCCCGCTAAACACTAAAACGCCTAAACAAACTTAAAAATGAATTTTACAATCAAGTATCAACAGGCACGCTAACTAAGTAATTTTGAAAAACTGTTTGTTCTATATTATTCTTAAGTATCTGTTATTAAAAAAACAACATGTCTGCAATATCAAGGTGTTTTTAACCAAACTTCTTCCAACCAAGCTTCAGTTGCACGCTTCACTAGCTGGTGACATTATCATGGTGCATTATGGTTCAAAAGGAAGTTACGAATTGAAATAGATACTAAATTTTAGCACACATTGCCTCTGTTTTTTTGCACAGTAATTTGATACTTTTTAATTTAATCACTCATGTGGGGAAGATTCTAATTACTGTTATATTTTGGATGTGCCAAAATTAGAGGCCCTATCGTAATGAAGTCATTGCTCCAAACACCCGTGACATTTATTTATTTTAGGCTATCTGTGCTGATTAATTTTATCATATATCTATTATATTAAATATTAATACGTGAAGCAAACACTTTCAGTACAGTGTTACGAGAATTGTGCAAACGGAGGAGTATGATATTTGGTACAGTTAAAGTTTAATGTGGAGGAAGATGTGCGGAAAGCTAAAAGTTTTTTAAATACCACGCGGCGCTGTATTTTTAAGATAGCCATTGAAAATTGAACTTTATTAACTACACAAAAAGATACACGTTTCATATTATGACATCAATTATACACTGCACATGCAATGTACAATGCGGTGCAACTTGATATTCGAACTCTAACAATGAAACGTGCGTCTTCTTGTGTAATGAATAAGGTTCAATTTTGAATAGCTATCTTAAAATGCAGAGCCATGTCGCGTATAATTCGTTGTGTGTGTATATCGTTTCATTGTTTGTGTATGTCGTTTCGCTTCGGTGTTAATTGAATTATTGAAATATTAACAACGTCATATTATTAACACACACTACCGCGCGTTTGATAGACACAATTTTTTACACGTTAACGTTTGTCAATCTGTCACAACACAACAACATTAGCATTTCTTATTTTTCCTATCTAAGAACCAAAAGAACCATTATTACAAGTACTTTAAAGTTATGTGAATTATTATGAGTTAATTTCGACCACAAGGCGACCTCTACTATATAACAAATTAGGATAAAGTACGTGACGTGGGTGTCCAAGTGTGCTCAAACTAAAAGCAAACTCGTACGTATTTTAATGAACAACTGACTATTGAATGCTAATGTTCGGCTTTTTTCATTACTACGCAGCTAATACGAGGTCATCCATATATTAAGTCACACGTGAAGGGGAGGGGAGGGGGTCGACGAAGTGTGACATTGTGCGACGAGGGAGCGGGAGGGGTCCTAAATTTTGTGACGTCACATTTCAAAATCTATTTTAATATAAGTGTTAAATAAAACAAAAACTTTTATAATATGACAATTTCGGTTCACTTTTCCATTCAAGCAATCGAACTACTGATTAGGAGTTAGAAAAACGAAACTTTGAGAGAGCTGACTGATATTTCGGAGTCAATTGGTCATTGATGATTTTCCTGTGGTTGCCGAATATATTGGGCCAACAGATACTAGACTGAATATTAAACAAGCTAAGGAGCTAAAAAAATATGCGACATGGTACGCAAATCATGTGCGTGAATCACAATATTTATTACAAATAGTAAAATACGAGGTTGTCTCATGTTGTGGTGTGAGACGATCTAGCCTTTAGGACTATTACGAGAGGGGTTTTTACCACCACCAGTTTAAATTAAGCAGACGTCAAGCGGGTATGTAAAAAAAATACTCTGAAGGTAAATTAGCTCCACTGTTACTTCAGATAGCTTTGGATCTCCGAGGGTCATCACATTTGAAGCAAGTTCTGTATGATAAGCTATTACTCCAGTGTTGAGGCATACTTGTTTAAGCGATCATGTGGCATCTGAGATCTATATTTTGCATCATACAAGGCCACTAATCAACACAAGCAATTACATAAAATTAACAAGAAGTTTTGCCCATCGCGAAGATTCATCCTCAAAGAACGTGCGAGAGAAATTCTTTGTTTGGATGATGACGATGATGGTTTATGGTTCGATAAAAAACACAACAACACACACACAACATGACACATTGACACAACGCATATTCCTGACATTAACAACCCAAACGAGAACGAAGTGGCTGCTATTCCAGTTACAAATAATTTAAAGGAGTGGGTTCAAAGTCCACGGACTCAAGATGATGAAGTTTGAATATTGATTAATATAATTAAGTGATATTTGTATATGTTTTGTTAATTTGTTGCAATGTTTGATTTGATGTTAATTTTATTAAAAATTACGTAATTTTTTTGGAAAATTCATGAAATTCGTGTGACGTAATTTATGGACGGCCCCTACGGCACATCACGGGTTTTGTAACCTACGCAGTTTCGGTTAAAATTTAAACACGAATAGTTAGTTAATAAACTTATAGTTTAGTTACTAACCAAGAAAGTTCTGAATGTTGAAATTAATTCTAATAATCAAAATGCTCTTATTTCAAATAAACGCTTTAGCTTGCAGAAGTTTTAAATTCGATTAAAGTCGCCAATTCCCGTAACTAAAAGTTGACTATTTACAGTTACAATCACACTTCACACATACGCGATTGGAATAGCAATTAGCATGCCTTGTCGCTAATTGACAACTTTTAGCAACGAGAATTGGGCTTCAGTTAACATACATAATATATGAACTGAAGCCCAATCTATCTACCTGTGGGCATAGCAGGAACATTTGACAGCGGCGTAAATCGAACGAGAATTGCATGAAAATCTGTCAAAATCATGACGGCACCCATACAAATTTCATTCGATAACTTTGCGTTTACGCCGCTGTCAAATGTTTCTGCTAGGCCCCCAGGAAATTATCTGTCTACCTGGTTGAAGGTGGGCTGCAGCTCGAAGCAGTTTCTGAAGAGGCTGGCCCGGGCGAATATGTAAAGGCCGAGGCGCGCCCGCGACGCCGCTACTATGAGGCGCCGCAGATCGCGCACGTGGCCCACCGCCTTCGTCCGCACCAGCGACACCAGTGCGATGTCGTTCTGCTGTCCCTGGTACTTGTCCACTGTCGTCACCTGAAAATCAATTATTTATTTTTCATGCCTACTTAATACGCAACAAAACAAGACCACAGGAAGACTTTATGACATATTATGGCATTCTCTACCAGTCGAGAGGAAGAGAAAATCCAAATGTGAATAATTTTTAAAAAAGCTATTTATTAAAATAGCTTTATAATTTATTGAAAATATGTACAGTGAAAACCGTTATAACTGGGAATATCCACGAAAATAAGAGCTCTATCGTGGTTCAATATCATCTCAATATTGGTTTTAGCGACTATCGGCTATTGCGATAATAATTAAATTTTATCGGTCTCATTATGTTGGGATTGTTGGTAAACGTTGTATTTTATCGCTTTTTATTATCAGCAACCGTGGTCAGGTCGGGACCTTGTTTTAGTGCCCTAAACGTGTAAAGTAAAATGATAATAACTGCGATAAAGACCAGAAAACAGTCAGAAAACATATATAATTAGAAATAAGTTATAATAATAATTAAGCTTGAGAGTAAACATAAATTATCTTAATTTTTCGGTTAATACAGATAGTTTCGAAAACAATGGATGCAAAATTTATTTTTTTATTCACAGACTGGTATTCAATAGGCTAGTTTCATCTATCAAAATCAAATGATATAAATTTGTTATTTATATAGTTTCTATCATAAGAAATACGAATACAACACTATTTTGTGAAATAAATACCAGACAAAGGAAATATATTTAATAATTTTATACTATACCTACACATTTTACGATTTTATTATACTATACTGTATATTTATTACACATCCAAGACCTAGGAACACAGAAAAACTTGTCCCTTCCGCAGGATTCGAACCTGCGACCTCCAGCTAAAGCGCCGACGCGCTAACCACTGAGCCACAGAGGTCATCGACGGATGTTTTTCTTAACTCGTTATTGTATGTTGAATTTGGATCCAAAAGTGATCGCGTATTATGTTCAGTTCACTTGCAATCGAAGTTACACCTTTAAGCGTTGTTTCTTTTTAATTGTTACATAAGATTAACTAGTCTCGAAACCCGCTTGACATGTAAAGATGAATGGCAGGGAGGAAGTTTAAAGCAGACGTGCACTAAGGAAGAATCATACTCATATTATAAACGTGAAAGTTTGTAAGGATGGATGAATGTTTGTTACTCTTTCACGCAAAAACTACTGAACGGATTTCGATCAAATTTGGCATGGTAGTAGTTAGGCTCTTGTTTAAAATATAGGGTACTTTTTATCCCGAAAAAGTACAGTGTTCCCGAGGGATACTATATTTACGCGGGCGGAGCCGCGGGCAACAGCTAGTATTTAATAATTAATTCGTACGGGCTAAAATATAACAGGAGCGGAACCACAGAAAAAGGCTACTTGCTTATACTTTACCTTGTGCGGCCTCCCGATAAGAGGGTTGTCGGCGCACCGCTTGTTGATGACGTCACGGATGAGGTGCTTCTGGCCGTTGTACGTGGTGAGGATAGAGATCTTGTCCGCAGGCCAGCCCACCAGCCGCATGTACATGAACACCGCCACCACATACTCCGCTTCCGCTAGATTCTAGAAGCAATATTAAATTGCAATAATATTGCGGAACTTCCACAAGATTCTAGAAGCAAAATTGAATTGCAATATGAGGTGAGGAACTTCCGCTAGATTCTACAAGCAATAATAAATTGCAATATGGGTTGAGGAACTTCCGCTAGATTCTACAAGCAATATTGAATTGCAATATGAGTTGAGATAATTCCGCTAGATTCTACAAGCAATATTGAATTGCAATATGAGTTGAGATAATTCCGCTAGATTCTAGAAGCAATATTAAATTGCAATAATGTTGCGGAACTTTCACAAGATTCTAGAAGCAAAATTGAATTGCAATATGAGGTGAGGAACTTCTGCTAGATTCTACAAGCAATAATAAATTCAATATGAGTTGAGGAACTTCCGTTAGATTATAAAAGCAATATTAAATTGCAATATGAGTTGAGGAATTTCCACTAGATTATTAAATCAATGTTAAATTGCAATATGTGTTGAGGAACTTCCACTAGATTCTACAATCAATATTCAATTGCAATATAAGTTGAGGAACTTCCGCTAAATACTAGAAGCAATATTAAATTGCAATAATGCTGCGGAACTTCCACAAGATTCTAGAAGAAAAATGGAATTGAAATATGTGGTGAGGAAATTCCGCTAGATTCTAAAAGCAATGTTAAATTGCAATATTAGTTGCGCATCTTTTTCTAAATTCTAGAAGAAAAGTTTGATTGGTAATTTAAGGCTATATGAGGATGGCAACAACAAGGCCTTATAGGCCTTATAGGCCAAGGCCCGTTACACCTAATTTATCGTCAGAGCGACGATAAATTAGGTGTAACGGGACGCCTATTGAAAAGCAATTCCAACCGTTAATGGATCATTTCACGTCGGTCTTTTGTATGGCTGCGATATATCTCCGTTCGACAGGACCCATTCGTTAAAGTATATCGATCAAGTTATTTATAGTTTATCTATTATATTATACACAAACTCTTACCCACCTAGGAATAAAAATATTTACACAATGCTATACAATGTTTTGCCCTTGTCTGATACGTTGCAAAAGTCGCTTGACAGACAAGGACAAAACATTGTATAGCTTATCCATTGTGTAAATATTTTTATTTGTGAGGGGGTATATAATAACAAGTTTTCATTTTTATTACGCGTTTTCATTTAAAATAGTGCGCGGTAAACCTGAAGGCGACCGAAAACTTTCGAAACGATTCGAAACTTTCGGGAACTAAATTCGCTCATAATAATGAAGCCAGACGCAAATCCGACAGTTTAAAAACTCCTACTTGGGACGCAATGTGACGCGTTACGCACCTGATAGAAGTAGGGGCTGGGCTCGGTTTCGCCGGCGCCGTTGAAGTCGTCGACGTTGACGAGCTGGAAGTCGTGTCGCAGGCCGGCGTTGGCGGCGCGGTACTCGGGCCGACGCGCCACGTGCGCCAGGTCGCCCAGCGCGCGGTACCGCCAACGGTACAGGTTGCAGATGCTGAAACACGTGTCGCAGACGGTAGGGTAAACGATATCTAATCGAAATTTTAATCTCAGTCAGTACAACGACAAAAAATTCTGTCCCTACTAGCTGACAAAGAAGGAATGAGAGGTGAAATGCATAAAATATCATTAACTGAAGGTCGGTTCTGCTAATTAAATCTTACAATAATACAGTTTCTAATTTCGATACAGTATCGATATGTTAAAACCGCAAAATGGTATTTTTATAAACGTCAAACGCAGTCTACCGCGATGCGAATATTATAAGATCGAAACTTAACTATAATAGGTTGATGACGAACCATTTTTCAGTACAAAACCATATTCTGCTAATTAGGGTTCCGTAGTTCGTAGTTTCCTTTAAACTTTACGACAGAAGTGACGTTAAGTTTTAAGCAAATGTAGACATGTTTACAAATTAACATATTGTTATGACTTGCGAGTCTTAATAATTATATTATGGTTTCGTCGTGTACGTCCGTCCGTCTTCGGCTTACCGTCCAAACGGTTAGTGCTAGAAAGATTAAACTTTACGTGGATATGTATTATGTGTATTTACCACGTCGACAAAGTGCTAAAATAAAATAACGAAAAATATATTTTTTGGGGTACGCGAGCAAAAAAACATGGTGGATTTTATTTTAGCACTATTCCCGCCCTGCATTCTTTTAAAGTCGAGTCGGAGTGCTTCGTAGGCGTCCGGCGCCCTGACTTACACAATCTAACACAACTCATGAATTACCTATATATTACGTACCTGGGTCTCGCTCGGCCCTGGGCGTCTAGCTCTACGTACGGCACGCCCAAGCGCACCATCCTCGTGAACAAGCTCTGCTCCATATTGCAGTACTTCTGGAAGGCCATGTTCTTGACCACAGGCGGCAGCTGGTGGTGGTCGCCGATCATGATCCAGCGCTTGAGCCGTGAGCGCCCGTCTTGAGGGTTTTGGAGCAGGAGGGGTATAAACGTCTCGATCTCTAGAATCTGAGCCGACTCCTCCATTAGGATGTTGTCGTATTTGAAACCTGAGAGTCAAAAGTAACGTTATTGTAAATTTACTATAGAACATTTCTAAACCATAATATGTTCCATGCGTTAAATGACGCACCATGTTACGGTTGCTAAACGTAATACCTAGTACTTAAAATAGTTTTGAATTATTAGTATCAAGAAACAACAGTGCCGGGTCTAGCATTACCAGCGCCCTGGGCGACTTTTGCAGGATACAATGATTATCCGGAATATGTTTAATAATATTATTTGGAAGTTGTTTCAGTACTATAATGCGTTCAGAGTTATTTTACCTCTGACAGGACCTATATGTCAATGATTTATGGGTCGCCCGTAGTTTCGCTTCGTCAAAAATGACGCCAACTCTTTTTAAATAAAATGTTAAAAAGAGTTTCATATCTAGACATTTATCGATAGTCGGGGATTCCCGGTGAAATTAAATATAGTGCTCCAATCGAACGGATTGAACACTGCGTTCCAATCTAGTGTTGACAACATAAAAAAACCTCAATTTAGAGAATTTACAAGTAGGTACCACGCAGTGAGCGAGCGAGGGGATAAAAAGGGGTGCCGGTCGCCCGTCGTAGCTGTACTATGTAAATGATGCAACGTTTAAAAAAATGCAATGAATTAAAATGCGTCTAAAAGTATTTTATGTATAGGCATGTTAAGTAAAAAATTTTTTTCGTCTATTCGATGTTAGGCAACATGTTAATAAACAATCTTGAACCCATTTTCGTATATTTTGAGAAATAACGAAGATACAAACAATTTAAATTTACTATATGAAAGAGTGCGATATATCAGCCTGTGACGTGACGATTTGCACCCGCCATACATTTAACAAATCGTTTTTGCGAGAAAGAGATGGCCAATATTTTTTATTTGCTTATAATTTATAATCGCGTCAATCTAAATACCTATTTCTTTTAGATTTATGTATCTTTAATAAATTTAATTTATAAAAAATGTGATATTCCACACTAGGCAACATCCCTATTGTATAACTTTTATATGCGTATGTCCGATATTCCACTTCGACTTACCCATCTGCACCAGCTCCGAGCGTTTAAGCGCGGCGTGCGTGCACGTCATGGATATGATCTTGGCCTCCTTGACAAGAAGGTACTTGGACCTGTCTAGGCCGGACCGCAGCAGCTCGAACGCGCGAAACTCTTCCAACTCTTCGAATATGTGGTCTATGTATCTGTGTGAACAATTGATAACAACATGTTAAGTAATGTCAAAAGATTCTTTCACTATTACTGAGTTAATTATATTATGGAGTTGGCATAAAATTGTATACAAAAATAGGTGATTTTGATTCGAAACATTCAAACTGAGGCTATTTTTATTTGCCAATGTATATTTTTAAAATATTTTACTCCTAATTTATATGAGACGTCACAGGTAACTTTGAATGAACCTTCCTACTTGTAACTTTATTAAATGACGTTTAGGATAGAGGGATTCCCGCTATTCTAGAATAATATGTTTCTAGTAAAACATACCTGTAACAGCTTTTAGCGACCTCCATGTCATCTTCGTAGCATTTCCCGGGGAACAGCGGCTTGGGGGCGTCGTCGAAGAACTCGTGGAACGGAAACTCTTTTGCAATAGTCTCTACCGCTTTACTCTGAAACATTATTTCAATTCAAACAAATTATAATTAAGTTAGTAAGTATACAGGATAAATATTTAGAAAATATATTATATGTAACATACACCTACATTTGCAATAACATAATTATGATTTACGATCTATAATGTATATGGTTTTACATAATACTATGTAGACATTGTTTGATGTGTATGCTTACACATGCGCCACAGCTCCCGCGGCCGCTGCACTAGGATTTATGTATGTAAAGCGCCGGCCGTGAAACGCAGCGGAGGCGAAATCCAAACAAAATCAGGCGGTGCCGCCGGAGCTGCGACGAGTGTGTAAAGACTAATGGCGCTTAAAAATTAAAGATACTGAATGTTAGTGATAGGTATAATATTAAAGGAAAAATTGAGCGTTTACCCCTTTCTAACACAATCACATTTATTAGTGGGAAAATTTAATTTGACAATATAAATGACTGTTGATATAATGTGACTTCATCGCACACTCAGCCGCGTTGCCAGCATATAGTTCACGCGCCCGTACCTGCGCGTGCGCATGCACCACGTTTGACCCACCTGGTCCCGCTCACAGGCGCGCAGGAAGGCGGCCCAGCGTGGGCGCACGTGGTACACGTGAAAGTGGTGCGCCAGTTCGCACGTGGCGCCCGCGTCGCCAGCGCCCAGCGCCGCCGCCAGCCGTGACACGCGCTCCAGCTGCGCCAGCCGCGTCGCCAGCACGTAGTTCACGCGCCCGTACCTGCGCACGCGCACGTTACACGTTCACCGTCAAAGTTTACTGTGCGATTTCGTTAAAAATAATTTTCCTAAAGAGTATTTAGCATGATCTATGAGCCTGGAAAATTTCAAGTTTATAAGTCTTTTATTTTAGAAATGACAGAGCTGGGGGAATAACTCTGGACGCCGATTACTCGAAAATGGTTAACTTTGTATAAAAGTAATGTATGAAACTTTGCCTTTATTTTAAAATACCTATTCAACGATATCCCACACGGTGGGGTAGAATGAAAAAATATTTTTCATCCCCACTTCACATGTATGGAGAGCCACCCCTAAAATATAAAATTATTATTATTTTATGATGCCAAAATTGAGATCTATACAGCCTTTAACTATACCAAATGTCATCCATTTATATTCATAATTACAGAAACCAGGAGCGCGGACAGACAAGACAGACAGACGGACGGTCAGAGCGAAACTAAAACGGGTTCCTTGAGTATTACGGAACCCTACAAAGAACCTCCCATATTAACGACTACATGTTACAACGTTCAAATAATTTTAATTATACGAAAATTGTAGTCAAGTTATAAACTTAATATTTGATCATTTGTATATTTATAAGCTACTTTTAGTATTTCTGACAGAACTACAGAATTTAGTAAGTACAAGCAATTGTGACTACAGTAAATACCTATTATAAATGACTTCAAAAAGTTTCCTCTCTGGTCACTTATTGGCATTATATCTTTACTTAGATATGAAATATCGAACTGAATTATTTAATACCTTGAGAAATCTTTGTCAGTCTGCAAAGCTTCCTCTCCGTGGCCAAGACGCAGTAAATGTCTCTCGTCGACGTCCAACTCTGCGACTTTCTCGAAGAGCTGGTTAAGCGCTTGGTTACTGTGCGTCACCACCAGGGTGCGTTGCCAGGGAAAATTGTGGTACAGATTCGATATAATCTGAACCGCCACGTCAGTTTTACCTAAATACGAGGAAACTTGTTTACGAAACTGCCATGATATTATGACACATTTGCTAAGTCTATTTTAACGTAAATGCCAATGAATTCTACGTAGCACAATGTTCAATCTCGCCCAACAACAAATGCCCAAGTATAACACCCATGAATCTCGCTTGTATAGTTTTAAAACTGTCTCAAAAAGAAAATTCGTATCCCGCATTGATAAAACCCTTTTCATTTTGAACCCTTTTCAAGTCGACTATGACTCATGGGGGCCATAAAAAAAGAAAATAGATTTTTATTTTTTTCTGACTAACTTTAGCTGTATTAGCACCTGCAACTTACATTAATAGAAGGCTAGTGATCACCACTACCACTGGTAAAAAAAATCGAGGACAACTAGTTTTGAAAAAATTCGGGATTCGCGGGATTCATCTTTGGAAAATTATATACTTATTCGAAACAGAAACTTTTTTAGAGATGTCAGGACTTAAACAAGAACAATCAAAATTGATAATATAGATAAAAAGTCACATTTAAATCCTTTTTAGCGTGTACAATAAAACTGGTTATACAATTTAGGTTATTATTTTCTTCTGGCCAAGTTCCGCTGAACTAGCAGCTTCAACTAACATTAATGTAAAGCTAATGACGCCACTACTACATTTAGGTCGTTAGGTCGAGCATAGTATACACTTTGCCATCGATAATACTTAAAGTGAGCTCACAATTAGCCGTAATAACCCTTTGATGTTAATACCTAGATGTAAAAATAAAAATCGATTTTCTTTGTTTTTATGGCCCACTTTACCTTTTTAAGTCATAGTCGAAAAAGGGTTCAAAATGTAGCTTTTTGTATGTTCTACAAATAATGTCTGACATCTTTTTTGGTATTCCTTAAGAGTTTTGAAATATCATATTTTTTTCACTTTTTTATCAATACGAATTTTCTTTTTTGAGATAGTTTTAAAACTATGCAAGCGAGTTTCATGGGTGTTTTACTCGAGCATTTGTAATTAAGTACTTTTTCGAATAACCGATATAAAGACGATGTCCGATTCTTGGGCGAGATTGAACACTGTGCGTAGTTATAACACTGAAGTTATAACACGTGTTGTACAGTGTTGTAACTACAATTCAAATCAAGGAATAGGTATAATATATAACAACATAGAAATCAGCTGTGTGAGGTCAATGACTTTCTCAAAGTATGTATTGCTTTTTATTTTTTAACACAGCTGTCCTTGTCTTGTGCGAACGATTCATAATATAGTTTATTCGCGTTAAGAAGGCAGTATATTATCATACTAATATTATAAATGTGAAAGTTTGTGAGGATGGATGTATGGATGATGGATGGATGTTTGTTACTGTTACTATTTCACGCAAAAACTACTGAACGGATTTCGATGAAATTTAGTATGGTAGTAGTTTAGGTTCTGGATTAAAACATCCTCCCGTGACCACGGCTGCTGGAAAGTAGCCGAAACGTCGGAAAAAAGAAAAGTGCACCGCGACATATCCGTTACTATAATTTGTTTTTGTAAAGTGTAACCCTGCTTAAGGCTTCTGCATCATTGATCAATATATATATTTTTTTTACATTTCACTGACTTGCTAACGCGAATAAGCATACTACAGATTAGATTTCTTGAAATGTAATTTTACTTTATATATTTTTTAGGAGATTACTTAAGCAGTAAGTAAACCACGGTCGCCGATACCGTAATTGCTTTTGCTGTGCGTATAAGCGTAACCTATTATATTCTCTTAAATTTTATTATTATCTACCTGTTCCCGGTGGACCGACTACAAGCGTCAGTCCTGGCTGCATGCCAGACCTAATGGCCTCTACTTGCGTCGGGGTGAACAGGATGTTGTTTCTGTAACAATTCAATTGATTATTGTATGTATAGGTTTTTGTATAGCCCAGATCTGTGATTTGTAAATTGTAAAGCGATTACCGCCGCCCATAGACACTTGCAACACCAGAGGAGTTGCAAGTTCACTTGCGTTCCCAGTCCTTAAAATCCCCAACCCCCTTGGGCCTCCGGTGACCTCACTCACTCGGCGATGTATTTACCCGGTCGAGCCGGCCCATTCATGCCGAAGCGAGGCTCTCCCACTAAAACTTGTGCTGTTCTTATTGAATTTCCTCTTATATATATTTTTGTATAATATGACGTGTACAGTATACCCTATCACATTTTATAAACTTAATACCCCTATCGTAATCATGACTAAGAAGTCTATAAATTTTACAATATTATAGAGCATAGTTATACTATTTATTATATGCAATCCGCACCCAAACGCATAATTAGCATTTATAGGCGGCGATGACTGATGGCAAGTGGTGATCTAACTATAAGATTGATTCAGGACTATGACATAATAATGATTAACAGGAGATTGGTAAGATGGACATCCGTCTTTCAACTGATCAAAGTGCATTTGAGTCATACCTAATATAAAGTTTTAGATTAATCTTAAGTTACGTTAAAAATAGCTTGAAAGAAGGTTCAATCATAAAAAAAACGGTGTCACTAGTAATAATAATGTAAATTTTACGATTCCTTGATGCTTGATCATGTTAAATTGTCCGATGCTTAGCAGTAAAATAAATAAAAAAACCTGAAAAGTACATAAAGAACCCAACGTCAAAAATTAAGTTCTGTTAATTAACTACTACTTTGTCAAAGGTTGTTTTTAAAATGTAGGTACAAACTTTTTGGGCTCGTTGTAGAGATAAGGTCCCCGCTTTGGCTGCACATGCGGCTCCACTATAATGACCTTCCTCTGTTCGTCTTCGTCCATAGCGTTGTCCCCAAGCTCTTGTTTACGAACGACGTTCTCGAAGGTTAACCTGTAAATAAGAAAAGAATTACTAGTAGGTACTGGCAAGGTAACATAACTTTAATTAGTATCTTCTTTTTCGAAACTTAAACGAAAAGAAGATCATATGACCAAAATATCCGTAATTGATTTTACCAAACTTTTTTTTTTGTATGTTCAACGATTACTCCGCCGTCTGTGGACCGATTTGAAAATCGGTCCACAGACGGTAATATGTTTTTGATGTAAAGGGTATAATTTTTTAAAACATAATATATTTATTTAATCAAAGTATATACCATTGCTATCTATGCACTTTTGCCATCTCATAGGTAGTTCATTGATTCATTTACAAGAAAAGCCATTCGGACAGGAATCAATAAAATCTTTGAAGGCGCTTTGGCAGTCCAAAGCAGGGGCTAAAAAATGGTAATCTGTTACAGCAAGGTCCGGGGGTACGGTGGATGTCTTAGACATTTCAATTGAAGCTCCTTTAATTTGGTAGCCGTCTGTTGTGCAGTGTGTGGTCTAGCGTTGTCCTGAAGCAGCAGTGGCCTAGAGCGAATGACCAACCTCGGTTGTTTAGCAGCTTACTTTTCTCTCTGATATGCCGTAATCGTCTGGCCAGATCTAATAGAGCTGTAGTGAACGACACCGGCACTAGTCCACCATACGCTCACAAAGTAACTTTTTTTGAGTCAATTTTCGCTTGGGGCAGGCTTTGGCTGGTTTGGAGGGTTTCCGATTATCGTATAGGATCCACTTTGCATCACTGGTAATGATTCGATTTAAAATCCCTTAATTATTGTGCCGGTTGAGTAATGTAACGCAGCAGTCGACGCGCGTTTGTCGGTATGCTGCACTCAATTCATGAGGTACCCTTTCCTTTCAAGCTTTTTCTCCATCCCAATTTGCTTCAAGTGGATTAAAACAATTTTATCACTAACACCTGCAGCACTAAGCTTGCAGCTAACTCGGACGTGGTTTTCGATGGATCCGCTTCCACAATAGCCTTCAATTCTTCATAATCAACTTTGGTCTCCGGCCGTCCACGGGGCTTGTTCTGCAGGTCGAAATTTACAGAACGAAAACGGAACCAAAAACGCACTGTGTTTTCTTTTGCGACACCGCCGGCATACACATCATTAATCCTTCGATTCGTTTCTGCAGCACTGGTGCCACGGTGGAACTCGTACTCGAAAATAATACATTTCAAGATTTCCATTTTGTAAACAGAGTGAAGAAAAAACCAAAAGAGGAAAAAACAAATCAATTACGGTTTTCGAAACAAAAATGCATGAGTAAATAGCGGTATAAATTTGAAATTGGAATTCCTAACCAAAGAAGATATATTTGAAATCAAAGTGGCCAGTACGACAAAACGCCATTTTCATATGTAAAGCCCTAATATAACAATAGATAATAATATTTATTTAATAATATAGTATCTTATCATTATCATCACTGGTGATTGTTTAGTAGGTCTGCAGATCGGTGATGCTTATTTGGGGCAATACCACGCCTCTCAGAAAACTGGCATAAAAAAACGGTTGAGTTTATTTTGCCGAGAGAGTGAGAATAGCAGAGGCTTTTTTGTATTTATAACTTTCTTTAAATATGTTAATAATAATATAATAAATATAACTAAAAAGAGAAAAAATATTACTTTGAAACAAAAAAATTAAAACCGATTTCCAAAGTAAAAATGCACAAAAAAGGATAAAATAAATCGTATTTTCTAAATAATTCCCCTTTTAAATTCGGCTAAAATTTTAACGATTTTTCTACGCAAACTTCATAATTTTGAAGTCGGTACCAGCCAATTTGAACGTGAGTTCTATTTTATTTAAATATTGTTTTATCAGGATGTTGTTCGGGCTGGTACCGACTTCAAAGTTATGAAGATTGAGTAGAGTATTTTATGTACCTATGTAGTACTTAGACTACATAAATAAAAAACCACACACTGCGACAGCTTACCTTACAAAGGTGTTGTTACGTTACTTGTGTGTGCGTGAATCTGTGTAATTACACGGCGAGGCGTAGTTTGGACAGACAAACGGACAGTGACGTTTTAGAAATAGCGTCCCGTTTTACCCTATGAATGCGATACCCTAAAAAGCAAATAAAAGAAAAAACTTACTTGAATGGCCTGACGAGTTTCCTTGGATCGTCGGTTTGCACTTTAATTTCATAGCCTGGAAAACTATTTCGTAAATGTTCCATATCCAAAAAGGTGTCATTAAAATCTAGTGTTGGGATTTCATTGGGCATTCTGCAACAATAAAAATAACGTTAAACTAGTTTTTGTCAACTTTTAGTATTTTATGACTGAAAAGTTCCTTTCAGAAGACTGGGAAGGATAAAAATAAGAAAGTTGTGTGAAATAAGCTTACTTAACGCAAAAGATTGAGAGGATAAATAGGTTATAAGTATTTGTATATATCCCGAAAAAAATGTCGAATAAATGTTTATTTATTTATTTATTATTTTAGTGTAGGTGCCTACTATTGTGTTTTCAGATGAAATTTGATCTGAACAGAGAATACAATAGTATGGTACAACTGCGGTTAAAGGCTTTGCTTTTGAGAATGGTTCATCGGATTTTTGTGTAATTATACAACCCCTCTCTCTAAGGGAACTCCCCCCACCTTGTGTAGTGTGCCTGTCCGGGGTCGCCGTAGCCCAGCACGATGTCGTGCAGCCACTCTGGCACCACGCACTCCGTATTCATCAGCTCACGGATCGTCTCCAGCACCGCCTTGAAGTTGT
The DNA here is from genome assembly GCA_037179445.1 of Phengaris alcon alcon. NCBI lineage: Eukaryota > Metazoa > Arthropoda > Insecta > Lepidoptera > Lycaenidae > Phengaris > Phengaris alcon. Next base: position 571,640 of record JAYRCH010000222.1, on the reverse strand, counting down.
TCTCCTTCGGCTTCCGGCGCATCACGATGTTGAAGGTTTCGTACACGTCCTTATAGAGGTAAATATATTAAGATGTTAAAATTATTATGAGCATCATAATTAAACAAGCAAAAACTTTTAATAGTGAATCTACTTTTGGCGCGTTGAGAGTGAAATAACAAGAATAACTCATCACGCGAACGACACGATCGTCATGAGTTTAAATATTTATATTTTAGGCGCGTTGAGAGTATTTTTGGATATTAAATGGAGAAATTTTACTTAATCTGTCACGTCATGTTTTCTTTTACTTTAGGTATGCTAGCAATCATTATGAATAGCTGTCCCGTGACCAAGATCGTTGGGCGTAAAATATTTTTACTTGTGATGAAATTATGAGTGTGGCGAACCACACTAAACGTAATTAGTAGGTAGGTACTGAGTGCTATGATTTATTTCCTGGCTGCCGAAATGAGGGTTATATTTTACTGCATATGTATGTATGTATTTGTTTAACAATTTGGCTATATTATAAAAATAAAAGTGTACGTTTCGAAAATTTTAATTTTCTCAAAGCCCGGATCCCAGCGCGAGTTAACACAACCTTATCTTTTTAAGTATTTGTCCAAGTTATGTGCAGTAAAGGGGAAAAACTTGTTTTAAACACTTGCGACGACAAATTAACTTTTTTAAATAAGATTTCATAAATGTTGATAATATGACCTTTTGCTACTAAGCAAATTTAAATTAATATTAAGTTCAAAAAAGAAAATAATACAGAAGCTAAAGAAAATAGATCTCAGTATACTTAAGGATGATAAAAATAAAAATAAAGTACAATATAAGTTAAATAATAGAAAAATATAAGAATAATAATATATTAGAAATTAATAGTATAGAAGATAAGTGCAGTAGTATTAAGGATATTATAGTAACAACAGCTATAGATACATTAGTAAAACAAAGAATTGTGCCTAGAAAGAAATGGTTATCCCGTATATACCCGAAATTGAAGAGTGAAGATAAAAAGAACAAAATATAGAAACAAACAGATGAAGAAAGCATAGAGAGTCATAAAAATCTGACCAATAGAATAACAACAAAATGTAGAGGCTGTAAGCAAAAAGAAATAGTTGAAACATGTATAAATATATAAAATATATGAGTAAAGGTCAAATGCAGAAAGCATACAATTTTATACGAGGGATGAATAGGAAATACAAAAGGAAAAGCACAATAATTATAGATGAATACGACAAAATATTAATAAATCAAATACATATATAATAATATAGTGCAGCGATGGAAACGATTCACACAGAAATGTGAAGTACACCGAACCCTTAGCTTGATCTCACACATATCTAAAATTATTATCAAAATTGTTCAAAATAGAATCAAGCATATTTATGAAATTTTATTGGGACCTGAGCAATTCGGATTTAGAGAAAAAAGGAACGCGAGAGGCATTCCTAGCTCTAGGGCAAATCATAGATCGAAGAATGGATTTAAGTCTGGATACCCATATCGCTTTCAAAGACCTAGAAAAAGCCTTTGACAGAATAAATTGGAGTAAAATGATAAATATACTTAAAATGGCTGGTCTTCATTACAGGGATAGAAGTATAATATACCAACTCTATAAAGAACAAGAATCTGTAATATAAATAGGAGGAAAAGATTACGGTGAAAATCAGGCAGCGAGTCAGGCATGGATCCACTGCAGTCCACTTCCACCAATAATTTTCAATCTATTTATAGTGTGCGCTATAAGAAAATTATCTGAAAAAGATAAAGGAGGTATAAAAATGAACGGCAAAAAGATAGATTTTATTGGTAAAGTAGTATAAGGTGTACTCCAGATGTGGTGTCCTGAATAGCCATAGCCAAACAGTATTAAATAGCAAAAAACATTTAATTAAATCTAAAAGCATTCCTAAAAAGACCCGTAAACGATTTCATAAAACCTACATCTGGAGTATAGCTTGTATGCATGTGAAACTTGGACCCCAACTAAAAGAGATAAAGAAAGGCTAGAAGCATTTGAGATGTGGTGCTGGAGAAGAATGGAAGGTATAAGCTGGACAGAAATAAAAACAAATATAGAGGCTTTAGATATGTTAGAAGAAAAAATAAATATAATTAAAACAATAGAAAACAGAAGGGAAAAGATGGTTAGACACTTGATACGACATGTTGAATTTATTAAGAATATCACGGAAGGAAAAGTAGAGGGGAGAAGAGGAAGAGGAAGGTCTAGGAAAAACTATTTTGAACAACTAAAAGAGAAGGTTAACGTTGTGTCGTATCAAGAGGTCGAAAGTAAAGCACAGGACCGGGAAACATGGCGATTACTCCACCGAGAAGAGCCTAGCTCTTAAAATTTTAATGAAATGAATGAATGACTAATAAACATCAGCTAACGATTTTCATTATTTTTTTAATATAAAATTCTCCTTTTTGTGACTTAAATATAAAAGTGAGACATGATATGCTGTCACAAAATCTACAATAATAACAAATATATTATTGTAGATATTAATAAACTCTAAAACTATTCTCTAGAACTCAATCTTTATCTCATCATAACGGCAGCGTTCGTCAAAAACGATTCTGTCGACCGCTTTTTCTCCGATTTATTTGGCAAATAGGGAATGAATGGGTCCACGCATTGAACCCCCGTGGGGATAAATTTAGAAAAAATCTTTTAAATAACGGGTGTCTACGTCATAATAACTATCTGCGTGGCAAAATTAAAATCAATATTAGGTACTAGTTGTTGATATTTCACTATAAAAACTTTGGACCTCCATTCCACCCTTTAGAGGACGAACTTAAAAAAACTATAAAATATTTACTTTATGATTATATATAATCGATTAGATATAATATTTGTATTTGCTAGCTCAGATATTAAATTTCAAGGAAATCAGAGCAGATTTTAAATATTTCTCGTACAAATATTCTACCCTGACTTTACACCCTCAAGAGTGTTAATTTTTACTAGCTTCATGGTTAATTCTAATAAAGCCTGAAACACGTATTTAATGAAATATATTTAAGAGCATCATCGTTTTTTTCTACAAAATCGGTGCAAATTTAAAGATTTTTTATACAAGCTCCCTATTCCTATCTAATCCCTATTTCACCCCTTTAGGAATGGAATCCCTTTTTAGTGTGCTAGATGCATGTTATGAATTAAAGTATCATTGCAAATTTCACGTTTCTGCCATTAGTCTTTAATTATGTCAGTGACTAGTGAGTGAAAATAGACGAAGAAAAAAAACATAAAGAGACTTAAAACAACAGATAACAAAATACGATTGTAGGTATAGCCCTTTTTTGAAGTTTTACGATTTGCAAAATTACATCATCGCCAAATATAGCGTATCCTTCCATTAGCTGTCAGGTGTGGGACGTGGGTGCGATTACCCAGAACGCAAACCAACTAGTTAATAGATAAATTTCTAAGAATAGCTAAACAAACAAATAAAACATTTAAAGAACATCTGCGAAGTGTAAAACAATTTTTTTTTAACTTTATTTTCAGATTAAATTTTTCATTACATACGCGCTTTATTCTTGAATTAAATTCATAAAATGTTATGCACCGCACTGCTAGCAGTAATATTATGTATTGTGTCAAATATTTCATCTTCCCTAACAACATAATTAAATAGTCAACATTTTGCATATTAATGACGCTGGCTTATCTGAGACAATGCGTTATTCAAGACTTAATACATTTCGAGGTCGAAAATAATGTTGTTGTCTGTCTTAAACACGACGTGCAGTTTAAATACAGCCACAGACAGCGCTTGACTAATAAAGGCAAGAAAGTGATCAGAGCGTCTGCCTTCAATGAGCATCTAAATATTATATACTCGTAGTATGCAACTCAGATAACGAATATAATATGACTGTCCGTTCACGATTACCTCTATGACTTACGTGAAGATAAACAATTTAAGGAAACAACATTGTGCAACACGTTAACACCAAGATGCACCATTACATTACTTACCTCTTTACCCTTGCTAGCTTGATCCAGATCCAGCCTGTACTGATTAGGGTCTAGAAGTAGGCGGAAGGTTCTAGAATCTCCCTCTAGTTCCGGGCGCGGCTCGGGCCCCTCCTCTATGACCCTTCCGGAGGCATCCAGCATGCCCTCGACTTCGCAACCTCTGACGTACACTATTCCCGCTTGCTCCACCATACTCTTCTTGTAATCGTATTTTGTTCCTGTGAATAAATATTTAACGTGTATCAAAGTACATGCACCCATCACACACAGGGTGATAGTAACCTATAGTCGAGGTTGAACCTTACAGTTGTTGTATTTCACAACTTTCATATCATTTCTGGTATTTGCGTACAAGAAACCCATATACAAAAAAAACATTTTGCAAGATTTTGGACTTTTATGATTTTTTTAAAATTGGCGATTTTTGCTCTCTTGTCACTTTTTTCTAAATTTTGTGCTTTTAATTTATTTCTTTTAATAGTTAAATACTGCTAATCAGCAGTTTTATTAGTCTTTAAATAATTATTTCCGCTAAATACAAAAACTAAATCGTAGTAGAAGACGGAATATTAAATAAAAAGTATTTTTTCTTTTAGGCGTATCTAAAAAAATGTGGCATTTATTCTGCAGATATTTAGAAAAACTTCTACGCTAAAATATCTATGAAACGAGGTATAATAATCAAGAATAATATTATTAGAATTCATGGCAAAAAAAACTTAGAGAAATTTTTTCAGGTAGAAGTAAAAAGTAACGAATTTCTGATAAATAAAGTAGGTACTGACAGCGCCCAGTAAATACATTTTTTATGAAAAACTCGGCCCGACTACGTAAATTATATAACCTATGTTACCCGAGCTATTATTACGAATCTATTGGCACCTCATTCACTAAAATCGGATCAGCAGCAGAAGGCACTACGGTGGAACAAACATATACGTACATACATACATAGACTGCCAAAATCATTACCCTTCCTTTTGGAATAACCTTCTTCTGGGGTTAATTGGGTCGTGTATGGGGTTAATCGAGTTTTTTGACAGGGCTGGCACTTACTTGAAACAAAAAATCGATTTTAAAAAATCCACATAATATAAACTTTATGAAAACATGTAGTACTCACGAAGTTACGCGAATACTACATGTATGTTACGCGGCGTACCTAATTTCTTTACATAAAAACCATTCTGCTAATAGCGCTTGAAAATCTTCGTTTGAAACGTTTTTCATATATCTTGAGCTGTAATTTTCTATGAAAAAAAACGACGCTTTCCGAGGACTATTAACAACATGGACGCGTACAATAAATTACCTTCAGAATTTATGAATCACGTCAACCCTATCTATAAAAACCCAATTTACTCACATCGTCCCGATTTATCCAAGTTTGGTGCCAACTGACCCCATTCCTGACCCAATATGCACGTTATCGACCCTACACTTTGGAATACGTTTATTTGTATTTTTTTTTCAAATGAGAGGACCACTCAATATTAAAAAAATATATAAGAAAATGTTACAAAGTTTAAATTTAATACCTATCATTTATTAAATTATGAAAGAATGAGGAATAATAAGGTTGCAAAAACTTTCCCGGTTTTGATCCAATTCACCCCCATTTTACGGTAACTTATATTTTAACTAGCTGACCCGTGCCCACTTAAGCATTTTTACTTTACTAACCTAACCTATCCTACACCTACAACCTACACTTACACATAAAACCTGCACCTACAACTTACACCTACAACCTAAACCTACAACTTATACATACTACCTACATCTACAAATTACACAATATACACCTACACTAACCACGAACTAATCTCAGGTACGAGGTCGGCCAATTCTACATCAGGCCATTTTGACTACATATTTCATTTCATCAAAACTCGAGATAACTTCCAAACTAAATGTCCGATTTCGATGAAACAAAGAGTATTGAGTATAAGTCGAGAATGAATATATTCATTCAAACAAAAAAATATATTTTTAGTCATCAATCAAAAATAATGACTGAATGACTAAAATTTATTTAGCTATGATTAAAACTAACTTTTTCAGTCATGACTTATCAATTGACAAAAATATTTATTGATTGACCCAACATTGTGTGTAAGCAACATTAAGGAAACAATTACTGTGATGAAAGATTGAATGACGTGTTTGATTTCGGAAATTTCGCAAAGGTTTTATGTACGTATTAAGTATACTTTTCCCTGAAGGGAGACGTCATACGGCATATGAGAATTGGCACCATTAAGATTCTTTCAGCATGAATTAAAAACGTAAATAAGTGTTTACTTATATGCATAATAAGACCGTTAGTAAGCATTTTCATGGACAACGTCGACACGAGCGATATCTCAAGAGAAGTACCTTAATTTAAGGGCTCTATGAATGTCAGCTGCAGTTTTAATACGAATGTTAACTAAGGTTGCTTAAGTTAAGCTTCCTCCCAAATACGTAAATTTAACATTGTGTGTTGCACGCAATCAAATGCCTTGAATAGATCGCAAAGTATTCCTAGAGCATTACCAAATTGCTTATTATGCAGTATGTTTTATTAATATTAAGGTGTGGTAGCAACCGAAAAAGTATTATTTGTATGAAAATATTTTAAATCTGTTGTGAGTTGTCAAAATAAAATAACAGTAAATATTTTTTGGGTTTAAATTGTGGTTGGATTATATATACTTAGTCTTGACGAAATAAACCATCAGTATTTTATTATGACCTAAATGTCTCAAGTCCCAATCTTGAAAAAATTTACAACCGGTCCAATATCATTCATACTTGCAAATTTATCTTTACCCCCCGGATCATAATTGTCATAATAATGTCATGGATCATAATAATGTCACGGATTACAATGTTCTATCAAACACCCTGTATTTATTGACGTCAGAACCCAAAACGCAATTGCTAAAATTAATTTTTTGTTGGGAATACATTCAAGAGCATATTCTCAAGGACAGAACAAATCATGGTTTAAGCTCATGCTGAGATTTAGAGGCATTTTTAGAACACAGCTGGGAATGACTCATCGGTCGGCTTGTATAAAAATTGCAACGGAACGGGCAAGTAGTTAATTTAGCGACGAATGTTAATATTATTTGAGATCTAACTCAGCGTGGCATTTACCTACTGTAATATTTACTATCTTATAAAGTCTCCTGCTGTTGGCCGTGTTTACACGATTTAACAATTACATAATTGGATATTTTACTACATGTATTTATATAACATTCGGAAGTGTTTAGGTATTACAAATTGATAAAAGTAAAAAGAATAACATTTTATGTGTAGTTTTGTAATTAGATGCATTTCAAAGTCACAAAAAGTTGGAATATTTTTTACAGCATTAGTGTAAAAACCTACATAATTAGTTTACTTACATCAAAAACCAAAAGTTTTACGTTAAGTAAGTGTGAACATAAACGCATAAACCTCGGAGGTATCAGAAATTTTGTGCACATAGCCATACATTTCGTAGCAACTTACAAGCGTGTGACGTCACCTGCTTGTACTTTAGTATGAGGCGTTTTCGTAAGACTTACAAAAGTACTTCATACAATCCGCAGTTTCTTTGAACATATTGATTTCTAGAACACTATTCCTTTTGTATACTGTTTTATTTTTTAAAACACTATATACTTTTTTTATTATACACTATATATTGTTTATAATAAAAAAATACCGTACCGATTCACTTACTTGAGAACAATAATTGTTTCGACTTGTACTAAACCAAGGCAAGCTTACAGGTGATACCTGTGTGAGCTCGTTTAGAGGCGGTAACCGTATGTAAGAGGAATAATATATACAACATCTTACCAATCCCCTGATTCGGGCGAACTGTGATGAGAAAGCAGACATCGTGTTTCCTGAGGCTTTCCCACTCGTATTTGATTTCGTTTCGGACGCTCAATGTGACTGTGACGTCAGCTCTCACCCTGGAAGGTGCCTTCTCTCCAATGTTGGGCTTGGCGACCTCGACCACCGCGAAGCTCTGGATGGGGTGGGCCATGCGAGCCCAGCCGCCGAAATACACGCTACCGTCCTCCGATCGCCTGGACAGATTATAAAAGAAGTCAATTACTTTGGATTTTGTTATTTTAGTACAATATATTTTATTTACTTCATATTTTTTATTTGTCAGTTATTATTGACATCATTTATTTGACAAACTGTGATTAAAATCATTCTATTATAAATTATAATTTTACTTTGATTTTAGTATACTTATTATAATTTATAATGTACTAAAATCAAAGTAAACTTATCCATAGTCACTCACACCCACCTGTTTGACTGTCAAAGAATATACATTGTGATTATAAAGTCAGTTAGGTTAGGTTAATCTACTATAGTGGGGGTAATATTCTGTAGGTTTATTTAAATATAGGATACTGTAGGATAAATGTATCATACCCAACTAGAGACGGGCGTTTTAGGCAGATTGGGTAGAATGCCCATAAGTGCCGATAAATTCCTGCCCGTGGGCATTAATTTGGGCATAAATGTCTTGTTAAAAAGTTAACTGAATAATTTGATATTTTGTTTCATAAGCTGGCCTAAACTATTAACTTAAGTTAATTTTTGGCTTCAAAATATTTTTTTATAAATTCCAGATTATTTAAACGCTTTTTTTTGTTTTATGAAGTACACCTATTAGTACCTTTTTTTACCTTAACAACGTTTTATCTATTATTGTTTTAAAATTAAGATTTTGTATTATTGATCTCTTAATAACAAAAAGCACAGCGTGAAAGGAATATTGTACATTATTATTATTATTAAAACAAATGACAGAAAACATCTTCATATAAGAAAAAGTTACGTTATGGACATCTTGATTTCAGAAGATTTTGTTAAATAATATATTATGCAGAAAGCAAATGTCAAGATGACAGATATCCCCAAACAACCCCAAAAGTGGGTCAGCTTAAGTGTGGACACTTTTAACCTCGACATGCCTCCTCACCCTCCTCTATAATAATATATGGGTGTATGTAAAATAAGTGTTAGTATACACTAATACATATTAAGATATTTTACAACTTTAATAAATAAAATTGTTAATTTTACACGCTTTTTAAAAATAATTTTACTAAAAACTAATAATTATTCAGATTAAATAATGTTTTTCTACTTAACCTTTAATTATTTCACCTGAAAATAAATTAACCCGGCGAGTTCTGAGCCTGCTATCGATAACAATGGGTTCTCGATTGTTTTTTAGCTTTTTCTACCTCAAATTATTCGAATACAGTGTCAATTTTATTTATGCACCGTGTACCCAGTAAAAATATAAATGCCCAAAATGCTGGGTTTTTTCCCAATCTGCCTGCCGGGCATAAAAACTTTGCCCATCTATAGAGATGGGCAAAGTTTTATTAGTGTTAAATTAATGTTAAAAAATGTGGATTTATTAGTGGGTATAGACCCAACATTGTAAAAGTATAATTTTTAAAACTAGTTCATACCAAGGCGCCAGCCTATACACAGCATCTTCTATATCCTGTCGGATTTCATCTGAAACAGACAAAAAATAAGTTTATGTAATTTAAACAATGAAATATAATAATTATTTCTCTGTACTCTTCAGTATATAGATAATATGGAATGTATAAAACGTTTTAAGATAAGCACATCTATTAATAACATCTTATTTGCATTTAAGTTATATTATATTTCCTTCTCAATCTTTTTTAATATTATAATCTCTTAACTAGTATTCTGTAAGCGGCGCGACGCGGCGCGACAGTAGCTTTGATCAAAGATAAAATCTTTAATCAATCTAAAGAATCACGTTTTGTGTGGTCATAAAGTACTCGTATACATATAGGTAGGCACATACAATTGGGTATTAGACAACAATCGGATGTTCAAAATTTAGTTTTCTTTTTATTACATTCAGAAACAATGTGGTGAATGAGGTGTTAAAAGTTGATAATAGTAAAATAAAATCTCAAGTGTAGGTACCTAGTTTTGAAAGTATGAAATAATTCTTATTTTCTAAACAATTTCCCTGCATAAAAAAAATATTTTTCGTGATTTTATTTTAGCGCTTTGTCGACGTAGTAAATACACTCAACCATGCAAAGTTATATCTTTCTAGCACTAAACTACGGAACCCTAAAAATCACACACACACACCGGATGTGTTACTTTTCCGTCACAAAATCATTCACACAGATGTCAGTAAGTGTGAGGGAAGATATTACAAAATATGTAAGTAAAAAAATAAAAATATAGCCGCTTCACATGTGCTCTCGAGGCGGAACAGGTTGAAGTTGCGCAGCAGATAGTCGTGCAGCGTGAGGAACTGCAGGTTGAGCTTGGGCAGCGCCAGGCAGTTCTCGCCGCTGTAGATCTCCGTGGGCACCACGTTCTCGTCCCAGATGATGTCCTCGGTGGGGTACAGCGGCATCGAGTTCAGCTCCTCCAGCTGAGAAATGCGGCGCTCGTGCCGGGATATCTATGTTCAAATGAATAACTTAAAGTGGGTTCCCCCGACATAGTCAAGCAGTAAGCGAGCTTATTATCATGGATTATGTATTTTCAGTGAACATGAATTTTACCCCTCGACAAGAGCGTATGATTTTTTCTTGTAATATTTAATTAGCATAAAAATATTTGTTTTGTCCGTATTATTCTAATACAAATACCAGCCATTTTCGATTTATAATTATTTTTATACAAAAAATTAATCCGACTTCCAAAGTAAAAATGCACAAAAAAGTATGAAATAAATTATTTTCTAAATAATTCCCCTTTTAAATTTGGATGAAATTTTAACTATTTCTCTAATCAAACTTCATAATTTTGAAGTCGGTACCGGCCAACTTGAACGTCAATTGAGTCGAATCGTCTTGGTTACAACAAATTAAATAGTTGTGGACTTCAGGTTTATTAATACATAATATTATGTTACTTAATGCTTTACAGATATGCACAGAAAATAGACATTTATACACCTCGGAAAATCCTCGGCCGTTCATCCACTGGAAAAATAATGACTGGACAATGAGCATTCATACCTCAGCTGAATTATGGACTACCCGAAATCCTTAACAAAAACCTAAAATATAATGACGAGAGTAACAAACAAAGCTTATCAAAAAAAAAAAACCCACGACGCAAACCACAATTAGCATCATATCAGTATTCAACACTATCGGTGTACGTTATATTAGTAGATTGGCGCCAGATGCCAGTGATGACGTGAATGTTATCTTCTATAGATTTAAAACATAGACGTATATATTATAGATGATATGATATATATATATAGGCATGTTGAGGCAAAAAGTGTCTCCCGTAAAATGGCCCCACTTTTGAGATTTTTTGGGGACATTTTGACATTTGAAGTATGGTGAAAACAAGATGGCTGACATTTGAAGGTGAAAACCTAGACGGCGTATCTTTTTCTTGTATGAAGATTTGTTCTGTCAAATGTACGTTCTCTTGAGTTTTGCAACCTTTGATTTAAAAGGCAAAACTGGTTGACTGACGTATCAACGCACAGGCCAAACCCTTAAGGCTTAAGGCTAGAAATTTGAAGTTTTGCACACGTATTTCTCATATGACGTAGGCATCCACTAGAAAAGGATTTTTCAAAATTTAACACCCAGGGGGGTAAAATAGGTGATAAAAGTTTGTGTAAAACTTTTTACTCCTTAGACATATTTGCATGATATTTCGTATTAACGGAACGTAAGTACGGAACAATAATGAGTTACGTATTACAGCGTTTTCTAAAATTCAGATTAAAATAATTCAGTGTAATAAAAAATCAAAGTTTAAAACCTAATTTCACGCGGGCGAAGCCGCGAGAAATTTATGCTAGTCGCTTATAACTTACGCCTAACTAAAACCTAATTACTTACTTCAATATGACTAATTGTTTACTACAGTAATTTGATTGAAACTTGTAGAAGATTTATAAATAGGATGCGCGACAATATCATAATAAAATATCTTATTGGTAGATAACTGTTGATACGAAGCTTACATAATAAAGGGATTTTCAATAGGGACGCTCAAACTTTGACTGCGCATAGCGGCTATATAGCAATAGCTGTAAAATTTGACATAAATACGTATTTAGTCCTGACAATTTAGCACGGAAAGCTGCATGCTTAAACAACTTGTAGAAATTTTTAAAATTTGTTATCAAAGTCAGCGCTCAATTCGCCCAAAGTTCCGTGCGTTACGCCTTGGTTGCGCAAATTTTATGGTGTTTTAAAAAAGAAATTGTGGCCTATCATTGATGGTATGGATCTCACAAACATGTGGTTTCCATACGAGGGTGTTACTTGTCATGCGGCACGCGAAAAAATAAATTTATTGTATAAGATGTTTGAGAGGTTGGTCGTAGTCTCGCGGTGGCGACATAAACTGACGACCAAAACCGTGTGATTTAACACCGCTCGATTACTTTCTAAGGGGCTACGTAAACACTTTAGTCTTCGCAGACAAATAATTGCTGCACTAAAAGCTAACTCGGTTTCTTGTGAACTTAAGCCCCATTTTAATCGATCATGTCGTCTTAAAATGGCTTGCAGCGGGGTCGCGGCGACTATTTGGATGAAATTATTTTCTACCTATTGTCATCAAATACTAATTAATATAAGCATGGAAGTAATATCACTTAAGAAGGTTCATAATTTAATTTCAAAGATCGAGCGCTTTAAATGAAAAACCCTTTAATTTGTTAGAACGGCTTCCTGGATTTAGTGCATCTAAATCGGTAAAGCCGTTCTCACAACTTTACAACAAAAAGGACGCAGAAATAAAATATATGTACTAGCTATCATATACATTACTTATCATTCGGTAAATACGAAGAATAATAAAATACTGGCGATTTTGTATTGTTTGTTTTCTTACCAGTAACTCTTTAAGGAACTCCTTGTCCAGCCGATGCCAAGGCGCCTCGTCCTCCTTGCCCTCGCCCGGTATGAGGTTTAGGTACGTCGCAATGGCCCGCAACGCTTTGTCACTAAAGTGTACACAAATGACGATAGAGCATTAAGATAATATCCAAATGTCGAATCATAATCTTGTTAAATACATTTCCGGATTCGTATAAGATTTGGCGGAAATGTGACAGGCAGTTAAAGTTTAATAATAATTATAAATTGATTTTATAGTAATTATAATTGTAATTATTGATACTGGTTAAGGTTATGATTGAATAAATCATTATTTTTGCAAAGATTTATAATCATTCGGTATTTATTATATTTTGTACAATTAACCATCCGGACACTGATTGGTATATTATGATTTGTTGGTGTCAATAGGAGTCATTTAAATGATAAAGTAAATCATTCGTTAATTATTTGTAATATTGATAAATTAAGTTGGATTTATTTTAGCATTGAATAGTAAAACACGGGTGAATAAAAGTGTACTGGTCATTAAATAAAAGTATTTATCAGAAGAAGGTACTAAAAGTGTTTTCTTTGGCCAACTCCTATAGTCCTTATGTAAATGCTACATAAAGTCATGCACTTTATTTGGATTTATCTATATGTATAATAGACATATTTTTTCCATTATATTAGTAGAACTAGTTACCTACTAGAACTATACTATGAAAAAAAGGGCAAACACTTTTACTCGTTTTTAATAAGATTAGTCAAGCGTTCCTACATTATCATTTTCTTAGGAATCCTAGGCTCAGCAATATGATAATTGACGATACTTGATACCTATCAACTAACCTAACCCCCGAAATGTCAAGAGCGAGCGAGATGATGATAAATTATAGCTAAGAACACTCGACCATATCAGCTTTCAAACAAAAAATGCCGGCCATGTACCATTTGGGTACGGAACCCTAAAAATTTGATGCACACACAGACCGATACGACTAACTTATAACCTCTCGGTTTTTGTCGGGGGTTAAAGATACAATCCAGACTGAGGACCAGCTTACCTGAGGTTGCCAAAGTGTTTCTGCAATGACTCTCTGGTGTCGACGCTAGCCACGTTAGCTAAAGCAAACATACGCAGATCTGGGAACTTGGAGAAGGCAGCTTTCTGAAAATAAAGTTTATAAGACTCAGATTCTAGCACATAAATGTGACGAATTTTCTTTTAACACTTAAAAATTTTCACATTATTAAAAGTCATTTCGGATTCCGGATACGGAATCCGGATATTTTATTTTTAAAACAACATTAGAAGACTTTAAATAACCTAACCTAGAGAATGTCAGGACATGTCTAAAGAGGGTTTCGTAACTTTTAACGCGCAATAGGGTTTTTTTTTCTTCAAATTACTTCAAAAGTTATTGTCAGATTTCGCTCAAAATAAAATATTTTGCAGAACCTATCAGCATGGAAAGTTACAAACTTCTATAGTTTAGAAATGCCATGCAACTTGTTTAACCTCTTTGGAGGTCGATTACTTCAAAGTACGTACGGACACCACACGATGGGTAGAATAGAGGGTAGAATAAAAAAAATATGTTTCATCCCCATTTCACATGTATGGGGATCGATCGCCAAAATTAATGTCTATAATAATATGCAATCTATGTATAATAATTATACAAATTTTCGTCAATTTATACTTATAACTAGGTACCAAAGTTGCAAGGAGAACGGTCGGAAAGAGCGAAACTATAAGGGTTCCTTGCAGTTATTACGGAACCCTAAAACGTTGCGACATAGGGTTTATACTTATGTAATAAAACAATGTATTAAATATCTCTCGACGCCAACGAAATTACATTAATTAAAATTTACAGAAGTAATTTTTAAATAATGTAATGCATAAAATAATTAACCACCAAGTTTCCTGCGTACTGCGTAGTAACATGACAAAGGTTAGATAAAATAAGTAAATATGCTTTAACTATACTTTTATATATAAATATACTTTTTCCTGTGTCAGCCATAAGCACACACACAGGGTCAGCTTACCGAATGCGAAGCGACAAAACTAAACTAAATTCAGCCATCCTACATGATTCAGTAACTAAATTCAGTCATGTGAAATAGCATTTAGGAAGTTAGGATCCTAATTAAAATCGGAAGAAGGCTTCTGACGGACTATATTCTAATTAGCATTATTTAAAAGATCCATATTGGGACGTCTTTATTAAGTGACGTGGATTACGCGCTTAAAAAGTAAACATGTGGCCAAATTATCTGTAATCGATTTTACAAATCGAGTTTTTTTGTCGAAGGGTACTAAGCAGTAAATTATGTGCCTCTGTCATTGATACACGCAATACGCAGTCGGCAGTACGCACGTCTCATACTCAACTCATGCTATATATTTTACACGCTAGGCAAGCAAAGCAAATCTATTGGTTCTCCGGTGCCCCCTCGAGCCTTCAAACCCCGTGGATCGCTGCTTGCCATGCTGTGTGAAAAGCACACATAACCCGTTAACCCGTAAGGTAAATCACCTGTAGCGAGGTGATTCTGGAGTAGTGGTGTAGGGTCATGTCGCGATCAGTCATGGGGTCCCCCGTCTCGTCGCTGATCTCGAACCTCGCGTAGAACTTGAGCATCTGCAGCAGCTGGAACAAAAGCAAATGTCAGTCACCAAATATGCAATACAAGTGACCAGTGGCCTGGGGTTCCTATAACTCCACTCCTATCGGTTTCACTTACCACTTACTCATTATACAGGCTAGGGCTTCCCTATGAACGAGAACCAGCCTTCGCTACTGCAAGTGACTTTATGTTTTATTAATATTTATCGAGGTAGTACGGACATATTATTAGGCTTTATTTCATCTAATTTTCATCTCAGGCCAAATGATTATATTTAAGATTGATTGATTGATAATGATTATATTAAGAAAATACTCATATGCATCCATCTAATACCAAGAAGAAGTATAACATGCAACATGCTATGTTTATTCACAATATTTTACGTTTACATAGTTAACTAAATTAACTACGAATCGGGCACCAGCCTACGTCATACAAATTACAAACCGTGCCTAATATATAAACAACTCGCGCTGAGTTTGCAAACAGTGCGAATACTTGTTCTATAGAACTAGGACGTATTAACGTATTAAATACTACAACTTTAGTTTTTGTTTCTATGAAAGAAAAATATGAATGTTATTGTAAAAAATTTACTAGTGCTAGCAGTAGTCACTGCAGTGGCCGCGGAGCCGAGTGATGTTTTATGCTGCAAAGAAAATGTGAAAGTCAAAGATGGTGTGTGTGTTAAAAATAATACGATGGAAACTCGCGTCAATCTCTCTTGTAAATCATACGTACATATTCCCGATATGGATTTCGAGATAATTGATGATGGTACTCTATTTTTAAGGAACAGAGATCAAGAATTGAGACAAGAAAAGGGCAGGTAAGGGGAAAAGTGAAAATGTCACATTGTAAAAATCTATTTTTAATGGCATTCAATATTATTAAACAGCTTCCGTGGTCCAGTGGTTTAGAGCTTGGCTCTCGACTCGGAGGTCGTGGGTGTCGATTCCCGCATTGGAACAACAAAAAATGTTGTTTCCAAGTTTGGTTAGGACAATGCAGGCTGATCACCCGATTGTCTGACTAGAAAGATGGGCATCTAATCTAACAAGTCGGACCTGCGCCTGATCTCTCGCCAGTCGTGTCGGTATGTCCGTCTCACTGGGTTTCGAGAGTAAAGGAAGAGAGAGTGCTCTTGTGTACTGCGCACACACTTGTGCACTATAAAATAACTCCCGCGTAGCTGGCCTGATTTCAATGAAACCGGCCACCGTCTCCGAAATCAGTGTGGGGAGCAATTATTATTATTATTATTATTAAAAAAACAGAATAAGCATATTTTATTAAATTCAATAAAATACAGCTTTATAAAAGTGAATCGAGGATATTGCCTACTTGTTCCATTTCCTCTGTAAAGTTTTAAACCAGAAAGGGAACAAAGTCAATACGAATATGTTATATTAAATAATAATACCTATGTAAAATACTTATTACTCAATGAACTTTATTTATTTGTAGTTACTGCGTCTGGAACGATACTAGTGATTCTGCCGGACGAGTACTGGTCTTTTGTGATGATGCGAATCTAGAAAATGAGATCGAAGATGAGAGAATTCTTGGATATTGTATGTTAACATCTAGCATTTTCTTGATATTAACTGCATTCGTGTACTGTTTGCTATCAGACATGAGGTGTGTACTGTATATAACGTCTTTATGTGCGTGTCCTACATTAATATTTAATACCACTTTATTAAGAGTAATATTAATTAATTATTATTTAACGACAATAAATTTTTCACTTAAGAGTTTAGACCAACAAAAATTGAAATATTTTAATTTTAATTTTTTTTACATCCACGTAAGGAGGTCGACTATTTATCATTTTAAGCATGATAGTACATTTCATAGATTTAACATATACAACTACAATAAAAAAAAAACTATAAAGTTTTACATATTTTTTGAACAATTGTTCGAAATTGCTCTTAAGGTCGTATTTCAAAATTACATAAAAACCATAAAAACTCGAAAACTATAGAAAATATATATGGGAATAACTTGGATAGCCCACGCTTTATCTCTAGACCTCAAGTAAGGCTGATCAGTGATGACCATACTACCAGGGACATGCTGTATACCTTAACTAGCTATAACACTGACAGTTTAATAATTTTCAGAGATCTGATGGGTAAGAGCATCATAAACATGTGCGCAAGTCTAGGCATAGGTCTGTGCATAATGGCCGGCATGAAACTAGCGGAGTACTCTGACATGGGGCTGTGCGCAGCAAGAGGTGAATATTTCTCTACCTACTAATATGTCAGTAAATAATTTGTGTCAAGGATTCCCTAAAAAATTAAAGGTGAGGTCGATATTACATACAGAAAAAAAATTTGACACGCCAAGTGTCTCATTCCAATCTTCTAAATGTTTTTATCCCACAGTGTGTGGTTTCTACTTCTGCCTGCTGTTGTTCAGCTTATCTTATACTTTAAACGAGACAATCTTGTATATATTATATCTATATAGATATAATATTATATATAAAAGAAAGTCGTGTGAGTTACACTATTTATAACTCAAGAACGGCTGAACCGATTTGGCTGAGAACCAGGAGACGGACATAGGATACTTTTTATCCCGTTCCCGTGGGACGTGACATAAAGTTTATAGAATATGTGATTTGATATGGAAAATCGCAAAGTGATGGAAAATCTTATCTCATATATATAGATAGTAAAAATGGATTGCGATTCCAATGTCTCGCTAAAACTTGAGACCGGCTGGACCGGTTTGGCTAATTTTGGTCTTGAAATTTAAACGGTGAGAAATATTGGAAAAATTGCAGGGGAAATATTTACACTATATTTATAGGTGTGACATAATGTGTGTCGGGACGGCTAATATCTTATATGCAATCGTAATCTCGGCAACGGCTGCCAGTGTTTACATGAAATTTAGTATGCAAGGGGTTTTGGGGCAGAAAAATCTGTCTAGCTTGGTTTTATCCCTGAGAAACTGCGCATTTTTAAGTTATATATGTTTTATCCTTCGTCATGCAACAATATATCAATAATTTCGACTCTATAATGTCAGTCGATTGGTAGTTTGATTAAGTTGTGCGTTGTTCTGAAATTCGGAATGTGGTGGGTTCGAACCCCTGTAAAATATTATTGTCATTCTTTTTAAATCTACTAGAGCTTCGAGCAAAGCTCGGTTACCCGGGTACTACATCTGATATATAAATAAAAATGAATTACCGTAATGTTTGTACGCGCATAACTTCCAAACGACTGCACCAAATTGGATAAATCTTTCTTTTATGTGTTCGTTATTGTCAGGTTTGTATGACTAAATTATATAAAAATTTTAAAAAAAATGATAGCAAATTGACGGCAAAAAATATGGCGGTACGAAGTTCGCCGGGTCAGCTAGTATTTATATAAAATTCTCGTATCACGAGCCTCGTGAAACGGGTTGACTGATCTCTATGAATTTTTTCATATGTATGCGGTAGGTTAGGTTAGGTTAGCTATTTTTTATATCCCATAGTGATAAGCGTGACTAGCCCCGATTATTTTAAATTTGTAATTCGTCGATAATTCTCTCACACAACACTTGTAGGTTGCAGGGGTAGGTGTAGATGTTGGTAGTAGATGTAGGTTGTAGGTGATCTTAGTAGAAGTTGGTTATGATAGGTAGCCGTAGATTATGTAGTAGGTGTAGATTGCAGGTGCAGTTGTTGGTGTAGTAACTGTAGGTTATGTAGTTATATTTATTTATTCCAGTTCATAGTTAAGACAGAACAATGTGTTAGTTACAGCTAGTATTATGTATAATCTAGGAGTTGTACCTATTAGTAATATCTTTTAACAATAATTAAATAAAATATATAGAGCCGCATAAAAACTTTGAAGGAACCTTGTGATACCGAAGTTCTATTATATTATAAAAGATATTTGATTGGTCTCGCTAGCACTCGACCGCCCAGCGATATCAACGATTAGTCTATGTATATTATCTATAAGCGTCAGTTCGCACCGAGACGCGACGCAGCGTTACATTTTGAGATAGCGCTTCAAAATTGAACTTTATTCACTACACAAGAATATACCCGATTCATTGTAAGAGTTCGAATTTTGAGCTGCACGGGCCTGCGTAGCGCGGCGCCGCTCTTGCAATGAAACGTGTATTCTTGTGTGGTGAATAAAGTTTAATTTTGAATCGGAATCTTATAAATGTAGCGCCGCGTCGTGTCGGTATAAGCTGTCAGCACCCCGCTGGGCCCCCAATTGGGCTTATAAGGGCATGTGTAAATTACAAACAAGCAAGTTGTTCGAATAAATATATCGCAGCTTGCACTAACCTTAGCAAAATAAAGGTCACCTAAAGTAGCTAGGAGCAAATTATACAAATCATGCTTAATGCTTGTGGATGCAATAAATGTTTTGAATTTCCGATTGTTTTAATGTTTTTGTCTGTACGAATTAATCACAATCAGTCGCTTGTTACAACACAGATGTAAGGTTACCGATAATATTAAGATAAGCAAACAAGAGAGTGTGCAAATTGTCATACGAGTAAACAAAGTCATAAAAATATATTTTGTTTTTCAGGATTTTTCGCGTACTTCTTCTTCATGTCAAGTTTCTTTTGGACCAACGCTATTTCTATACAACTTCTAATCAGTATAAGGTAATAATTAAAAATATATATTTGCCCACATTAAGGAATTTTGGAAGTAAACGCTGGTCAGATGTGCCCTCTGTGCCATATGCTGACTTCCGACCTCAAGGATGATGATGAAATAGAAAGAGAACGAAGGGCGTTGTCAGTTCGTGCGAATATGTTGGTCCGTAGATTTGCTCGATGTTCACGGGTGGTCAAAATTACTCTTTTCAGAGCTTTTTGTACCACTTTCTATACGTGCGGCCTGTGGGCCTCATACACGCTTAGAGCCTACAGCGCCCTTCGCGTGCAGTTTAATAATGCATTCGGAATGCTGTTGGGGCTTCCTCGCTACTGCAGTGCATCGGGGATGTTTGCAGAAGCACGAGTGGATTGCTTTTACGCTACCATGCGCAAAAGATGTGCATCTCTGGTGCGTAGGGTGCGGGGAAGCGCCAACAGCATTCTGAATATGATTGCGGGTCGGCTTGAATGCCCTTACGTTTATCACTGCTGCGCTATATCTAACGGCATGGCGCAGAAGTGATATATGTAATAAAAAATAAAAATAAATGTATTGTCACATTGTTTATTATCTTTATATTACTAACATAGATTATAAGTTTTACTAACCATTATGAATCTGTGTAACTTAATAATTAATTAATTCATTCATTCATTAAGTCGGTCATCTTAATGATTTCAATAGGTATGTTGCCCAAAAAAAAATTTTTCGTCTATTTGATGTTAGACAACAAGTTAATAAATAATCTAGAACCCATTTTCGTATATCTTAAAAAATAACGAAGATACAACTAAACTTGACAATTTAAATTTACAATATGAAAGTGAGCGATATATCGGCCCGTGACGTCACGAGTTGCACCCGCCATACATTGTCATTACAAAATGTATGGCGGTAGCAACTCGTGACGTAACAAATCGTTTTGCGAGACAGATATGGGCTATATTTTTTAATTGCTTATAATTTTTAATCGCGTCAATCTAAATACCTATTTCTTTTAGATTTATGTATCTTTAATCAACAATTTTAAAATTTAATTTATAAAAATGTGATACTTCACACTAGGCAACACCCCTATTCCAAAGATCTTAAAATATACCTACTCATGGAAAGTATTACCAGCGCGCAGCGGTTTTCTGGCACGGCGGCGGCGCAAGAAACTTCAGCAAACATATTTTATTCTGCGACCTTCTTCGGAATGAGCATTATTATTTATGATTTAGCCCCTTTAAACTGTTTTAAATCAGCTCGAAATTATTTAACTTTAGTAAGTCTCTGATAGAGCTATTTCACAAAAAATTGGCTAAGCTATTTCACGGTTTATAAACAAAGATATCTTAAGATAGTTTTAAACGATCATTAACATCATCGTCATTAATTAATATCATCATTTTATTCTTTTATTTCAGACGGCCCACCAAAGCAGACTATGGATGGAAGCGGTTTCTTTTGTACGCGCTTTACGCGAACGGTTTTCCAGCTCTTTTGACGATCGCTATGTCTATTATCAATTTCCATCCTGGACGCCACATCAAGCCTGGCATCGGGTTGAATCATTGCTGGTTCATTGGTATGTGTTCATAATCAACATAATATAATATAATTAAATTAATAATATAGCAGTTATCCATATCAGCATACATCTGTTGAAATAAATTCTGAAATTCTGAAGTGGTTACTGAATCACTGTTTTATCTAGTTCTAGGCCACTACATTTAATAATAGATACTAGCTTTTATTATTTAAAGTGGGATTCTGTATTTACGCGGGCTGAACTTTATCCTATATATAAAATAGGCTTCATTTTATGTAGATAAAATGTAGCCTATGTTTGAATCCAGAGCTTAAACTACTACCATAGTAAATTTAATCAAATTACGTCCAGTAGTTTTGCTTGAAAGAGTAACAAACATCCATACTCACAAACTTTCAGATATATAATAGTAGCAGGGTAAGAGTAAAGTGAACCCAATTATCAATCCGTGTATATAATCCGAATATATAATATAAAACTAGCTTCCAAAAATACCACATTGTATGCGATCATATTTTTAAACTTAGAATGGAGTTATAGGAACCCCACGCCACAGTACGTATAGTACAGTGGCGTTCCTATAACTCCATTCCTATCGGCTTCACCTACCACTTACCTTTTGAAACCCTCATCCAAATCCCAACCTATTGTACAGGCTAGGGCTTCCCTATGAAGGAGAACCATTGGTATAGTAAGCTATCCTTAAAATATAGACGGACGCATCGCATCGCATCACGGACTTTTTTGTAGACTTATAAAAGAGAAACAATCCCACCATACATTGTTTTGTTGCATCTCTAACGGATAAGGCAGCGTTTTCGATGAAAGCACCCAAACGCGGACGGCTTGACTTTTTCCAACACTTTCAACAATTATCGTCATATTTCAACGAATTCCCACAAAACCTTTACAAATTATACACAAACATTTCTCAGAAAACACTCTGTCGATAGATGAAACCGCATGAAAATCCGTTCAGTAGTTTTTGAGATTATCGCGAACATTTTACAACAGACAAACATTTTAAATTATAATATATAGTGAAGTGATAGTGATAATGATGTAATGATAACAAGTGAGATGACAACTGAGTGTAAAACATTTTGAGAGAGACGGGATGTTAACGGGAGGATTGTAATTTTCCTCAACCAGCTTAGCCTCAACTGAACCCGGCAAATGTTAGATTTACCGAGAAATTTTAATTCAATAACGAGTAAATGGCATCAGTCACGTATTTACATTTACAACAATGCATAGTCACTAGCTTTTTACACCACATACAGTAATATGTAATAAGGTGGTAATTCCAATCACCAATTACTATTATTTCAGCTATTAGAATAATATGCAAGAAATTGCATTTTACATATCATTTTTCCTCTTTTAAATTATGTTTTTTAATATTTATCGTACTTATTAAAATATTATTCGTTGTTTAAAATATGTAAACGCAACTTGTCCGCCTCTGCACGTTCAGAAATTTCTTCAGAACTTCTGCAGCTGCTGGTGTTTAAAAAACAACCTATAAAATCGCCTCGGAAAAGGAAGTTACTGTTTTATCTAATAAGATAAGGAGAAGCTTATTTTCCTCTCTTTCGGTACAACATTTACTGATTTTAATA
The DNA here is from genome assembly GCA_037179445.1 of Phengaris alcon alcon. Taxonomy (NCBI): domain Eukaryota; kingdom Metazoa; phylum Arthropoda; class Insecta; order Lepidoptera; family Lycaenidae; genus Phengaris; species Phengaris alcon. Next base: position 548,308 of record JAYRCH010000222.1, on the reverse strand, counting down.
ATTCTTGCAAATAACTTAACGTAGGTAAATTATATATCATAAATTAAAACATATTATTATCATTTAATTTTGTAGTCAATATATCAGATTTAGCATGACCCTCGGGCACCCCTGAGATCGTATCAAAGGATTTTTGTGATTGGTTACCACTGTAGATGCTGGTTACACATTAGTTACAGTGGTAGGAGTTGCAGCATGTTTGGTGGGGCAATTGCCCGTAAAAAATAACTAAACGTCGCACATTTCATTACAGATAAAACACAACAGTGGTGGTACATGTACAGCGTCATGAGCATCCTCATACTAGCAAACATTGGTATATTTGTCTACTTATCGATACAGCTGTGGCGATCCTCCTTTTTGTCTTCTAATATAAAAGCTTTGAGATATAAGTGAGTAAAGTATTGCATCTTCTATGTGTAGTTTTGTATTATGAAAACACCAGGCCATCATACACCATATTATATATCCTATCGTCAAATCTGATGCTGCCGATTGGATCAGTAAAAACCGACCGTGTGTGGATGCTGCCGATTTGGACGATAGGAAGCGTGGTGTGTGGCCTGCATTACACATACCTAATATTTATTTTTATTATGATATCAAAGATAAGTTCTTAGCATGCTAGCAAAGTTAATAATCTGCAAAAAGCTATCTAACCTTTTGTTTCTATAAAGTTCTAAGTTCTAATTCCTTTTCAAACGTTTTTCAACTTTTTTGAGGTACAAGTTTTCGCCTATGCAAACGAATGTTCAATTTGTTTTAGATTCCTACTGACGATTAGACTGATTGTTGTGATGGGTCTGCCGTGGATATTTGAACTCATCAGTTCTTTAGTCGAAAAGAGCCTAATATGGTTTGTAATTTTATTTACTTAAAAGGAAAATACTCTATAGCCAAAATTATTATTATTAACTTAATAAAATGTATTGTAATATATATTTAAAACTGCCCGCGATTTCGTGCACGCAAAAGTTAATTTTGCGGAAACCGTACATTTTACGCGATAAGATGTAGACATTCCTTCCCCGTCTACTTTATATCATTGCAAAATTTCATCAAAATCGGTCCAGTAATTTCGGAGTCTATTCATTGCAAAAAAACAAACTTTTCCTCTTTATAATATTATCTTCTATGATGATGTATCGACGCACAGGCCAAATACCTTTAAGGCAGGAAATTTAAAAATTTGCACACGTATTCCTCATATGACGTAGTCATACACTAAGGAAGGATTTTTCAAAATTCAACCCCCCAGGGGGTAAAATAGGTGAATTTTTTTTTATGAAACTTTTTATTCCTTGGACATAATATTTGCATGATATTTGGTATGAATTAAGTTCGGAAAAAAAAAACTAATTACGTATTTCAGCGTTTTCTAAAATTCAGCTCCTAGGTGGGTAAAATAGGGGACGAAAGTTTAAAACCTAATTCCAAGCGGGCGAAGCCGCGGGCAATTAATGCTAATATAGTATACATGTCATTTAGATATTAAGTTACTATTTTGTAATCCGTGCTTGTAGGCCGTAGGGTATTTGCCAATTAATAATATATTTTTTTCAGGGTCGCAATAGACATTTTTAATGCCCTGCAAGGATTGCTCATATTCTTCATACTGGTGGTGTTTAGGAAGCGTGTTGTTAAGGCTATGTATAAAAGAGGTTTTTTGGACTGTATATCCGGTGCCGTCGAGAAATATTTGGCAGTGGGTGATGATGAGGAGGACATCGTTCATCACACAAAAGATGTACCGCTGAAAGAAAAGTTACCAATATAAGTTATGAAGCGTTCTGACAAATCATTGTTGGGCAAAATTGAGGAAGAGAAAAGAAAGCAAAAAAAGGGTTGCGTTATGTGTATTTTTTTAGTTCTCAACAGAGAAAAGCTCGTCATCTTGGTTTACATCACCTAAAATGTATTCATATAGGGCGCAATTGTTAAAATTTCGAGGCTAAGAGATTCTAATAGCAGATAATATTATGTTTGCGATCCCCAAAAGGAGAGTGTTTTGTTGATGAAATTAAACCTATTCAGTATCTGCTCCTAAAATCCTTGAGACGACACACACTGTATGTATACCAATTACTAGGTAACCCGACACACGTTCTTCTGTCCCAACTCCTAATTAATGAACTGGAATGAATAAAAAATACACCTACACCAAAATCTACACCTATCTATCAACCTACCTACCTAACATAAACCTACAATTTCAACATCAATAGCTACACCGACTTACTGCACAGCTACAACTTGCCCCAGTAGGGCCAGTGACAAGCAGTAGAATATTTAACATGACCATAGAAAGTTTAACAGGTTTCTACCTCTTACAGTTTAAAAATTCCAGGCTAAGTTCCAAAGCGTAACCCATTTTGGAGGCCGATTATTCTAAAATGGTTCACCTTGTAAAAGTTATGTATTAGCCTCGCCTTTAGAAATACCTCGACGACGCGACGGTAAATGAAAAAAAATCAGTGCCACTTTACGTGTATGGAGAGCCACCCCCAAATTATAAAATTATTCTTATTTTATGATGGCAAATATAAAATTTATACACAACCTATAATATACCTACCATATTTCATGTACCTTTATATTCATAATTGCAGAAGTTAAAAGGATCAATAGACGGACGAACGGACGGATAAAGGAAAAGTATAAGGGTTCCTTGTAGTACGGAACCCTAAAAATAAATATCAGCTCCATTATTGCATTTATACTTCCTTCAAATAGTATTATATTTACATAAATAATTAAATACCCTCTATTTTAAAAAAGGATTTTATGTGACTTCCGTAAAGAAAGGACAGTTACTTCCTATAACTCCATTCCTATCGGCTTCACTTACCATTTACCTTTCGAATACCCTCATCCAAATACCTACCTAATATACAGACTGGGGCTTTCTTATGAAGGAGAACCAGCCTTCGCCACTGATAGTTACATTGTTATATAATTTTAAAAAATATGTAATTATATAGAACTTATAATATAAAGCTTCCGAGAACAACTTAGAGTTTCAGCGATTATAGATCACCTGTATTATTATAAGGAAATAGAGTAAGAAAAGAGGATTACAAAGGGTCTATTTCACAATCGCCTAATAAGTGACGAATAGCTATTTATTTATCCGGAAGTTTTGTCGCTGCTTACTTTACTGAGCGACAGATACAGAACTTCCGGGTAAGCTATTTCTTCACTTATTAGGCGTTTGTGAAACCGGCCATGATTATTGTTATTAGTAAGTAGTAACTAATAATTTGTTGGTTATTGGAAATATAGTCAAGATGATCAAATATGTCAGCATTAATACGTGTGAAAATATATGAAAATTGAAAAATGAGTTATACAATGGCATGTCAATTAGTTATACATTTATTAGTTAATATTTGATATAAGTAGATAAACCTATAAATTGCTCGAATAGTATAAAATAAGACGTAGCATAGAAGAACAACGTATTTAGTCATCTGTGCTGCTACAGTGCCATAAAAGTACAATTGTTATTCTCGAGATATTTTGTATTTTTAATATGGTTAGTTAGGGCAAGATGTATGGGTTTTATGTTGGGATTGTCTATGTATGGGACACGTCACACGAGTCTTTATCCATGAAACATTTTGCCCAACTAACCATTATACCATTATTAAACATTAAAATCAATGTAATACTTAAGATAGTAATATTATGGATAATTACCTCAACTTCCTTTGTAATAACTAGAGGGAAAGGGATTGGTAACCCTTTCTTTAGTCAGGTTTATCAACCATCAGAACTTTATTAATCAGTGACTAGATTGTACTCCTACCTAATAATACCTGTGTGTGTGTGTCTAGTTCTAAGCAACATTTGTACTACAATCTGCTTTTGTAGCAATAAAGTTTAAAGCTATTTAATTTTATTTAATCTGAGAATTTGAAGTTGTAAAGTTGTATTATAAATGTACCTATTATCTATATTGTGATTAAAATAAATATTTTCAATTGGGAAAATATATTTATAAAGTCGGGTTCGTAACCTTTGAATTAAATTAAAGTTGCTTCAATAAAAAACTTGAGTTTCGTCACTTTTCTTCGGTTTTAGATGGGGAGCTACTAGCAAATTTAGAGCAGGTGTTTAAGGCAAGCTGAAACCTTGTCCTATAGGTACTTCTCCTATTGTACCCCAAAATGAGACTGCTGCAGGCCAATCGCGGTATTGTTTATCGTTTAATTCAGGTTCAACTCTGCTTTGTTCAGTTGTTCAGTGATTCAGTTTCGGTTCGGCTGAACAAATTTCAGTATCGCACTATCCTTCCAATATAACCCAATTTAACTTTTATATTTATTTTATTTTACAAGTCTTTTTTACCTCATATTCTCAACAATTTAACACACACAAACAAGAAACGTTTCAGAAACGTGCGAGAAAAAGTAGCATCGTATCAAATTTTTGTTTTGACAGCGCGGCGTTTGCGCTTGGGCTGCGGTGCGGCTGCGTTCCAACTATCTGTCAAAACGTTAGAGCGATACCGAATCATTCAAGTCGAGTTACGTTCACGGCTCGTTTACGATTCAACTGAAACAACTTAGCGCGATTGCCCTGCAGGACTGGTCAGAAGCAGGGCTATGTCAATATGTATACAAATTCATAAGTGATTTTGACATTGGAAATGTCTTTTCGTTCGCTCCACTATAGGCCCAGATTTCACGAAAAAATGCGATCCCCTCATATCTCGGAGAGTTATGAAGCTATGATATTCAAAAAAGGTTCAAAAGACGCGTATTCACGAGAGCTATAAGGTGCAAAAACAATTATTCGAGAAAGTCAAAAGCGAAAAAGTTATGGCCAAAAAAGTGAAAAATAATAATCCGATTTTTTTATTTTGATGCTCGATATTTTGGAAACGAATAATGATATCAAAAATTTGAGGAAAACTCTTCTGGACAATCTAGTCAGCTACAATTTGAGCCTAAAACAATGACGATCGGGTTAGAGGGTCTGCCATGCAGCATAACCTTTATGAAAAAAAAAGAAGTATATTATAGAAATGTCATATACTTTAAACGAGACAATCTTGTTTCAAACAAAAGGCTATCTATGTCGTAGCCCTTTGAATGAAACAGCTGTTTTTTTTTTTCAAGTAGGAAAGTTGATCCCGCAGTAAAAGTTGCTTATATTCAAGAGTATATTCACTCCTGTTTGGACACTGGCTGAAAAAACACCCAGTATAATCGAAATCTCGGCAACGGCTACAATTATTACCATGAAATGCAGGGAGTTTTGGGGGAGGAAAAATCGTTCTAGCTAGGTCTCATCCCTTAGAAACTGCGCATTTTTAGCAATTTGTATTTTTTTCTTTCGCCGTGGAACTATATTAGATATATCAATAATTTCGACTCTCTTACGTCAGTCTGATTGGCATTTTGGTATGCGTACCTATCATTAATTTTTGCGTTGTTTGGAAATTTGGAATGTGGTGGGTTCAAATCCCGGTCACATAAATATTTTTGTGATTCTTAATTATTGCTGGTGCCCGCAACCGCCCGAACCCTAAGATAAAAGTAGCCTAATTTACGCCTTCTAACATCATTTATCGGACAGTGAAAGTCGGTCCAGCCGTTTTAGATTAGCCGGAACAAACAGACAGACAGACGGACATACAAACATATTTAAAATTTGATATTTTATTGTAAGTACCGTATATACTTTCATGTGCATTTAGTGAAAAGCTGTTAATTTCATATTACAAACAGACACTCCAATTTTTAGGGTTCCGTAATACATAAGGAACCCTAAAAATTGGAAGAAATATTTTTTCATCCCCACTTCACATTTTTATTTTTAACAAATTTACGGTTTTATGTAATATTTGAAAGTCAAAAGTATTTAATTAAGTTAAATACATACAGTTTTCTGGAGGTTTTAAGTTAGCAGCGCCTTATAATTATGAACAACTGACTGAATATTTGAAACCCACCTGCCCGCTGAGTAAACGGGTACTATATCACTACACTTTTTATTATTCTACAATACAAAGCCCAAAGATGTCATAAATATCTGAAATAGTAAAGGCACAACAGAATTTGGAGGAACTTGTCATGAAAAAGAAGGATGAGTTTCAGGCGCAGTTGCAATGTGGTTCTGCAAAGGATACAGTGGCTAAAGTTGCTGAAGATTTTCGCACATTCAGAGAGTTCACTTTCTCCATGCTCAACTTGCTGCGGACACAGATCTCAGAATGTTCCAGAGCCATTGATGTTCTAGGTCTCGAAGAAAATCTTTAATAATCTCTGGAGTTCAGGAACAGAGTGGTGAGAACTGTGTGTCTATATTCCTTAACATGTAGAATGTTAAGGAATCAAAAAATGTCCTTGAAGGATGTCACAGCTAACTCTATTATGGTATGCCATCGGCTAGGCAATATCTCAAAGACTGACAATCAACGTGCCCGACCTTTGCTAGTCAAATTTGCCTCTTCTGACATCAAACCTCTATTTCGATAGAAACAGGGTATAATAGGTACATGAAATAGAATACTATGAAGCATATGTAATGAATCTCCGAATATCAGAGAATTTATGTGCAAAATACGTACTTATCTGTGGTAATCGTCATCATATCTGGATAGTCTATGGTTATCGTGCTGTAAATTGTCAATTTGAGGCGTAAAAGCTCAATCTAGTGGCCCAGTAGATACATTTATTTTAATTGGAGTATAATGTTATTTTCTTTTTCTGTAGCACAGCAGTTTCGTACTACTTTTAAAAAAAAAATGTTTCTTGGGGTGTGAAATAGATCCCTCTATACTATGTATATTTGAATACTAAGAAAAATAATTATTATGTTTTTGGTTTTCGTAACGTGAAAGCGACATCTGTCATTTATCTGTTAGCATATTGCGTTTCCAAACAAACTTGTTATTAATTTCATTACGTAATTGACATCACCATTAATATCTTTCGCTTTTCCGCAAACCACCACTAGGGCATTTTATTGAACAATAGGTTAGGTTATATTTAATCAATTATATTTTACTAAACTCGGGGGGAGTTTCATGTATCATATTATTGTTTTTTTTTTATCTATGTTCATAAAGTACAGATTACAAATACTTTTTGTGGCCACGTATTTTAATTACCAAAAAGTGAATATATGGCGACTTGCCGATCTCCTTTGTATTACAACAACGCACTACGAATTTAAAGTCATTATTTACTAATTTATGGGTACATTTAAAAAGTATTTTATAAAAATGATAATAATATTAAAACTACAAATCATTTTCACCCTATTGACCCCTGTTAACCCCTTAGACAATGCGCGTGATTGGATCGTACAACGGCGCCCTGCGCGTCGCCCCCGCAGTAGGGTGACCCAAATTCATGATCTTTTTAAGATTTTCCAACTTTAAAATGAGCTTTGACACAAATGCTTTTGTATAATTGTATTCTATTTTGATACAAAACGATATATATGTAATTTGTATTCTCTCGTAACTGAATAAAAAATCACCCAGTAGGCCACCCAAGTACCAAGACCACACAATCACCCAAGGCGATATGCCTTGCCAATCCTATGTTCCATAAGTGATAAGCCAGGTCTGTGCACTGTGCTGTACAATTTATCATTAATTACTATGAAAAGCACTCCAATATTGTGCCGTGCGTTTGAAGCCCCTGCAATAAATACAACTAGTAAAATATCATTGTTAAATTACGACCAGAGATGTTAAGGATATGACATTTCGGATCTGGATACGGATATAGGAATAAAATAATATCGGTCTCGGTTACGGATGTTAAGTTGTTTCGGATAATCCGTTAGTTTCGGATAATTTTGATTACGGTTATTTTGTATTTTACAAGTTTAGGTAATAAGGCAAAGCCAGCAAATTAAATAAACATGTCATATTGTACTCCGTCTATAATTATCCGAATTTATCCAAAACTTTTATCAGATTCGGTTACGGTTACAGCTAGTTTTTTTATTGCGGATATCCGATAGTTTCGGTTACTGTTACGGAACTCCTTAACATCCCTGATTTCGACGTAACAACTAGCAAAGTCTATCACACAATAAAATGTTGCTTACTTTATTTTTAGGCGCTTAAATTAATCATACAAACGCGCCTATACAGTATAATATTCATGACACCTAAAACAAGCCCGATTTGTAACATGCTTTTTAAAATACAATATTAGGTCATTACATATGAAATTGGCGTTTTGTAAAGGAGGAACATAAAGTCGATTTGTTTTAAACATAATATGTTTATTTAATCAAAGTATATACCATTGCTATCTATGCACTTTTTCCATCTCATAGGTAGTTCATTAATTCCTTTACTTAAAAAAACCATTCTGACAGGAATCAATAAAATCTTTGAATGCGCTTTGGACTGCTCCATCGGAGTTGAATTTTTTCCCCTTGCAAGAAGTTATCCAAATTTCGAAAAAAATGGTAATCTGTTGGAGCAAGGCCCGTGGAGTACGGTGGATGTCTTAGACATTCCAATTGAAGCTCCTCTAATTTGGTAGCCGTCTGTTGTGCAGTGTGTGGTCTAGCGTTGTCCTGAAGCAGCAGTGGCCTAGAGCGAATGACCAACCTTGGTTGTTTAGCAGCTTGCTTTTCCATCATGATTTCCAGTTGCTGGCAATAGACATCTGCCGTAATCGTCTGGCCAGATTTAAGAAAGCTGTAGTGAACGACACCGGCACTAGTCCACCAAACGCTCACAAATAACTTTTTTGAGTCCATTTTCGCTTGGGGCAGGCTTTGGCTGGTTCGCCAGGGTTCAGCCATTGCGATGAGCGTTTCCGTTTATCGTACAGGATCCACTTGTCATCACAGGTAATGATTCGATTTAAAATCCCTTCATTATTGTGCCGGTTGAGTAATGTAACGCAGCAGTCGACGCGCGTTTGTCAGTTTGCTGCACTCAATTCATGAGGTACCCACCTTTCAAGCTTTTTCACCTTCCCGATTTCCTTCAAGTGGATTAAAACAGTTTTATCACTAACACCGCAGCCTACAGCTAACTCGGACGTGGTTTGCGATGGATCCGCTTCCACAATAGCCTTCTATTCTTCATTATCAACTTTGGTCTCCGGCCGTCTACGGGGCTTGTTCTGCAGGTCGAAATTTCCAGAACGAAAGCGTTGGAACCAAAAACGCACTGTGACTTCTCTCGATTCCTCATGGATCCAATTACCAGGTCTACCAGGTGACAATGGGACCAACTTCTTTGGTTAGGAATTCCAATTTCAAATTTATACTGCTATTTACTCATGCATTTGTGTTTCTAAAACCGTAATTCATTTATTTTGTCCTCTTTTAGTTTTTTCTTTGCGTCACTCTGTTTACAAAATGTAAAACTTGAAATATCGTATTATTTTGGAGTACGAGTTCCAACGTGGCACAAGTGCTGCAGAAACGGCTACAAGGATTAATGATGATATGGCGGCGGTGTCGCAAAGGTTGTTTTTTTTAAATTAAAGGATATATACAGTTGTTTGGGCTGGTACCGACTTCAAAAATAAGAAAGTTGTGTAGAGAAATAGTTAATTTTTGCAGAATATTTCGACTTTTCATACTTTTAAGTGATCTTTAAGAATGTCATTGTTTTTACTTTGGAAGTCGGTTTATATACATTTTTTAAATATTAATTTATGCATTTAGTGACAATGCTAGTAATTATTACCTACGTAAGCACTTAAAACAAACGCCCCTGTTCTCTAGGTAGAACATAATTTAATTTTAGTTTCTAATTCTCACAGGTTACACGCCACTGCCCACTACCCAAGATCGAAAGAGCACCCCCTCGCGCACAACTAATCCACCACTCTCGAACATCATTGGACTAGAAGATGAAGTAGTTACTACTTACCGCCGCGCTGTCTATATCTATTTTATCCAGTTCCTAAAATATGCTGCTTATAAACAAGTGACATAAAACTAAAACTTTATCAAAATCATTGAAAGCCTTATCTCAATTAATAAATAGAAACCGGCTCCTAACTAAAAACTGGTTTATTCGATAGCCGATACGCGATCGGGCCAGTGTTGCCAACCCAGTGGTGTCACCACTAAATTTAGGATTTTTTGGTGGATGGTGGACATTATGTTATATATTGTTAGGTGTTTTTTTTTAGTGGGACTGCCTCCAGAATTATGAGAGTAATCGAAAAGCCTAAGTTTGGCCAATAAATAAATAAATTTGTATCAAGTGACTGAATTTCTCATACAACACGAGTGAATTTATCTTGATAACACATTGATGACACGTCCTACGCATCAGTAAGTAGCCCCATACACGGTCCGGTTTTCCTTCTGTTCGGCCTGAACGGATGCAAAATCGTATCGTCTGTATGTAATTTCGAGATCGCATCAGTCGACCGTATGGACTGAAGCGATTCGTTCCAGTGTTGTTATCTCTGTTTTTGAGAAACTACTAAACTCGCGTCGTTTTCTACAAAAAACTACTAAAAGAGTACCGATAACTATTAAAAAGCTTAGGAATCCCTAAAAGTCTCTTTAGGGATATTGTGTTTACAAACATACGTACATTTCCAGGTTTAATATTTAACCGTTAAATTAAAAAAATATAGTCGGAAATATTACGTATATAGAAATTAAATCGGTAGTTTTAAGCGACTTACGGATGCGTGCTACTATGTGCTATTATTATAAGGTCATAATAGCACATAGAAGCAGGCCATTTTGCATATTATGATTAGTGTCTAGCTATTTTCTACAAAACCACTACTAACAACTAAATTCCTACTAAGGAACTTTAGTAGTAAAACTTTGTAAACAAACTAAGTTGGCAACATTAATTCTGACCTGTACGGAAGGACTGAACGGCAATAAAATTGGACTGAACGATAATAAAATTCGAGTGGAAAATAAAACCGGTCACGTGCGAGTCGGCAAGATGAGTTCCGTACAAAACGGAAAAAAATACGTTTGTTGTATGTGAGCCTCAAATTTTAGTTTACTCTGTTTTTAGTATTTGTTGTTATAACGGCAATAGAAATACCTATATCATACATTTGTGAAAATTTTAACTGTCGAACTATCACGGTATAAGAAGGTTAAGATATAGCCTGGCGACAGACGGACGAACAGCAAAGTCTCAGTAATAGGGTCCCGCTTTTACCCTTTGGGTACGGAACCCTAAAAATGGCACAAGAAATTTATTAAAGTTCATTGAAGTAATAAAACATTTAAAGCCACTATGGTTTATAAAATCTAAAGACTATAAAACAAAGAGAAATGATTTCTATAACATATTACTGGAAAAATGTATGACACAATAATTAGATTTCGTCGATAGCGTGATTACAATTGCAGCAAAATACAATAAATAAATAAAATAATAGCCTAAACTGACCAAGAGCATGTCACGGCATGTCTAAGGAGGGTTCCGTAACTATCAACGCGCAATAGGTTTTCTTTGAATTACTACAAAAGTTATTGTCATACAGTTATTATAGATGCTAGGAGAGCGGCGGACAGACAGACAGACGGACGGGCAGAGTGAAATTATAAGGATTCCTTAAGTATTACGGAACTCTAAAAACACGACCGAAGCTCGCGGCAATTTCCCATGTATGTGCTCGAATTCGTTCAGGCCGAACCTTAGATTAAAACGCCTAGAAACCGGGTACGCGCATGAAAAGTGAAGTAAATCATACTGAGCCATATCCGCTCAGTTTGTTCGAACGACCCGTCATTTGTTAAGGTCAAGCGCTAGTGCATACATCTCCGACTATTAAAAACATTATGACGGTAATAACCCACCCAATACACACACACGACACAAATGTCATTATTGGGTGTCACAATGCATCGGAAAAGAATAAAAAAGCTTCGGACATACTTACATATGAAATGTTATATCCGAACAATTTGACATGTTTTAAGTCAAATATTTAAAAAATTTTAAAATAAAATCATATTATATCGCCATCTTGCTGCTGCCCTATAGTGTATTGTGAAAGTGTTACTAGTAAAAATTAATTTATTTAAAAAATTTCATGGCTAACTAATAGTTGCAACTAAGACAAAGTTTTATAATATTTTCAGATTTTTTAAATTATGAATTTAAAGTATTGCCCGTATTAAGATAATCCTTAATATATTCCTTAATACCAGTTTAATATAAATAAAGTTCACAAATTGTGTTTAGATGGTTTAAAATGAAATATAATTAGTTATATTTTCATCTCACGATATTAGGAAAAGCAAATACAATAACCCCAATTTTAAGAGTACACACTCCACAACTTTAAAGTTTTGTTTGTGTGCGTGTCGGTATGTAATGCTTACGCCTACATCTATCTGTTGCTTGCTTCACTTTGTACGATGCGTTTGTTTGAAGACTATCTAGGCGTTATTAATCTAAGGGCCGAACTGACGTCAGTTCGGTCGGATGCGATTTTCTCCGTGTATGTGCTCGAATCCGTTCAGGCCGAACTGACGTCAGTTCTAACTGAAACGATCGGCCTCTCGTATGTGGAGGCCTTAAGTCGTGCATAACGCGACCAGCGTTTAATACTATATCATTTATAAATTAGTAACTTATAATATTGGGCATTTCACATCTCTTTAGAGGTAACGACGCGACTGTAGTGGTTTCGAAAAAATAGAGTTGACAACACTGGTCCGGGTCGCACGCGCTTACTCGATCGTCGATAATACGAGCGACATCGCTTTCGGAATCGATTAAAGTACGAAAAATTACGAATGCAATTAACGCCCCCAACAGACATAACCGAGTGAGATACGACGCCGGCCGCACTGGACGACACAGTTTGTTCGAATATATTCGAATACGGGAATAAATATGAAGGTAAATTATTTTAATATTTTTTCATCACAAGTTTAAAAGTAAATAAAGTATTACTAAGTTTTTATTATACGTGTTATACCAAAGGTATAATATTTCAAAATGAATGTGACGAAAACACGGTCTTACCTAAGTGCAATGCTAATTTAGATATAAAATATAATATTTTAAAGTTGTGAACCGTCTCACTATCGACAAATAAAAATGTGTTAAATTAAATTCGGTAAATTTTTTGTTACTCGCGATGTTTTAAAGTAGGGTGGGTAGGTAGGAAAGTGGTTATTTGAAACAAATTGTGCATATAATGTAACTTAGTTTAGTTTAATTTTATTTTAATTCAGTAATAATTCCTACTAAATTGAATCTGAAAATATGAATTTTCTACAACTGGTGCAGTATTGCAAACACAAACCAATGTAACTTTGAAAACGCCAAAGTAACGGCCGGTTTTTTTTTTGTAAAGGAAAGTACCAATATTCTATGAAAATTAGTACCACCCTCCGATAACCATGGCCCACATTGCTTAAAGTAGAAATTATTAAATACAATATTATAGTCATTTTAGTTGACTAAAATTTCATGTAATATTTCTTATGGTGGGTTACCTATCCCTATTCAAAATACGTGGGAACTATTCTCCTACTTGAAATATACCTCGTACCTAATTACGTACCTAATACCTCGTATTAGAATACAATATTTTCCCGAAGTTTTCATTTTCCATCGAAATATTTTCCCGAGCAAGACGGTTTATAAAAACAAAACTTCGGTGTCAGTGACGTGAAGTTCGTAAGTTTTATTAGTGTAGTTTTAGTATTTAAAAGTCAAATATTTAATTAATATTATATTAAAAATATAATTGCTATTACAATATTATGTTTAATTATTGTTAATTATAATAATAGTTCCATAATTATTGCATATTACTTGATAAGTGGTTCGATATACTGGAGTTACTCACTTTGAACTACTATTTGTGTTTTCGTTATCAGAACTCGATAATTGTACTCTCTTGAAACAATATTATCTTTATGAAGTGTGATATTAAGTGCGAACTGACATGTTTTAGACATAATATTGTTTATTTTACACATTGTCATTGTTTAAAGATTAGCATTTCCAAGAAGTAATCGTTACAATAGGTCAAAGGGTCTGTTTTGGTAGTGAAATGAATACAACACAAGGACTGTGAGCATTATTTTCTAGCTTCTCGTTGATGGTAAACTTAATTTTTTTATGCTGAATGACTGTTTTATGTTGAACCTAAATTGATAAGTCTGTGTGACCTGTAAAGTGATATGGAACAATATAAATATTTGTCTTTTCTACATCTTTATCTGTTGTTTTCATATTGTGGAGTAACAATTTCAAACATAGGTTTTGTGACTAGATGCTAGGTGCCATTCCCCAGTATACATTTATATCGATTTTCATAATACGAAAATAATTAAATGTTTTATCGATACAACTTCACAAAGTTTCATTCAGGTACGTTATTTTCTACTTTTTATGCAAACATCATTTTAATAAGTATTAAAATGATGTTTATATGTACATAAGTATGTATTCTAAGGAAATATACTGAGGAACACATGGCATGCGTGTATTGATAAGCCAATAGTTGCGACGTCAGTACTCAGTTTACTAGTTAGACCACATACAGAGGCTTACTATTTCCAATAATGCACTGGAAATTAAACGCACAGTTGCGTTACAAGGATGTGGTATTAATGCAATTGTATGAAATATGAATACTAATGCTGCTGGCACATAGCTACTTTTAATAAAAAATAATTTTATTTAAAAAAAATAAAACTTATTACTAGACTGAGTATATTTTTAAATAAGCAAGAGTTACGAATAGTCTGGATATCTCATAACATTAATATGCGCTTGTGTGAGTACCTACTAATTGTTTCTTGCCTTCCCTTAAAATATCTATGCCATTTTCAACTTTAATATTATGGTAGGTAGTTGTATCTATTGACGATAATAATAGCGAGATGTAGGACTATAGCATCGGCCGAATAACATTTTAGGTGACTTTAAAATTGGAAGGCTTTTCAAAGTTTTGTTTTTAGCTATCGCTTTTTTTAAGCGTAGCCAATTTTAGTACCGCTTGAATATAATATGATAAGCAAGTTATTGAGGGTGCTGATAGGGCGCGGGGCGGTGAAACATCCATGCACCGAGAGTCATTCACCCAAACGAGTGCGACGCAAATAACCGCGAACAAACTTAGTTCAAACTGGACACACCCAACCGTCAACCGTGCATCGTGAATGTTTCCTTTCATATTTTATTTATTTTTAGGTCGCTTCCACATTCATGCTTGTTGCTGTGTTTAATAAGTTAACGATTGCCCAAAAACAATCTTTAGTTTGCAAAATAGCTAGAGTCTACCTAGCAGTGGCGTGGGGTTCCTATAACTCCATTCCTAACGGCTTCACTTACCACTAACCTTTTAAAAACCCTCAGCCAAATCTCTACCTATTATACAGGTTACTTCTTCCCTACGAAGGAGAACCAGCCTTCGCCACTGCTACCTAGACTTACACTACTTACACTAATAATGCGATATAATTTAGTGTTGTTTTAACACTTTCATGACGAACAACAATTATTATCATTTATATTAATAGAAATGGTACGTAGACTGTCGCATTGTGGTAAAGGATGTGCGTACGCACTCATAGTATCCTTTATAGATAGTGACTTTTGGGAACTTTTTTCTGTAGGTATATATTTTCCTAAATTTACTTACTCTTCTTACTCTCGCAAACCTAATCCTGGTATTTTGTACATGAAAACTTTCTATGATTTCTAATCAAATTTAGGTATCTAAGCAGACTGTAGGAAAACACGTTTTTCAAATAATTTATTCAACCGACAGGCTGTTAAGTAGGCATTGATTATCCAATAAATAAATATCCAATAAATATAACCAGCGCTAAATATTTATCATTAGATAAATATTTATTGCAGGTTCCGTGTAACAGCTGTTTTTACGCGATACGCGGAAAAGTTGACACCAAACACGCGAAACCGTTAACACAAGTGACCAAGAGTACACACGATAATATCATGAAGCTATACATTGTCTTAATATTGTTAGAGGGCAAGATCGTCTTACGGCCCGTTTTAATAACCTATCTACCAATAACTATTTGTTAGAAACGTCAAATTTGTATCGCAAAAAACCGGCAAATGATTGAATGACGACGTTTTTAACAAATAGTTTTTCACGTTGGTGTGCAAAGATGATATTAAAGTTAGGGACTGCTAAGAAACGATTTTTAAAATTTACCCTCTAAGAGGGTGAAATGGGAGAGAAATTGTTTGAAAATCTCGAAAATTGGCTGATGACTTTTTTCTGGGAGACATAGTACCTAAACGTCAGCTAAGACAGGATTATTTAAAATTCACTCTTTAAGGCAGTGGTCGTCACACTTTACTGGTCAAGGGTCGCATAGGACAATGTGACGTATCACTTGAACGACGTGCGGCGGCCATGTCGTAACTCACTCACATGGTCTTAGTTCACTTCATAGCGAGGAACAACGTTGAAATCTAATTCAACTTTAAACTCTATTTTAAAGGCAGTAATTTTATTTGTAACAATAAAATGTACAGTCTTAAACAAAATGTTAATAATAAATAACAAATGCTTATAATGTTTTCTTCCTATTTTATAGCTACAAATATAATTTACCTACCTTTTAAAAGAGTAACGGAGATCTCCGTTACTCTTTCACGTAAAAACTACTGAACGGATTTTGATGATATTTGGTATCGCAGTAGTTTAGGCTCTGGATTAAAACATAGGCTACTTTTTATCCCCGGAAATACAGTATTCTCGCGGGATACTCGATAGTATATTTATGCGGGCGGAGCCGCGGAAAACAGCTAGTATAAGTATATTTTTCACAAAACGCCCAAGTATCAGATAGAAGTTTTTAAGACACTTACAAACATGAATAAATAAATGAAAAATAAATGTTTATTATTGTAAAAAGCGTGGGGTGCAGTGTCTTCACCTGTAAGTTTGTTTGTATGTAACCGACTCCAGTGGATTTGATTTTGATCCACTTCAAACGGTCAGATTTCGTTTAAAGTGATTTTTAAGATATTATCAAAGTGAAGATCCTTCTCATATCTGCCAATAAAATGTTTATAACTATTGACACTATGCACCCCACGCTTTTTTACAATAATAAACATTTATTTTTCTTTTACACTATTCTTAATCCAAATTTATTAAATTTCATTTTTTATTTTTTTGTTACTTTTTCTATAAAAGCGTGTTTTTTAGTTTTATTTTTAAACTATAATTTAGTTTTTGCTTTTTAGTACGATTTGCCGAAGATTAAACCTGGAACTGCACGCATGGGTAGTTCGCGCATTAGTTCTATCTCTCTTACTCTCATGCAAAGGATGCGGAAAGAAATTAATGAATCCTGGCGAATTTAATCAGGATAATCGGATATTTTAATCGAATTATTGCATTGTCATCGGTCTTTGACAGGTGTGCAAAGTTTGAATTAAATCTGATCGTTCAAAGTAGGACATAATCGAGCCCAAAGGAGTCGGTTACAAACAAACAAACTAGCAAGCAAACATACAGGTGAAACTAATAAAAGCGTTATAAAAATAGAGTTTACGCCTTGGTGTACGATATACATAATACAATATCGTATGTGAGTGCATACTAGTATCTTTCTTTCTCAGCGCTCTACTCCGAAAACGGTTAATTTTACAGAAAAATGCAAGAGGCATTTTTTGTAGATAATTTCACGACAAACAATTTTTATACCGACCTCTATTGACCTCCGAGCAATAGGTCGCGAGATATTTTGTGAAAAACGATTATTTTCGTGAGTTTTCTCGTGACCTTTATATATATTTTTAGCCGGCACGATATCAATGTCTATTTTTCACATCTTCATAACAACGCCGTAATAAAGGTGTACACAAAAATTCAGCTCACTAGGAATTCTGTGGATAAAACCTAATATCACTGGAGTATTAGGAGACTATAGTATCTGTGTATTGCGAACACAACGCGAATTAGGTATCACGTAACGTTCGTTATTGATTGCTGATTGAGTTGACCCATTTTTATCCCACACCAATGTCGCAAAGGTCACTTAACGTATGTAGAACACCTTAATTGTACAGGTAAATAAATTAGCCAAATGAAATATAAAGTGAATGGTTTACTTTACAAAAGTCAACAAATAACAATATTGTAATGAACTAGCGATTGGAATTTAGTTTTTAATCGGCGTTATAGATAGATAAAGATGTCTTTTACTAACCGATTTTCAAATATATTTTTTTTATGTAAGGGTATATTATATATTATCTCAAGTTGGTCCTGTTTTAACCAAAGTGGTGACCTGATGATGGGATACACGAGGAATCGAGGGAAGTCCTCGAAATTTATATGGGCACGTATGGTGATTTCGACTTTTTCTGAAGTAGTCTAAGCATATGCTTTGCACCAAGGAATACCCTGGATTCAAAAGTACTGAATATTATAGGATATTGTTTGGGCTGGTACCGACTTCAAAATTAGGAAGATTGAGTAGAGAAATAGTTAAAATTTTAGCCGAATTTAAAAGGGTTTTTGTTTAAAAATAAATTTATTTCATACTTTTTTGTGCATTTTTACTCTTTGGAAGTCGGTTTTTATTTTTCTTTATAAACATAATATTTTGATTTAACCACCAAATTATTTTTTTTTCTTTCAGGGAAATTTACTGAATTTCAGGAAAACAACCGTTAAAAATTAAGGGTTTTATCTAGCTATTGGATTTGTACAATCAAACTCTCGGGCATCGCACTAGACCATAAGGTCATAAGATAACTAGTTAATAGTTATTATTGTATTTCTGATATCTTGTAACCTATTTTAACTGCGTTGAATATTAATAGGTACCTAGGAGGTGCCTACTGTCTTAGGGTCGCCCTGTGGTCGAAATTCACCCATAATAATTCATATAATATTTTTATAACTTTAAATGATAAAACACTTTTAACATCTTCAACTTTGGCTTTGTTTAGATAGATAAAGATATCTTTTATATAATAATATAAACTGATTTAACCACCAAATTACATATTATATATATATATATATATATATGTTGTGAATGATTGATAAACGTCAACGTGTAACAAAGTTGTATCTATCAAACGCGTGGTGTGTGTTGATGATAATAATCTGTGGTAGTGTGTGTTGTTGATATTCTTATTAATTTAATGTAAACACACCGGCATATTTAGCGGAACACAAAAAAAAGGTCCATAATTTAAAAAATATGGTTTTATTTTAAAATCTACTTACTACACTTCTTTTGTATTTAAAGTTTCATTTGTTTTACTTAAAATGAGATCACATTAAGAACAGATTTTGCGAGTAAAGGCTATTAGTGAAAAATGGTACATTTTTTAACTTTTCATGTAACCGGGAAAAGTGAAAATTAATATTAAAATAAGAATTAATTAAATTAGAAAAATGGTGATTAATATCGTGTATTTCCTCCACGTGCTCTTATTAAAGTTTCTACCCGTCTAGGCATACTGAGAATGATGTTATCGATGGTCTCCTGGGATAGTCTCCGCCATTCCTCAACTACGGAAATTCGCAGTTCACCCACGTTGGCAGAAGCTGGAATTCTGGACTTAACTTTTCTTTTCAGCAAGTCCCAAACGTGCTCTATTGGGTTCATATCAGGTGATCTCGCCGGCCACTCCATAACAGTGATATTCATATCATTAAGATAAGCTTGAGTTACCCGAGCGGTATGCGGCCGAGCATTATCCTGCATAAAAACAAAATCGTCACCGATATATGGGGCAAACGGTACGACATTTTCTTCTAAGACTTCTCTGATATAGCGGTCTGCAGTCAGACTCCCTCTGTCAATCACTACCCAGTCTGTGCGAGCTCCCAAGCAAATGCCCGCCCAAACCATTATTGATCCACCACCGTATGCAACTGTAGTTTCAAAATTTGTATGAATGTATCGTTCTCCTTTGCGTCTGTATATTCTTTGCCTGCCGTCAATTTGATTTTAGAGAATACTGCACTCATCACTAAACAATACCTTACTCCATTGGTCCGCGTTCCAAAGTCGATGTTCCTGAGCAAAAGTTAACCTGTTTCTACGATGATTTACCTCGAGCCTTGGAGCCTTGGCGGGCACAAATGAACCCAAACCAGCTTCTTCGAACCTTCTTCGTACCGTACGCTCACTTACGGTTACACCCCGCACTGCTTCTAACTCATGTCGGGCTTGGACGGCCGTCAAACGGAGGTTCCTACGTACACGAAGCCGAATGAAACGATCATCCCTACTCGAAGTGCGTCTTTTTCTGCCTTGGCCTGCTCTTCTCACATAAGTACCGGTCTCCCTGAACCGTTGGATACTGCGATGGATCGTTGAAACTGGTCGACGAAGATCTCTGGATATCACTCTGTAGGTTTGACCATTTCTTCGCATTTCAAGTGCCCTGGCAATCTCCGTTGGGGCTAAGTCAGGCATAATTCAGTCCTCAACTCCAAAAAGATACGCGATTAAAAAAAACTAACAAAAAAAAGTATTTCAATGAAATTTTAAATCAAACTCAGAAGGAAGAAATACTCGAAGTTCGCTCCAGATAAGGTGTATTTGAATAAAATTAAAACAATTGCATAAAATGTGATGTTCAGTTGTTTTCTTAATTTGAAAATATTTATTTTTAAATTAAATGACGTATAAACCAGCCAGCAACCTTATATGATACTAATATCAAACCTTTATTTTATGTTCCGCTAAATATGCCGGTGTGTGTATTTCCAAGCATTATTTAAAAATATTAGCTTTCTGCACACCTTCCTCCAGATAAACATTAACTGTGCCAAATATCATACTCCTCCATTCACACAATTATCGTAAAACTGTATTGAAAGTTTTTGCTACACGTATTATTTATAGACAGGTGTTACGTGTATTTCAGGAGGCGTTGTTGCTGTTGTTACTGAGCTGTGGGGTGGCGTTGTCCGACAACATTCGGTGTTGTCCGGGCGGCGAGCTGATCAAGTTGCGAGGGTACTGCGACAACGGCACCAAGGTCGGCCTGAACTGCACCGACGGCCTCTTGGTGTTAAGGGACGTCGTACTCAACGGTTACAAGGTCATGACCCTAGACACACCCACCTACGTGTTCGTGGAAGACCCCAGTCTGTGAGTATCTAATTAAAATTGTCATAAACAATTTCGAATAAACACATTGACATGACTTGTATTATTAAGAACTGGGGGCGTATTACAAGCTCTTAATTCCAGTCAGTTTACGCCATGAAAAAAACTGACTTGCATTTTCGTATTACGATCACTTATTGCACTTATTTAGTCAGCAGTCATGTGACACTTGACATACTTCTGCATTGAAACTTGCGTGGTATTTTCGTATTATGACAAAACATTTGACATTAGCTGGCTTGTTTTTACGTCAAAACTGTCTTTACAAATCCATTCTTCGCTGGCCAGAATCTAGCTATAAAGTAGTTAAATTGGCAAAAACGACAGCTATTTTATTAACATAGACCATTATTTTTTGGTTAGCCTTTAAAATTTTATTTTTATAACTATTATTATAACTGTACATATTCTATAATAGTTAAAAATATATTACTTTTAAAATGCCGTTCTAAATATCGCCCCATATCTCATTATTGCATCATCCAAATATCGCTTTTTTTTATATAGTACAAGTCAATCTTACAGTACAAGTTTTCCGTTCGTAATTAACTCTGTACCTACTAAAAGGGCATGCCATAAAAAAACGTACTGTAATTACGTGGAATTTGACGTTTCCGTACGTCACCTTCATGCTCGTCTAAACCAGTCAGCGACAACCAAACCAGGATGAATCCAGTCAGAATGAAATGTCGTTGTAATACGAAAAAGAACTAGGGCCGTATATTGAATTGCCTGGAAACAAGCTGGTTTTATAAAATGTCATAATACGGCCCCTGTAGTACCTAAAAGATCGCCGACCACGTACGTTATACGTAGTACATAACGACCTAATGCCATATAAGTATATAAAACATTGGTAATAAGTTTGTACATACTACTTTTAGGGTTTCGTCGTACTCAAGGAACCCTTATAGTGTCGCTCTGTCCGTCCGTTTGTCTGTCTGTCCGCTCTTCTAGCTTCTGTTATTATGAATAAATTGATGAAATTTGATATAGTTATATAAGTTTTTTACAAATTCACTACCATTTTCGAGTAATCGGCCCCTCCAAAGTGGTTTATAAGGTGACCCCCCCCTGGCATTTCTTAATTATGAGACTTGAAACTTGCAATTTATGCTGATAGATTATGCAAAATACTCTTGTGGAAAATTAAATGAAATCGGACCGTTACTTTTGAAGTAATTTGAAAAAACCGATTCCGCGTTTATAGTTACGGAACCCTCCTTAGACATATTTGTTTTGACATTGTCCTGAGTTGCTGACATGCTCTTGGTTAGGTTATTTATATGAAATATAAGACACGACTCATAATCAATACAAAGTAACCGATTTGTAAACAATTTCGACGCTGATTATCATTTTATTACATGCAAAATTGTTTATTTCCAGCTACTGTCTGGGCGATATGTACCGGAACTTCTCTGACCCCAGTCTGGGCACAACCAAGGTTGCCCTAGTGTGCTTCGAGAAGGTTGCGAAGGAGAGCAACGATATCGAGACCGGAGGGGTTCTGGCGCTTGTCTCCGTCATTTTCTTCATATTGACCTTCGGGGTGTATATGTATTTGCCCCAGTTGAGGTACGTATGTTTTTAATGAAAATCAGTGGGTCTAGCAGGAACATTTGATAGCGGCGTAAACGTAACATTTACGAATAAGAAATGTATGAAATAAGCGCCCATACAAGTTTCATTCGATACCGTTACGTTAACACCGCTGTCAAATGTTCCTGCTAGGCCCCTGCGCACTTCGCTAGATTACGAATAGGTAAGTATTCTATATTGCCCTTTAATTGAGTTGCGTGTTGACTGTTGAATAAACCAATTTATTTGACAAGAATGAATTTGCTGTGGTGGCATGTTCAACAATTTCCAAATCTAAAGTTTATCCTAGCATAGCAAAGTTAATTACAGGACCAGAATAACATTTAAAAGTACCTAGCTATTTTAGGAATATTACACAAATGCTACGCTTATGATACCTTTACAGTAATTCGTGAAGGTAATAACTAGCTAAAGCATTTTAAACTCATCATAAAATGTGGTTTACGGCCGCATGAAAAAGAATCTTCGTAAGTCCTTCTTTGTACCTGTCTGTGAGTAATAACTTTGTAATTACAGTAAAAACGCAGGTTCTACTACTGTAGCTAATATTGTGACCTTCTGTTCCAGGGATCTGCAGGGCTGGTGCTACATGAGCTTGTGCGTGTGCATGGGGCTGGGATTCTTCTTCCTCGGCCTTCTACAACTGAATCCAGGATTTGTTAATGAGCTTTGCACAGTCACAGGTACACTAAATACTTACCCCCTTACTAATTGGAATATTTAGACAATGGATAAGCTGTACCATGTTTTGTTTTTGTCTGATGCGAAAGAAAAAAGTTGCTTGACAGACAAGGACAAAACATTGTTGATATAGCTTATCCATTGTGTAAATAGTTTCATTAGTAAGGGGGTTAGTAGGTACTTAGGAATTAGTAGGTTTTTTTCTCATCTATATAAATGACCTACCTTATCTAGTTACAGATAATGATAAGTATAAATGTAATAGTACTTTTTGCTGTCTGCAAAAAAATTTTTTTTCTCTCCTTTATGTTTTCATGCGTGATAACATCGTAGTAGGTGTTGGAGCACCGGAATTTAACAATCAAATATATACAGAACATAGGTGTATTTTAAAACTAAAGCTCATTTCTTTTCATCAGTTCCATCGATTTCCATACAAATTTATTTGCTCTCTTAATATATAATACATAGACTACGCCTAAAATCCTTAACAAAAATATATAATATGAACTTTGTGCACAACTTCCAAAAATATTTAGAAATAAAGAAACATTGAAATAAACATTTTAAAAATTGAAAGAAAAGTTTTCATTTAACTGTTGTAAAGTTAAAGCGAATACTCGAGCGCCTTTAAGCACAACAATAAAAAATCTCTTTAGACTTACTTTCCTTCTTTCTCTAACGACTCGCCAAAAATTATTTTGTATCTATAGATACTGTTTATGATTTTAATGCATAAAACGAATTAATATATGTATATTTAACGATATAGGAAGTATTAAAAAAAACCCTTAATTTGTGATATTTTTGAAATTAAAATCATATCACAAAATCTAGATGTGATAAAAAAATTGGTCAACAGGAATAGATTCAGAGCATTAAAATCTTCATATTTAAAACATAAATTTAAAAAGGAGAATTTAGTTGCAGACCAATGATTTTTAATGTGAAGCGACAAAACAGTCAGGTTACGACGAGGTAAATAGCGATCTCTCGAAAATATGTACATCTCTCGAAAGTTTACGTTTACATTGGTATATTGTTAATAATTTACTTTTAAATTCAAATGAAACAAAATGTTTAAAGTGTGCTGTGCCCAATGTTAGGCAAGTACAAACCGACATACTATTAAATGATGAGAAAATGAACATAGTGGACACCACTGTATTTCTAGGTATAAAACACTAGATAGAAAATTACAGTGGGGTCCTTATATTGCTAATCTTGCAGATAGACTCAGTTCTGCAGCATATGCAGTCAATAAAATTAGGGAAATTTCTGACGAAGATACGGCGCGACTAGTTTATTTTAGTTATTTTCATAGTAGAATATCTTACTTACAGCATTCTTTTATGGGGAAATGCCGCCGACATTAATATATATTAATATCTCTGAGAGAAAAGTTTAAAGAAATAGGAATTCTGACCGTTTCTTCTCAATATATTTTGGACAATGTGTTGTATGTTAAAAAAAAATAAGTATGTTCAATACGAAAAGCAATAATCACTGTAGAAACACTAGAAATAAACACAAACCAAATATACCGGTGATCAGACTAATTAAAGTTAGTAAAACTTTTAAAGGTCAATAGTATACGCCTATACAATAGAATCCCAGAAAACGTTCAAAAGCTGTCTATTAATAATTTTAAAACAGTAGTTAAAGAACGTTTGTGTGCTAAAGCTTATTTATAGGGTCAATGATTTTTTCGACGATCGCACACCATGGGAATAGGATGACCACCTGCAAGACTACTTGAATGTACTATTGTACTCTTGTTATGTAGTTTTAGTCATAACATTGTTATATATACCTTTTTTATTCTAAAATAACAATTTTCCATCTTTTTGGTGGAGCGCGAGTTTCTTGCGCCGGTTCTACTCGCCGGGCTAGTTCCCGAACCGGTAGTAGGCATCACGTATACCAACGTTCAGAAAGTGTATAATAATACCAATTTTGAATAAAAATTGTTGATAATTGTTGTATAAAGTCAAGTGACTTTATAAAATATTCTTCGATTGAAGTAAATTGCCTTGATATAACAACTACATATCGCCAAACAGAAAGGCACCTCCGAATAATCGCTCTCGATAAAACATTAATATTTCACGAGTTTTTTTACCTCCACTTAACAGTGTTATTTATGTTTTTCCAGGTTTCTTTATATATTTCTGGATGATGGCAACATTCTTCTGGATGAACGTGATCAGTATTAACGTCTACAGAACAGTACAGTGAGTACCTTATCCGATGACAGATAATAGAACCATGAGAATTATAAATTCTATTAAGAATATTCTCGTTGTTTTCAACACCCCGATTATATTCGAACTTATTCGATTTTTTAACTGTTTTCCTGATAAGACGCGCCCTGTATCCCTATATAATATCATTTTAGGGACGCGACTTATCTGAAGAAGACTGAGAAGAAGCAGTTCCTGCTGTACTGCTGCTACGCGTGGGGAGGATCCATCTTCTTCCTCGCCATAACCCTAATCACCAACTTCGTGGAAGGCGAGCACTACAAACCGGGAATTGGCAACAGAGCTTGCTGGTTTTCAGGTGAGCTACTGTTTATCAATGGTACATGCTACAGGTTCAATAAGAATACATCCTACTACATTATAAATGTGAAAGTTTGTAAGGATGGATGGATGGTTGTTTGTTACTCTTTGACGCAAAAACTATTGAACGGATTTCGATGAAATTTGATATATTAGTAGTTTAGGAGAGGATAAAAAATTGGGTACTTTTTATCCCGTAAAAGTAAAGTATTGCCGTGGGATACCCGATACTATATTTACGCGGGCGGAGCCGCGGGAAAAAGCTAGTAACAAATAACGACCAAACAACATAGAAAGATTGGCCTGGGCAAGGGGCATACAGATGGAAAAATATGACAGGCTTATATAACTTTGTTAGTTCAGGAGTTATATATGCTTAACTTGCAAAATGTGCTTACTTGGAAAACTTCGTACAAAAATAACGAAATACATAATAAGTTAACTACGGTTTACGGAACCCTATCATATGCATGCGCGGCCTGAGTCCTGACACGCACTTGGCCAGTTTTTGAATCGGTCTTCAGTGGTTTACTAAACTATACGAGTTACCAAACTTGTAACTTTCCATGCTGAGATAGGTCATGCCAAATTCTTACACTTTAGGTAAATTATTGAGCGAAATCGGACTATTAACTTTTGAAGTATTTAAAAAAAAAATTGTGCGTTGATTTGTACGGAACCTAACCTAACCCCCGTTAAGCCATGTCCTAACCTCCTAACCGTCCTAACACGCTCTTGGTTACGGTATCATTTAAAATTGTTATACCATTTTTTTTTTAATTTTGTACTTTTCAGGTGCTACAGAAACATGGATTTACTTCTACGGTCCCATAGCCGTGTTGATCGCCACTAACATAGCACTGTTCGTGTTCTCATCTCTACAACTGTGGAAACAGTCCAAGAAGTATGAAGTGAATACGTTAAATATTCTCAAACAAAAGTAAGTCAAATATTCTTAAAAAAGGTAGTAGATTTATAGTTCCGTAAGCGGTTTGAATTTTGATGTAAGCAAAAATTAAGAATTCAAAATATTCGTACCTGAATTTAAAAAAATCATTATACCTAATTATTTTAATGTAATACATAATGTATCATGCTTTTGAATATTATATTTATATTTTGTAAGTATTCAAAACTAGTTCAAATTATTATGTATTACCTTTTTAAGGTTCCTGACTTCACTGAAACTATTTTTAGTAATGGGAATCTCCTGGACATTTGAGATTGCCAGCTTCGCCCATGGAGGTCAACACATCATTTGGTAAATATTATATTTTTATTTTATAACTAAACTTTTAACCGACTTCCAAAAGTAGGAGATTATTAATTTTATAGAAAATATTTTTTTAACATAAAATACTAGCTAGCTTCATAACTTTGTTAGTACGTGTTAATTTTAGGATGAATTTAAAATTTCAGGAGAATAATGGACACATTCAACTGCCTACAAGGGATTGTTATATTCGTTATCCTGGTGCTGTTGAGGAAGCGCGCTATGCGAGGTCTCGCCGAAGAAAACTGCTGCGTGTGTGTCACCCGCCCCATAGCCGAGAAACTAAGTCCCCACGACGACTCGGACGATCGGGAGATTTTGTCGGACGACACCACGGAAATCAGGCTCAACTAGTCTATTTAGTATTTAAAGTTAAATATTATAAATAATTTTACTAAATAATATCATGTTCAATGCTTGGCAAAAAAGAGTAGGTGTGACGCGGTGACCGCAGGAACTAAAAACATTTTCGACTGTATCATATTTTATCATACATATTACATATAGACATATTTAATTTAAATGTATTCTAATATTAACAAATAAATACAATAAATATCATTCAAGTCTAATAAGGATAAAAGATGATACAATCTAAAATGTTTTCAGTTCCTGCTGACACTGCGTCATTCTCTTTTGCCAAGCTGTACATGCTATTTATATTAGAATATTTATAAAAAGGCAATATGATATTATAATAAAAAAATATCACATTGGCAACACCACAACCGCTGTCTCAATAATTTAAGTTATTTTATGTACAAAACCAAATGATATTTATTAACTGAATCTCATCACTGTTTATATCATAAGAAACAGTTTGTATATAATGAGTAACATCATAATAATATGAATATACTTTACTCAGTGGGTATGAAGTTCTAACGGTGCCAAATTATTGAAATAATTGTAAAATTATGTTATTTTATTAAGAATAAAACAAAAAATTATTTGATAGTATATGTAAAATAATTATTATTATTTAAGTTATAAATACCTAGCTTATAGTCTACAAGTAATAGGATTTTATTAAATAACGAGGTGCCATATTAATACTATAAGCACTATAAATATTTTTATAATTAACCCAGCCCATTAAAACCAGCCCAGCCTTTCTATTTGTACGCCTATTTTCTATTTAAGTAAATATTGAATTATTGCTTTTCTTTTACGGAAAGAAAACAATGCAAACAACTATTCGAATTTATAAAGTAATGTTTATAAAGATTAGAGTCGTTGTAAAGGGAATATAATTAATTGTATTAAATGAGTATAATTAAAGTGCATGTAAAAATTATATGTAAATACATGTTTCAAATAATAAACGCTTCACATTTATTTACATAAGTAATCTGCAGTAAGTAGATCAACAGGTAAGTTCATGCAGATATTTTAAATATTATACTTTATAGTTATCCTAAATAAATACAATGACGACTTTATAATCAATTTGTTATTTGTTTATTTAGTTATGTTAAAATAGTAGTGGTATTATACAGGATGCTTTTTCAGTCAGTGTCCAAATTTTCAGGAGTATTCACTCCTACTCTTATTATACTCTTGAATTTAAGCAACTTTTACTATGGGATCAACTTTCCTACTTGAATAATAAAATCAGCTGTTTCATACTTTGCTACGGCAAAGGTGGCATTTTGTAGGAAATGGCTGATTTTTTCAGCTATTTCCTACAAAATATTAAACGGGCAGTTCTAAGCAAATAACGGACAAATGCTACGATGTATAATAATGTGTAATTTTTTTTATTGTTTTTTTCGTGCCTAACATAGGCCATTTTACATATTACACACACCGGCATATTTAGCGGAACATAAAATAAAGGTTTGATATCAGTATCATATAAGGTTGCTGGCTGGTTTATACGTCATTTAATTTAAAAATAAATATTTTCAAATTAAGAAAACAACTGAACATCACATTTTATGCAATTGTTTTAATTTTATTCAAATACACCTTATCTGAAGCGAACTTCGAGTATTTCTTCCTTCCGAGTTTGATTTAGAATTTCATTGAAATACTGTTTTTTGTTAGTTTTTTTTTAATCGCGTATCTTTTTGGAGTTGAGGACTGAATTATGCCTGACTTAGCCCCAACGGAGATTGCCAGGGCACTCGAAATGCGAAGAAATAGTCAAACCTACAGAGTGATATACAGAGATCTTCGTCGACCACTTTCAACGATCCATCGCAGTATCCAACGGTTCAGGGAGACCGGTACTTATGTGAGAAGAGCAGGACAAGGCAGAAAAAGACGCACTTCGAGTAGGGATGATCGTTTCATTCGGCTTCGTGTACGTAGGAACCCCCGTTTGACGGCCGTCCAAGCCCGACATGAGTTAGAAGCAGTGCGGGGTGTAACCGTAAGTGATCGTACGGTACGAAGAAGGTTCGAAGAAGCTGGTTTGGGTTCATTTGTGCCCGCCAAGGCTCCAAGGCTCGAGGTAAATCATCGTAGAAACAGGTTAACTTTTGCTCAGGAACATCGACTTTGGAACGCGGACCAATGGAGTAAGGTTTTGTTTAGTGATGAGTGCAGAATTCTCTTAAATCAAATTGACGGCAGGCAAAGAATATACAGACGCAAAGGAGAACGACACATTCAGACAAATTTTGAAACTCCAGTTGCATACGGTGGTGGATCAATAATGGTTTGGGCGGGCATTTGTTTGGGAGCTCGCACAGACTTGGTAGTGATTGACAGAGGGAGTCTGACTGCAGACCGCTATATCAGAGAAGTTTTAGAAGAAAATGTCGTACCGTTTGCCCCATATATCGGTGACGATTTTGTTTTTATGCAGGATAATGCTCGGCCTCATACCGCTCGGGTAACTCAAGCTTATCTTAATGATATGAATATCACTGTTATGGAGTGGCCGGCGAGATCACCGGATATGAACCCAATAGAGCACGTTTGGGACTTGCTGAAAAGAAAAGTTAAGTACAGAATTCCAGCTCCTACCAACGTGGGTGAACTGCGAATCGCCGTAGTTGAGGAATGGCGGAGACTATCCCAGGAGACCATCGATAACATCATTCTCAGTATGCCTAGACGGGTAGAAACTTTAATAAGAGCACGTGGAGGAAATACGCGATATTAATCACCATTTTTCTAATTTAATTAATTGTTATTTTAATATTAATTTTCACTTTTCCCGGTTACATGAAAAGTTCAAAAATGTACCATTTTTCACAAATAGCCTTTACTCGCAAAATCTGTTCTTAATGTGATCTCATTTTAAGTAAAACAAATGAAACTTTAAATAACAAAAGAAGTGTAGTAAGTAGATTTTAAAATAAAACCATATTTTTTTAATTATGGACCTTTTTTTGTGTTCCGCTAAATATGCCGGTGTGTTTATGATTACAGCCTGAGATGGATTTGCTCTGGCGCCAAATGATTGTTTTTGTCGTAGTTTTTCTCTATTGTAGATTAGGTCTGGCATTTTTCTTCGTTCGTACTTAAATAAGATAGTGCGTAATTTCGCATTGTCATCATCGCTCGATGAGCTTTCAAGATTATGCAGTGTTAAATCCGTTGAGTCGATCGTGATGTGCGCTGTGCAACTGTGCACACTCTACAAATATCGCGGTCAACTGAGTTTGCTATATACTATAAATGCTTGCGAGAATATCGCGTAATGTGAACGCCATGGTATATAATAGTATAGCATTAGGTCCTTCTTTGCTATAATACTATATATCACAATAGTATAGCGTAGTCGGAAATGAGCTTAACAATGTATGGTGCGCGATATTGTTGTGCTATGAGCTATATACTATATGCTTAATATATTATAGCGTAGTCTGAAAGCTGCTTTGGAGTCTAAAAGTCCGTTTTCAGTGTTAGGCAACCACAATTTATTAAAACTTGTAGCAAAACATTTTAGATAATTTTATGTGACGTTATTACAATTTGTACTTCCAGCAGCTCGAACAAAAGAAAGTCGTGTTAGTTAGGTACACTATTTATAACTCTAGTGCTAATTCTATATTGCAAAAGGCGGGCAAAAGCTAGTGAAGGATAAAAAAGCGTGCCATCACGGAAGAAGGATATAGTTATTGTTCTGAGCGTACTATGCCGCCGTTTTTTTATTCAACAGGCCCATAGAGAATACCAGATAAACAGAATGTAGTTATAACCATATTATATTATTAACTATTGTTAAAACGAGAGCCATTATTTTCTAACCCAGTGCTTTTTTTTTAAATTTATATATGGCATCGGCTTATAACCATTTGCCAGTGTCAAGTTAAAAAGCCGGGAAATAGAACTTTCGTTTCAATTTTCAACACCGTATTGCTATATCGTCAAGTCTAGTCTAGTCAAAGTCCAAATATATAGTCGGTACAGTCCATGAGTCATGTCAGTCGATTCAGTAAAGTGGTACAAGCTTTACTAAAAGTTCCTAGGGAGTTTTGGCGGGAAACACAAAATAGCACGTTTTTAGAAGTTGTTCCACTTGCCCACACTTGTGCACGTTAACGAATATTTAATAGTTAATATTCTACCAATATTACACATTAAGAACCGAGATAACACAAATTTATGAACTTTTACATCGTCACCCATTGAACTCCCCGGCAAAACTCTTAACCCAGTGCTCAGACTTAGCTCTGCTGTCCCACAGACAAATAAAACAAGCATATTTTGTATAGCCTCCTTGTTGTCCCAGAAGAAAATTCAGCATTTTTAAATCTACACATATCAGCCACTTGTGTTCGTTGTACTTGATTCTATTCATAACAGAAGCTACAGTAGCGTATTTTTCTTTGACTGTAGTTAAATGTGCAACCGGTATAGAACCCAGCATATTGCCGTTATTTTATTATATTATTTATAATATTTTTAAAAAGGTCTGGTCCGCTCCGCTGATGATTTTAATATAAATTTTGAAACATCTATTTTCCCGCCTTTCGAACTTGATTTAATGCTATACCATTATACAAAAAAAAACTGACAGTTGACAATTATGTCGGTTGTCAATGTCATTTTCGATGATTCAATTTGGTTTCGGTTTTCAATACTCCGAATTGTGTTGATTTTGTTTGTTTGTTTGTAGAATATAATATTTTTGATACCGGTATAAAAATGAATTTAATGACATCTACTTCAAAAACCAAATAAATTATCAACGAATTATAGTGCCATAGTGTACAAGAGCAAATAGAAAGACGAAGCATAGTTCACGTTATTTTAATCAAATTCAGTTCTTAGAAGAAACATGTGTTCAATTACAATAACGAGACTAATACTGTCTATTTCAATTTTGTATCTTGTTCATGGGGAAGTTGCTGATACAGATTTAAATGATCTATCAGAACAACAAAATGCAGTAAAAATAAACAAATGCTGTGAAGCGAATGAACTTATGGTCGACTCAGTGTGTAGATTGTCGGAAAAGTATAATCAAGGTAATCAATTTATTCTAATATCTTCATTATGCTGCAGTTACTAAGATTCAAAGATTCAAAGATAAAATAATAAATATTTATAAAAATACAAAATCATTGTTGATATCCTATCAACTCTGATCTAATCTGGATTGTATAAAGTATTGTGATATATTAATGTTACAGTTGTGTGGACTCCCAAGTTCAAAACCGATGATGGAAAAGATGTAAATGTAAAGTATTTTAGATACGTTAATGGTGTTCCTGATTGCACAACAACTCAACAGCGAGCAATATTTGATTTGGGTAAATCCGAGGATGAGTAAGTGTCTATTTCCTGTTACATAATCTTAAAGAAAATCACATATTTCGTGCCTTACACAACTATTAAGCACATTGGAAATGAATCTAGGGAATTTGATAAAATATTGTTGCATAAAGGTTAGGCTACAGGGCAAACCCTTAACCCAATCATCTTTGTTTTAGGTTTAAATTGTAGCTGTCCAGAGGAGTTTTTCTCAAATTTTTGAATATTATATCTTCACATTTCTCCGAGATATAAGGGAATAGCACTTTTTCGTGAAATCAGAGTCTACACTGAAGCGAACGAAAAGACATTTCCATTGTCAAAAAACACTGTCATCATTTGTGATTAAAATTGTTTAATTATTTTCAGGTTGCATCTTTTATCAGATGGAAGAATGCTACATCTGATACACCATGAACACAGTACTGATAGTATCAAAGAAGATCCAATGATTACTAACACTTTGGGGATTCATGAAATAATCTCAATTCCTGAGGCAAAAGAACCCTCAACATATATTCATAATCAAGACAAGTATTGTATGGATAAGGTAATTTTTACTTTGTTCTTTTCTTTAGAACGAAGGAAGTGAAATAGTGTTTTAAGATAACTGCCATTTATTCAATTGGATCATTACAGCATCCTTGTTACATAGCCATTGTTACAGTTATATCTTTATGTATATTTAAACTATGTTTATTATTTCAGATATTAATCACAAGCTCAAATACAACAGGTCAATATGCCCTTGTATGCGTACCAGAGGTAATTATTAATTGGAGGGACACAAGTTTTCTCATGAAGAAGATATTAAACCCAATATTTCATGCATTAGCTATGATACTATTTCTCCTTGTCGCAATAATATACTTTGTCATACCAACACTGAGAGATTTAGCTGGCAATATTATAACAACTATCAATGTGTGCTTAATTGTAAGTGAAGCCGCAGATTTAGTAAGGATATTTACTGAATTCAGCAATCATGTCAGTTTCATGATTACAGGTATGTTATAATGTTATCTTATGTGAATAAAATGAAATCACTAAAAACTTGAAAACGTCTTTGTCTCAGTGGTGAGCATGTTGATGTTCAAGTCGGAGGTCGCAGGTTTGAATCCTGCCAGGGAACAAAATGTTTTCTGTATTCCTGGGTCATGGATGTGTATTATATAATAAAAATCAGAAATATAAGAATAGTATAAAATAGTATTAAATATATTTCAGTAGTCTGTTACCCATACATAACACAAGTTCTTTGAGAACTTACCATGGGACCAGATTGATGTGGTGTGAAAGTGTCCATAGATATTATTATTAACAAACAAGTGTAATCATTTTAAAGAAGAAAATGATAATCATAATGTTGTTTTCATATGTTTTAGATATAATTTTATATGTCAGTCTGTTAGCAGCATTCTTCTGGTTGAACAGTTTCGGATTTTACATTTGGAAAACATTCAAGTAAGTTAATTACAAAAGTATTTTACTACATACCTTGTTAAATAGTAGATATTTATAATGTTACTACCTTTCTTTTTCAGGTCAAGAAATGTGTTTCTCAGAGTGACAGATGTACGAAAATATTGCTATTATTCCAGTGTTGTCTGGTCCTGTGTTATTTTAATGACAGCTTTAGCTATTTGCGCTCATTTCCTTTTGGATACTGGCACCAACCCGTATAGAAAGACAAGAACCCAATTCTCATCTTCCATTTTATTGGATGATGCAGAACAGGAAACTATAGGTATGAATTGCAACCTAATATTTTACTTGAATAATATAATTATAATAATATGAATCGTATTTTTTTTTTTTATTATTTGCAGGGTGGCTTGGCATAGCTATCTTCTTTACACCAGTGGCCTTTACAATTTTGATCAATTTATTTTTTTACATCACAACATTGAAGGTTATCAAGAGAATCAATATTTATGGACGAATTCATTATAAACTCAAAGGATGGTAAGGTTCAAGATTTTGTTGCGATTCATAAACACAATATAAGCCAAACAAATTGACTTAGAAAAACTAAAGAGCATGTTGATCTAATGTAATCATTTAATGATTATTTGTGTAATGTAATTATTTCTTTACAGCTTCAATTTGTTTATACAACTATTTTTCATAATGACAACTGCTTGGCTGTTCCTCCTGTTGTCTTGGCTGAACTTTGATGGACTACTTTATGCTCACATTGTGGTAAATCTTTTGCAAGCCATATTCATATTCTATATTTGTATAATTAAACAATCGCATGTGACATATTTAGTTAGAAAGAGCTGTTTTTACGCCGAACCGATACCTACTGGGGAATGGGGTGACGAAATGATACATATGAATGGAGGCAACTATTAATTGTAAAAGGATTACAAATAATTTGTTTATCTGTATAAGATAATCTTAATGAAAAAATCGTCTATACTAGAAGTCCAAAAATATCCTCTAAGTTTAAAAGTTTTGTCTTAGTATGTTGTTAATGTGCAGTTTACCTAGGCTATTAACTTTCTTATAATTAAATACAATGTTCGCACCAAACAATACTCTTTTTACACAAAATTGTTTAATTTAGCACACTTTAGCTTTGTCCCATGCACATAACAAAGTTCAAAGTTGTATTTTAATATAATAATGATAAAATATAAGTACTGACAAACATTAATGAAGCTTTGTAGGCTTGCTTTATTTTTTATTTTTTAGTAGGACTTAATGAAATCAGTGTATATTACAATTTCATCAATGTTATTGGTTATACTTATATTGTCGGTGTATACTTTAGGACTATGGTCACATAATTTACATAGTGATGAAAACCTGTGGTAAAATATTTAGAAGAATTCAATTAGATTAGTAAAATGTACCATGTGCCTTAAAAAGACGGCAGTATTATAATATAAAATTGATAATCACTATGATTGTCAAAAGTAGCTAGAGACCTTAGGTGCCTTGCTTGGAATGTTATATTATGACACCATATTAAAATTAGATGAAAGCACTACAAGCATAGCAAATGTGTGTTAAAATAAATTTGTTTAAATGACTTACTATATTATTAGCAGTTTTGTAACAAAATACTTTTACTCAATATAAGATTTTACACACAGACCCAAAAAAAAATTAAACATGATCAAAGTAAGTTTTGAAAAGATAACAATGTGATTTTTTTAAGTCTTACATAAGTGTTATCATCAGCATATTTTATTATGCCTGAGTAATATAGTATAAAATTTTAAGACTATATAATATAGGATTTAATAAAGATTGATTGATAATTGATAGAACAAGGAGTTGTCAGCTTGTAAACGACAGAACTCTCAGTGCTCATGAAGGTACTTAACATTTTAATTACACCAAAATTTGTTTGTGCTCAGTTAATTTTAAATATGATAGTATAAAAGGTATCTTTTATTTTAGGTAGGTATTATAACAATCTGACAAATCTTATGGCAGCTATTTTCTTTTGTATTTAATATAACGATAAGACTGTTTTCTTTTCTAATTTCTATGTGTTTTATAAAATATATAGATTCTCCGTCCAAGGATTGACAATGTAACAATTTTCTGAAACTTTTTCAATAACTTATTTGTATGTGTAATTGTGAAAAGATGATAATGTGCTCTCTTGTGACGAATTTTTTATAGTTTTAATTTGTAATCTCACTGTATAGAATTCTAGAATTTGTATTATGAATTGTAACAATTTTGATTTTAGAGTTTATTCAATATATAATTATAGTATAGCAAAATGGTTTTATTTCCCTTTCCTATTTTTAAAGGTTGGGCTTAGTTTTAATCTATTTAAGAAGCTAGTAGTAAGCTTTATACTAAATAAACTTTATTTACATAATATTAATATTTATGATTATGACGTAAAGCACTTATGTGTCACTGTACAGTATGAGTTACGACCACGATCTCAATAGCTTTCGTGAATAGCCGTTTTTCATATATCGTCTGTCATTTTCATAAAAAAACGACGATAGCCGAGTGCCATTAGCAGAATGATTTTACTGTACAATAATATATTTAAGACTAGGCAATTATTTTCAAGTGGACATCGAGACTTTTAGCCAATAAGGAAGGAACTTTGAGGAACCGCAAAATATATTTTACATTAATAAAGTACATAATATATTAAATTGAAGCCTATTCATAAAGACCCTTAGCTAGTTTACAAAATCACTTACCTGTGTGAACAGCTGGCCCTCAGGTCTGCGAGTCAGCGGCGCCATCTGGCAGCGAACCACCAAATGACAGTCGTCCATCACAGTGTTGAAGAAGCGACGTGTGGGCAGCAGCGCCTCCAGGTCTATCATCAGCTCCAGAAATCGCTCGCAATATCTGCAAATTAAAGTTAATTGTTTACTTCCATTGTTTAGATACGGAAGCTAAAGTACAGGATGAAAAATCCACAGTTAGCACAGCACAATTTTGTTAGTTTTTGTTACACAAAAACCCCATTAGTTAAATAATGCATATGAGGTTTATAGAGAAAATAATATACTATCAGGGAATCTAATTAATAAGCAGGTTGGCTTTTGTCATAATTTGTTTGTATTATGTTATTAATATGATATCAAACTGACATGTTGAACTGAATTGACAATTGTATTGTGACTGCATGCCATTATTATAATGCAAATTAATTATGAGGAACTCTACATGCCTAATAATTAACATAATATGGCTTGTTCATATTGAGGTCGACTAGGTCATACATTACTGCCCATCCTCCTTTCATAGTTTTAAAGACATGTCCCTAAATATTATTATATGCATATCATATTAGTTTAACTGTAATTGTTTCTTTAATAAAGTATAATCATAGTTGAATAAACTTTTTTTGCCTAAAAGTATGTATTTTATTATTTTGTTTAATGTATAAGTATTTAAGCAAATTATTAAATTCTCGCTTACCTTACTGCATTTACGTTTATGTCACCAACTTCAGGAATGCTCTCCAGTATCCTCATAAACTTAATCATCAGTCTTTGTAAGTAGTGCCGTTCCCAATTAAGTTTTTCTAACAGTTCTGGTTTATCTTTCTTCTGTATTGCTCTCCAATATTTTCTCCATTTGGGAACTGCTTTAAATTCTTGATTTCTGCGACCTGCAAGCAATTTTCAAAATAACCAAATATATTATAATATCTATGGACTCATTCACACCACATCAATCTGATGCCGGTAAGTTCTCGAAGAACTTGTGTTACGGGTATGGGTACCATTAAGAGAAGAAAATATTATATTTAATGCTTTTACACTATACATAATACATATATTTAAGAGTTTTATTATATATATACACCAATTTAATACAGATCCATGAGTCCATGACCTAGGAACACAGACAACACAGGAACAAAAAGTATTCTGTGTTCCTGGGTCATGGATGCATCTAAAATATGTGTATAATATAATGAACATCGTTTCATCATATTTCTGTTGTCTGGTACTTGTAATGCAAGTTCTTCGAGAAATTACCATGTGACCAGATTTACGTGGTGTGAAAGACTATAGATTATTATTATTATACCTACCTTCCTGTAAACTGATCCACATACTAAGAGACACCAGCCTCTTCACCTGATCTCGGCACAACTGCACCTCCATACTACCGAAACAGTGGTTCAGGAACAGGAGTAGAGCAGTCTGTTCACGCATATTTTGCGTTGGACTGTCTTCCACACTAGCGCGCAGAACTTGTTCGAAAAATCCAGGAAAATGCTCTGGAATTTTCAGGAAGGCCTGCAAAAAGTATTTATGAATTTCAAGATTATTTGATGTTTATTTATGAAAACTTAACATTTAAAATATTGTACGTTCATTTATTTATCATTGTATATGTTAACAACTTTTAGTAAACCTTAATTACAATATAAATGTATTTTAGAAAATATTAATTTAAACACATTAAAAATACAGAAATCAACAATAATTCTTTATGAAAACATTTTTGTTACAGTGGCTTACTTCTATGTGAACATATAATATTGTACCTGCCATGCTTGTACTCTTTCTCTAAACTTTTCATTTATCATGACAATTATTGACATCATGTGAGCATAAGAGGCTTGCCCTGTTTTATAATGTAGCCATAGGTAGTTTTCTAAGTATTGAGAAAATTCCAACATCATAATTCTGCGCACAGAAAAGCTGAAAAGTTTAAAAAGGTTAATGTTGAAAAATTTATTCATGCCTATTTTTAATATAATATTAAGAGCAAAATGCTTTTATTTCCGACACTAAAATATTGTCCAAATGCACAACACTATCCATATTCTGAGCACATAATGTTTTCAATTTTTACATCTCATAAAAAATTCAAAACTGAAACAAAATCCTTAAAAAAACAAAAATATTTAAACAAGAATGAAAAGGTAAAGAATTTAAAAAAACAAAAAGGTCATTAACCTAATCCATGAGGCTATTGACCCTGATTTATTCTATTGTTTATATCTATTGGGCTCAGATGCTTTGAAAGTGAAAATAGTTGCAATTTTATTGAAAAAATTAAAATTAATTTACTTACTTTGATCCCAATATCTCAGTTTGGTATATTGATTCCACAATTGAAGCATCATAAGGTAAGTGATTATCTTTAGTCTGCGGTGACCAGTACTGGTTAGCAAGCTGTGAACAATATCAACCATGTTGAATTGAATGAATTCAATGTGGAGAGTTGTATAGATTTGTAAAACATAATACCAGTAGGCTTATTAATCTGGACTATAAAAACTGTTGTCTGATATTTTTTACTTTAATAGATGTCATAATTTTAAAAATGAGTTGTAGACTTGGTAACAAATAGTTTCACCTGCACTTAATCAAATGAAATCACAACAACATAATGTGTGCATTAGTTTGTTATGTTGACTAAAATTATGTTTATTTCATAACATTAATTGTCTATAAATTTTTAAGTAACAATTGAGCTTTTATGTAAACTGTCAACAACTTATCATATTTAATAAGGTTTTAAATATTTCATAAAATTTAGAAATAAATAATTTTGATCATTTTTTTTAGTAACAAACAATAATAAAGATCACATGAGCACTAAGCTAATTGTAGTGTGAAATGCATATTAATATTTTTGTACATTGTGGTTTTCCTTATAGTAAAACTAACAGTTTGGAAGATTAGATTTCACCAAAATTGTGGGTTGCTAGTTATGATGACTAATAAATAAAAACCAAAGAATCCTTGACTTTATGGCAAATAAGCTAATACTTTTTATGCTTTTATATTGAGCTATTAAGAGGAAATAATTATACTAGTATTAGTACATAATTCTACCGCAAATAAATAATGATATAACCTCACTCCTTGTACTTACTAATGTTATTCTGTCAGCATTTATTTGAGATACTGTCGGCAATGGTATTTTAGGTTTATCAGTAGGTGGTTGAACGTCAGCCTTCATTTTGAATACCTACTAAATATTATTACATAAAAACCTCAAATTCTCACAAAACTTTGCAAGTTTATCAACAAGTAACAACGCACAGATGTGATGTTTTTAGTTTTGAATTTTTGTGCGATCTGTCACTGTCAAAATCATCTCAAGAGATGACATTTCTATTATTTTATTTAACTAATTATATGGCCTCGGCATATAACCATTTGCCAGTGTCAAGTTCAAAAGGCGGGAAATAGAATTGTCTTTTAAATTTTAAACACTTATTTTTAAATCGTCAAGTCCAAAGTCTAGTCGTAGTCCAAATAAATAGTCAGTGCAGTCAATGAGTCAAGTCAGACCATTCAGTAAAGTGGTAGAAGCTTTACTGCAAGTTCCAATGGGGTTTTGGAGGAAACACAAAATAGCATGTTTTTTGAAGTTGGACCACTTGGGTACACTTGTGCACCCAAGTTAACGAATATTTAATGGTTAATATTCTGCCAATACTACACATTAAGAACCGAAATAACATAAATTTATGGAAAAAATACAAAAGAACAACGTCACACATTGAATTCCCCTGCAAAACTACAACATTTCAATTATTTTCAAAAATTTATGATGTCTAAGATAAAGTAGCCTATGAAAGTCCCGTGAAAATCAGTCCATCCGACAGACAACAGACAGACACAGACGGACAGACAAAAATTTAAAAAACTGATTTTTTTATTGTAAGTATCGTATATACTTTCATATGAATTATGTAAGTGAAAAGCTGTTAATTTAAAATTACAAACATATACTTCAATTTTATTTATCTGTATATAGATATAGATTTATTAAATCTACTACTACGTCTTCATTCCTGTTTACCTATTTACAGATAGAAAGATGATGTTTGATCCACCAGACTTGCCCTACAATTCCAACACCGATGAACTACTTTTTAACGCTGAAATGGATTTTTCCGGATCTCTTCATAACGAAGATAAAGATCTTGTTACAGTCACGGAAGCACTAATATCATCAGTTGAAAACAATTTTTCAATAAACTTGAATAATTATGGAAATATTTTTAATGCCACTAACTGTACTACTGAAGTTCAAACTACAAATGAGATTAATTCAAATTTAGAATTAGCCCCTGAACTCTACGTTCTTCAATCAAATAATTCGTATAATTATGAAACCACTTTGTTAGATGATCACACAGTAAATCAATTTTTACTTCCATCAGGATTAACATCAAACGAAAAGGTAATTCTTACACCCATAGTATCCTAACCCATAGTTATCCGTTTCAAAAGATTTAATTCCCTACCACTGGCCAAACAGTGTCAGTAGTTACTACATACTTATTTAGACATTTTTTTAAACCAGCTAGCCAGCGTTTAATTTCGTCCTTTCTCAAATATTTTGTTGTATTTAAGTCTTGGTTGTACAGCAATTAATACGACGTTATGTATTACTATTACCCCACAGAAAGCGCCTAATGAGTTAATGACACCACATCATTAAAATACGAATAAATTAAACTACTAAAATCAAAAAAATATTTTTTTATAGATTTATAGGTACAATCAATGTTAAAAATTATAATTTATCCTTTCAGAACCTAGATAACAATGAATCATCCTTGTTGGCCCTGCATACGTGCGTAATGTGTCAGGAAATATTCACAAATGAAGCCGATCTTCTCGATCACGCTATATTCGCGCACACCACTCCTGTAGAACAAGAAGCAACGGTGGCGACTACTGTTCCCGCCAAAGAACATTCTTTCATTGGTACCAAAGATTTTGTTGACTAGTTATGTTTTGCCATAGACCAATGTTTTGCCCAGCACTGGGAAAGTGGTCCATACACCTAAATACAAACTAACGCTTGACAGATGGCGCTAACAGTAGCATTAATTTCGAATGCGAGTGGCTGGTTTGCTCCATGTGCGAACGAGTTCTATCCACCGCGCTGGAGTCTGAACCCGATGGTAAAATCTACTTTTCTACTTTTTCAATTACCTACAATACCTATTACATATATATTATATATTACAATACCTGACCCAATCTTTTTTAAGATTTTACTGAGTCGCTAGCACCTAGTACCTCAAGTAGATAACGGTCGCTGGCATACCAGATTTAGATCTTTTTACAATAAGGTAAGGGTTTGTCGGAGATAGTACCTACGCATAATATACTTTATTTATATATTACCTACTAGCATTTTCCCGCGGCCCGCTTTAATTTATAACTATAAAAAATCTTTAAAATAATTTAAAACTTTTATTCCCTATTTTACCCATTTTAGAAAACACTGAAAGACGTAATTCATTACTTTTTCCGTACTCAATTCATACGAAATATCATTCAAATATATCCAAGGAATAAATAGTTTCATACAAACTTTAATCACCTATTTTAACCCCTTGGAGTTTGAATTTTGAAAAATCCTTCCTTAGTGGATGCCTACGTCATATGAGAAACACATGTGCAAATTTAAAATTTATCGCCTTAAGGGTTTGGCCTGTGCGTTGATACATCAGTCAATCAGCTTTGCCTTTTATATATATATTATATAGAAGACAGCATATGACGTGTTATCACTTAAACTGCCCACATTTTCGCAGAGCAATTATGCTGCCTTGGGTTGGACAGCCGGAGCCGGGTGTCGTCGCGCCGGCTGAGCACGATGTTCGTGTGCGACGGCTGCAAGTATCTGTTCGCTACGAGCGATGCGCTGGACAAGCACAAGCTCATCTGCTTCATTGATGAACCGCTATATTATACCGATCACGGGGTAGGAAAATGCTGTATGTTCTGCTATGAAGAGCTTGCTGCTACAGATCCTTTTAGTTTCGGACATCCAGTTCGGAAAAAGTCTTAAAATTGTGGGTAGCAGACAGCTACGAACAGTTACCACGATTTTAAGACTTTTTCAATAATTTTTCA
Source organism: Phengaris alcon alcon (assembly GCA_037179445.1). Taxonomy (NCBI): domain Eukaryota; kingdom Metazoa; phylum Arthropoda; class Insecta; order Lepidoptera; family Lycaenidae; genus Phengaris; species Phengaris alcon. The sequence goes on along the minus strand of JAYRCH010000222.1, from coordinate 505,043 downwards.
AAATAAAGTAAAATAAATATTATGAGGTATTTATACCTCATTGCAGCATGCAGCTCTTGAATCAATGTGTGTAGTTTACTGACTAGCTGTGTCGCAGTCCACAGACTACATTTACACCATAATTCGTTAGTAACACTTTTCACTCTTCCATCCTCTTGTTTACAGCTAAGCCCCATTGAGACATGTACGCAAGTGATGCCCCTACCTTCTAACACCTGCAAAACCTGCGGCAAGTCGTGTGACGGCGAGGAGACGTGGCGCGCGCACACCAGCAGGTGTCCGCCGCGCGCACGCAGACACAATAGCACCAACGCAAACAAGATGTGGAACTGCGGCTCTTGTAACCAGTTGTTCGTGTCGGCTAGGTATGTATTGTGTGAGGTAGGATTGGAATACCATAAGACATGGAATTTATTAAAAAATGTCAACAATTTACGTTAAAGTCCATCGTATAAAGCCATGATTCGGCAAAAATGGACCGCCTCGATCAGAGTGTCGGCCAGATACCAAGTCTATAGTGAACTGGAACAGAAATGAGGAGGATGATGATACTGTCAACTGTCGGCTTCAGTATAAAATCTGTCGGCAGACTTGTTATTCCTCTGCAGGTGTTGCAGCGATCTGTATCTGCTCATTTACGCCTGTTATACTCCTTAAAACTACATATCAATAATAGCCGGTAACCTTACCAGGGAACTATACCGTCACAAGCGCGGCGAGGACCGTCCGGAGGGAGCGCCGCTCACGGCCTACGTCTGTGAGGAGTGCGACAAGGTGCTGGGCAGTATGTGCGCGCTGCACACGCACAGGAAGATGCACAAGAACACCAAACCGGTGAGGATACTGTAAATAGTTACTTAATAACTACATTTTTTAAATAAAAAAACTATAACCCGACAACGTAGATTATATAGTCTATGCTACCCGGGCTATTATTACGAATATATTGACATTTCATTTATTAAGATCGAGCTGGTAGTTTAGGCGTTGCGGTGCACGGCGGAAGAAAACATACATACATATACAGACTACCAAAATCATTAATTACCCTTCCTTTCGGCTTCGCCGTAGTCAGGTAAAAAGAAATTGGTTGAATTCTTTAAGCTAAGAATGCTTCAATGGCGAAAATTGGAAATGGTGATTGGTGGGTATCAATTTGATGCAAACTGCCCAGAAACAAAAACTACTAAGCGACTGTTCAGAGCGGATTTTTGTGGACTTTTCAGATGATGCTGATGTTGACTTAGTGAACAATGCTGATCGCTTCTGGAGTCTGGACAGGCTGCATCCGATTGTTTGCCCGTTATTTCCACCATTCTCCGGTCTCTTCTTCTTACTTTTTCTTTTTTATCGAATTAGCATTAGAATTGCTTTTGCCGGATTTGTGATAGAGATGGGTACTAAAACAAGAAGAGGACTATGGAGTATGGGTGATGAAAGACCTGCCGATCCCGATTACTTATTATAGCAAATAGATTATAAGAATCTAGTATCTATTATCTCCTACCTTTTACTCATGTAAACAGGGCTACCCATGCCGTGTTTGCGGGCGGCGGTTCAACCAGTCAGGGCACCTGGCCATCCACATGCGCATGCACACCGGCGAGCGCCCCTACCCCTGCGATCTCTGCTCTAAGGCCTTCAAAGTTAAGGTAAGTGATGTGCGTGCATGCGAACTTTGTGGAACATTTGTATAACACGGTGTTACAAAGGTGATCCACGTGTGAGCACCTAATAGTTAATACCATAGCGGTAATCATTTTGGTGACCTGCAGGACAGGCTACGGATAGTGCTGGCGCCAATGTTATACAAAATTAATGATTCTGTCATTAAATCTTGATTTAACTAGGTATGCTTGTTCTAAACACTATTGTATTTATACAGAATATGTAAAGTGTCCAAAACATATTTTTTTTTAACGCAAATTAAAAATCAAATTAAAATTATATTTATTGGGCCATCAGCATGAGTTTCCACACACGTATTTATTTATTTGCTATATTTAACAGTTTATTTTTCTAAAGACGCTTCCACACCACGTCAATCTGGTCCTGTACGAGTACCTGCGACCTCCGGCTTAAGCGCCGACGCGCTAACCACTGAGCCACAGAGGTCGTCAAATTTACGGTGTTCCTATTACAACCATAATAGGAACATCGTAAATTTGACGACCATAGTATTATAATGGTAAATATTTTCTATTTATCGAAAATTAATTAAGGATTTTTCTTGGTTAAATTATTAATATAAATATATTGCTATTGTTGTCTAATTTAAATAAATTAGACGACAATAGCAATATATTTTATTGGTACAAGAATGTTCAAACAGGGAATTAGTAAGCTGCTCGTCTCGCTGCCGCGGTTCAAATTGGGTCACGTTATTTCAGCGCGAGGGAGACAAAGGACAACGTCTATTCATAGAAAATAGATTTAGTTTGTTTCAATTTTTTTTTTCTAAAATATTAACCTTTTTAAAGTTAAATGAATACCCGGATTACCAGAGGTGCTAAAAGTACGTTGTCGGTATACATAATATTATGCCGAGCCTGTGTCTGTGTATAGGGAAACGTGTTGTACCTCGGAGCCAGTTGTACCTTTTCCATTTGGCTTTTTCTAGATATACCTGAGCTTTTGAACTCCAGGGTGTTAGTTTTGTCTCTACCGACCATAATATTATAATATAGAGTCAGTCGTTTGCATGTTTTTAGGTGACATAAGTTTTATATTTTTTACCATTATTAGAATTCTGATATTTATTTTAACATGTATAATAATCATATAAGTTTGCATACGTTTCTTTTATTTATCAATAAACTTGCGTGTTAAGTTACTTTAAAATATTTATAATCCGCCGTTTTGTACCTTAGGCCAGTGTCGACCGGTTGTACCTTGGCTTATGAAGAATATATGGATTAAAACAAATGGTAGTATTTTATATTTATAAATTAGAATGTTTGTAGATAAACTATTTTAATGCGTTCATTTTAATTAGCAGGTATTAAAAGTTGATTGTATTTAAACATGCAAAGAAATACTATAATTTATGTGTCGATTTTGCTAACTAGGTATATCTCACTAGATTTTAAGATAGTAGATATGTAAGCATATTGTTATGTACATTTCTCATATTTTGGTGAAGTATACCCAAATAATCTTCCAAAATAAACAATATGATAACAAAAAAGGCTTACGTGCTTAATCAAATTGGGATAACGTATAACTGAAAAACTGGCCAAGGTAAAACAGACTCCCCCATCTAAAGAACTGGGAACCGCAAATTTTCTCAGAATTAAAAAGTTAACAGTCTGTATGTGCAGGCCGGGCATTGTAAACAAGCGGGAAAATCTAATTTGTATAATATCAAGTTGTCCCTAATAATAAGTAAATACTGCTAATAATTATAATTTATTGTTAATATTCTTCTAAATTTGCAACAAAAAATATTGATTTCCAATAAATAAAATAATGAAATGTAAAGTCAAGACTCAAAATACAATCACCATACCACAATACCGAAAGTCGGGACGGTGCCAAAAAGCTCTAAACACAACTTCTAGGATAACACGCTTTGTTACCGTCTCTCTCTATCAAAGTCGTGCAGAATTATACTACATGGCAGGAAAACTCTATTTATACCGCCTTTTATAGTTTTTATACCTCTCCACGGTTACCAGGTAGAGCGCGACGACCACCGACGCACACACACGGGCGAGCGGCCGTTCGCGTGCGCCGCCTGCCCCAAGACCTTCACCGCCGCCGCGCGCCTGCGCGAGCACGCCCGCACACACACCGACCACAGGTGAGCTGCCATTTGCCACTGATTAGAGGAGACGTTCAAAAAAGCCTCGAATAATAAGAAAAGCGGAAGCTCTCTTTGTTGCCCGCGACTTCATACGCGCAAAAAAAGCGTGAACCGTACATTTCGCTGCGATAACAAGTAGCCTACCTATGTGTTACCACAGTCCAAACTACTACCATGTCAACATATAACATAACAGATAATATAGTAGTGCATATCAAATTTCACTAAAGTTCAGTAGTTATTGCGTGGAAGAGTAACAAACATCCACACATCCATACATTATTACAAACTTAAGAGTTTATACTATACTAATATTATACTAAAGTTGGTCCATGATAAAGAGGAAAGATTTGCTTGTTTGTTTGTTTGCATTGAATAAGCTCCGAAACTACTGCAGGCCTAGCATGCGCACCCTAGAAACACCGAAGAATGGAGAAAATGACAGATTGAAGAAACATTAATACCATTCGGAGCAAAATAGTTCTTATTGTAAGGCAGTAAGGTCGATGCATCGTCGTTACGAGAAACAACATTTCTTTTCTTACCGAGCATGAACCTTCAAAATGGCCCCTTTTGACAGTTAAAGTAGAAACGTTTTCTTATTTCAAGTCTTACACTAGTCCACATCATGGCGGTCATATTTTTTACAGAAAAGAGCACTCTCTCTTCCTTTACTCACGAAACCCAGTGGGACGGAAAGATCGACACGAGGTGCAGGTCCGACTTTTTACATGCCCATGCGACGCATGGATTATCTTTCTTGTCAGACAATCAGGTGATCAGCCTGCATTGTCCTAACCAAACTTCGAAACAACATTTTTTGTTGTGTCAAAGCGAGAATCGAACCCGCATTGGAACCACTTAACCACTGGACCACGGAGGATGTTAGTAACGACTAATAAGTAAATGTGACGAGTAATTCGTAAATAAGTACAATAAAACGGAAAATAGATTACGCATGTGAACTCGTTTTAGCGTTGATGTATCAGATTAAGGTGTTTCAGAGGAAGTGTTGCTTGACCTTCAGTCGGGTGAGATTTTTTATGGAATAAATTAAATATAATGACGCCAGGTTGGATGTATGTTGTAGAGCTAGTCAAATTTTAGAACTGTGTTGTTTAATAATGTTATTGAAAACAATTACATTCAAATAGAACTCTACCTATAATACTGGTGCTCAAAATGAGACAGGTTCATATAGTTCATAGTTGCTATATAAGTAATAAATAGCTAATAATAAATGTTATTATTTTTATAATATAAATTAAATATTTTTTAAAAAAATTTCAATACTTTACCCGATAGATGGCGCTACTCATCTAAATTTAAGCCAGAAGAATGTCAGAAAGTGTATAACAAATAATTCTAAATTGAATTATTTGTTATTAAGTTCAGTATAAATAAGCTCAGATAATATTTAAATATCTTGTGATTCGTAAGCTTCCATAGTTTAACTACAAGGAACAAGAGTAAAACCATAAGGATAGTTTCACTTTGTCTGTGATGATTTTTTTTTCATTCTGGGGGTCAGGTCCCGACACGATGGGGCCATCGTGTCGGGACTCGACGCGACGGGAATCGTCGAATAGGTATTTTTAAATAAAGGTGTGGTTTTATACATTACTTATTTTTAATGTAAATTGTAAGCCAATTTTGTGTTATCTACCTCCAAATAGTTTAGAAGTTACAAACTAGTAACTTAGTACATGCTGATAAGTCATGCTAAACTAAATACTCTTTAGGAAATTTTTTGAGCGAAATCAGACACCTTTGAAGTAATTTGAACTTTTTGTTCCACCGGCTGCATTCGAACCCGCGATTCCCGGCTTGGGCGCCGACGCGCTAGCCACTGAGCCACAGATGCCGTAAAGCTGTAGTAATTTTGGTTTGTCATCTTTTACCAAAAATTCTGTCCTTAAAAGCTAAGGAACCTATTTCACCTACAAAAAAAAATATTTTATCATTTTCTTTTAATAATATTTAAGTATGCGTGTGCGGTGTGATACATCGACGTGGGAGCAGTAAAACCCCGCGCGGTCCTCGCAACTCGCTGCGCCCAGCGCCTCTGTGACCGGTTCCTCGCTTTATTGAGGTTGAACACTTCCATGATGTGTTTTGGAGACGTAAACTCTGTTACTGCTTGAAAGTTGAATATCGTGCATACTCCACTGCGCCATAGAGGGCCGGACCGCAGGTTTAGGGGGCCCTGAGCTTATACTATAGAATAATATACGATAGTAAAAATACTTACGATCTGTTTAGTTGAAAAAAAATATGTTTTTTTTGACGTGACAACGTCTTATAATTCGATGGAGCCGGCTGCACGCACGAAAAAACATGACTCATGCGGCGTTGCCGGCGTTACCGGCGTTACCAAACATGACTCATGCGGCGTTACCTCGCTCCGAGGCGTTCCATTTCTTATGACGTTGTCACGTTCAACTATCGTCAGTAAACCGACTACTTTACAGAAAACCGATTTTTTTGCATTATCGATTATGTTGACTTTGACTTGACTTAGCTGGGGCTGAACGGACTTATGTGATATTTTAGTAGTTTAGGCTTTGGATGAATACTTACATAGATTAATTTTTCCTGAGGGATTTATTTTTGCACGTACGAAGTTGCGGGAAACACCTAGTAGGTACCTAAATATATACATAAATATATACATAAATTATTATAGGAGTTATTAAAAAATATTATAAAGACTGATAACGATGAATGATGGATAATTAACTTTATTTGCTTGGAAAATATTAAGAAAATTTCTTGCAAATAATATGGCAGCGGTTTGTAACATTTTCATCTTACTATGCACTCACAATCATGATCAGTTTTTTAAAGGAGCAATATATCTTATAGTAATGTTAGCCTTGAGTAATGATTTTAGAGAATAACTTATCTTCGATTTTTAATCTCTTCAACTTCCAAGTGCAATTAGATCTAAAGTCTAAGCTGTCTAAATAAACTTATTGACTAAAATTACTATTAAATGTGTACCTCACTTTTTTCCAATTGTCTATGTCAAATTAATACAAGAACTTAATTTCACAGTGCTCATAAAAATATTATTGTAGTTACATAGTATTGGAAATAGATGGCGCTCACACTATGATGTTACAACATATAGAGCAATAATAATTATAACTCCCACATAATTCAAAATAATAAGATAGAGTAAAATACCATAAAAATAATATAACAGTTAATAATAATTTATATTTAAAAAAAAAGTTCAATAATAACGGAGTATTGAACTTTTAATCGTAACAAAAAAGGATTCCACAGTGTCAGAGTCGTGGGAAATTGCGCGGCCGGCTGTTTAGACCTGTCGTGGGTGGGACAAACATACATACATTTTATACTCAGTCCCACCTGGTAATAAGTAAGTTTTAGAGATTTTCAATGTTGGAAAGCTTGGCTGACATTTGGCAAAACACAGAAATCTATTGGAAAGCTTACCACAGATATTTAAGCATTCGTGAAGATATGAGAACGTCTTTTCAATAAAGGTTCACTAAGTATGAGTTAAGAAATACTTCTTCTGGGAAGGGTTTTTCGGAGAAGTTGTTGCGTTAAAACAAGAGCCAATCAATATTTTTTTTCGATATGTTACAAATGTTTTTTTATTCAAGTTTCAATCGAAGAAACTATTTTGCCGTGTCTGCTATTCTTGAAACGTAGGAAAAAAGGTATCCTCTTTTTGCTAGTCCAGTGGTGAGTAGGGTAGCGTGGCTGCCGGCAGGTAGGAGCCCTTCTACCGCGGACACATTGCGTGCCAGTACAGTTCCCACTAACGATCACACATTCTTCACATAGTGTTTGCCCACTTTAATATATTATGTACTTACTACATTAAAGGTGTATTGAATAAATAATACAGTAATAGCGCTTAAACAAAGAAGAAAGGTAATGATGATCAGTATTAGGTGTTCCTGTTACATATATTTGTACATCATGATATTTATGTCAACTTTAATATCTATATATATCAAAGAAAGTCGTGTTAGTTACACTATTTATAACTCAAGAACAGCTGAATCGATTTGGCTGAAAATTGGTGGGGAGGTAGCTTAGAACCATGAGACGGACATAGGATACTTTTTATCCCGTTCCCGTGGGATGTGATATAGAGTTTATAAAATGTGTGATTTGATATTGAAAATTACAAAGTAATGGAAAATCTCATCTTATTAATTATAATAAAAATGGATTGCAATTCCAATGTCTCGCTAAAACTTGAGACCGGCTGGACCGATTTGGCTAATTTTGGTATTGAAATACGGTGAGAAATAATTGCGGGGAAAATATTAACACTATATTTATAGGTGAGACAGAACAACGTGTGTCGGGACAGCTAGTATTTTTAAATAAAGGTGATAACAATTATAGGCTACACGACTGTTTTTTTGTTGCATAAATGAATAGTACCTCCTCTTAAGCATGAATAAGTTCCAGAGTACAGTGATTTGTTTACAAAATTTCGCAAGTCTCGTGAAAATGCTCCATACAAAAGTCGTACCTAACTGTGACATCACGATTAGGTAAAAGTGTATGAAATATTAGGTTCTTACATATTAAATTGGTGTTACTGGCCACTTTTATCTCAAATATAATATCTTATTTAGTTATACCGCTATTTACTCATGCATTTTTGTTTCGAAAACCGTAATTAATTTTCCTCTTTCGGTTTTTTCTTTGCGTCACTCTGTTTACAAAATGGAAAACTAGAAATATCGTATTAGCGTGTAACCAGTAACCAGTGCTGCAGAAACGGCTCGAAGGGTTAATGGTGTGTATGGCGGCGGTATCGCAAAAGAAAACACAGTGCGTTTTTGGTTCCAACGTTTTCGTTCCTTCGACCTGCAGAACAAGCCCCGTGGACGGCCGGAGACCAAAGTTGATAATGAAGAATTGAAGGCTATTGTGGAAGCGGATCCATCGCAAACCACGTAGCTCTGCAGCTACGTGGTGCTGCGGTAAAACTGTTTTAATCCACTTGAACCTCATGAATTGAGTGCAGCAAACCGACAAACGCGCGTCGACTGCTGCGTTACATTACTCGACCGGCACAATAATGAAGGGATTTTAAATCGAATCATTACCTGTGATGAAAAGTTGATCCTGTACGATAATCGGAAACGCTCATCGCAATGGCTGAACCCTGGCGAACCAGCCAAAGCCTGCTCCAAGCGAAAATTGACTCAAAAAAGTTACTTGTGAGTGTTTGGCGGACTAGTGCCGGTGTCGTTCACTACAGCTTTCTTAAATCTAGCCGATGGGGCAGTCCCAAAACTCCCAAAGCGCCTTCAAATATTTTATTGATTCCTGTCTGAATGGTTTTTTTAGTAAAGGAATCAATGAACTACCTATGAGATGGCAAAAGTGCATAGATATTAGATAGCAATGGTATATACTTTGATTAAATAAATATATTATGTTTAAATAAATCGACTTTATGTTCCTCCTTTACAAAACGCCAATTTCATATGTAATGACCAATATAAGAACGCATGATCTGCAGGAACATATCTGTAAATATCACCAAAATTTGTACGTTTAAGTGCATACTTACGATAGTAAATGTTTTTGTATGAGATGTAAGTAAACAATGATGTAGGTTTTTTTTTACTAATTTAGTGAATTTTTTTAAACATTCTTTTGATGAATTTAATTACTAAACTACACATAAAATATTTTCTTTACGTCTATTAAGTAGTAATTACAAATACATAACATACCAAAATATTTATGAGTATATAAATAAAAGTGATATTTTACATGTAGTCGTCTACTAAAATTATTTTGACCTCAGATTTCGACCGTCTAGCTTTGCAAATCCTGTTTTTATAGGGAGTACAATTATTCGCAATATGAGGGTAGTAGGAAAAGCTTTGGATAGAGTTTATCTCTGCGTCTACGCTAATTTAAAAAAAATCATAACTACTTATTGGCTCGTGTACGATTCATAAATATAACTTGTAATAATATATTAGCTCTATAGAATGGACGTAGGTAAAGGGGCATCACAGACAGCGAATATACTTTAATATTTTATATTATGTTTACAATTAATAAAAAATTAATTAACAGATGTCTAACTTAATAAATTCTAGGCATCTTAAGATAAAATATGATGGTATCTTCGCCGTCTGTGACGCCCTTAACGCTGTTAAAGTTATACGTAGTACCCGGGTAACCGAGGTTTGCTCGGACTTCTGATAAATAAAAAAAAGAATCACAAAAATATTTAAATGACCGAGATTCGAATCTACCACATTCCGAATTATCGAACAAAGCAAAAATTATATGCACATACCAATCGGACTGATACAATAGAGTCGAAATTATTGATATATTGTTGCACGACGAAAGAAAAAACGTATGTAATTTGACAATGCGCATTTTCACACGGATAAGACCTAGCTAGATCGATGTTACTCCCCAAAACTTCCTGCATGCTAAATTTCATGCTTGCAGCCGTTTTCGAGAAATATATATATACATTATACAAGGTTGCCTCGTTTAATTAAAGTTTAAGATTCTCTTTACTCTTACTTACTTGTTAAGACACTGCGTTTATCGTAGCCCCTTGCTGCGCTATGCCGGGGAGGGCGTCACGGGCATTGCTTTTAGTAATTTATAATGAGCTTGGAAAAAAATTGTCTGCAGAACTGGCATGGATCTTGCCACCAACCTTGTGTGAAAGTGAATTTCCTAGTTTTTGCTCAGGTTTAAGGAAAGGTTAGACTTATTGCAATTATAGGCAAGTCCATTACATTGTTGCAATAATCTGACGACAGCCCCCAGACCAAATAAAAAGTGAAGCTAGCTTTGTCAAACAAAACTGAGGCTGCCTTTTTTATTGTTACCCGACTGGGTTTTGTTTTTCGCGCGTATCTTGTATTTATGTGTGTTTGTAAACGTGTGAGAATATTTAATGACTTAATGACTAAGTAAATAATTGGCGTTATGTTTGGCAGCAGCGGGGACCCATTTGCAAATTATAAATCGTACGAAAAAAATTAGTTCCACCTGCTACTAAAAATTTTTTTAAAAATTAAATCAGGGGGCAAACGAGCAAACAGATCAGCTGATGGAAAGCGATTACCGTCGCCCATAGACACCCACTCACAACATCAGAGGAATTGCAAGTGCGTCAATTATAAAGAGGCAAATTTAAATTAATATTCTGCTAAATAAAACCTGCAATAATACAATTACAATCAAGTCCCGATACGCTTAAACTGCCAAACCGGTGTTCTAGTAAACGTTAAACTAGTGTCAAACGCGTCCTGATTGGACAAACTTCACAAAGTCAGTTTATGATAACAAGTCGCTTCACTCATAATACAATGAAAGTAAAATGAAAGTCTACTTTGAATACGAGAATTGAGCTTCTGAAATCGTTATCTACTTATTGTGTACTTACCGTACATCATCCTATCGTGGCATGATAATATGGCCAACTCCTACGCCTAACGGTACGGTAGCAGTTACCACCGTATCACCATCGAATGCGACACGGTGAAGTGACGCGTCGCCATATTTTCCAGACCGTATAAGTGCGAGATCTGCGGTGCAGCGTTCCGTCGTCCGTATGCCCGCACCGTGCACACGCTCATCCACACGGGGGAGAAGCCCCACGAGTGCGACGTCTGCGGTACAGCATTCAGGTAAACCCTTCTCCGTGCTCTGCTCAGGTGCAGGTAAGGTAGGCTCACCGACAGGTAAGCTCAGATAAGGTACATTCCGTATCGACTAGGTTCTCAAGAAGATGGATGAGGTGACGTTCGAGAGTATAAGAAACATGGAATGTGACGGGTCTCTAGAATGTCTCCGTGCAGACGCTCACCCACACCCAATGATTTCAAAACCAAGGATACGCTATGACGTACATTTGACAGAAAAAATCTTCATACAAGAAAAAGATACGCCATCTTGATTTCACCATACCTCATATTATGTCAAAACTCCAAAAGTGGGGCCATTTAAGTGGGGACAGTTTTTGCCTCGATGTGCTTAGTCTATAAATCCATGCTCACACCGGAGAGAATCCCCACGAGTGCGGCACAGCATTTAGGTAATCACTTTTTGTAGGTAAGCTAAGCTAAGGTACATTACGTGGTTCAACTGATCCTTCTAAATAAAGGTAGAAAGAAAACGGACTAGCAGAGAAACTTGGAACGTAGCAGGCCAGCCGCCGCCGCCAGTATAGTAAATGACATGTGCAAATTAATTTTAAAGTATCACATATTCCAAGATTTTGGCAAAAGCTCATTAGGTATCAGGACAGTTTGTTAAATCCATATCACTTCCCTATTCCAGTATGAAGGCAAGTAATTAAGTAAAAGCAGTACGCCCATTAAAAATACGCCACAAAACATTTTCCGAATATCTCAGTCGAAGCGCTATGGATTTTTCTATTTGGGGAGCGGTACATTAGTGAATTTTCCAACTCTCCTGTACAACTGGTTTCTAAAAATAACAAAAGGATAGATCTCGATTTAGTGGGCCGAAATAGAAAACTCGCAAGTTACGCCTCTTGTTAGGATGTTGTGTAAGTGGGGGCTTCTATATAAAATTCTGATGTTTATTCTTGTAGTGTGTCTGTAAATAATTATTGAGTAATTTCGTTATTATTTTATTACTCCCATTACATACTTGTGCCTGTTTTAGCTCGCAACTCGCAAGATATCATGTTGAATCACAGTACCTATGTATGTTCCCGTTTATTATGTTTATATTAACGACCTCTGTGACTCAGTGATTGAGCGCGAATCCGGCGAAGGAACAAAAAGTTTTTCTGTGTTCCTGCGTCAATAAAATTGTAATATGTTTAATATTAGGTCCTTACATATGAAATTAGCGTTTAGTCGTACTGGCCACTTTGATCTCGAATATATGTTCTTTAGTTAGGAATTCCAATTTCAAATTTATACCGCTATTTATTCATGCATTTGTGTTTCGAAAACGTAACATAATTCATTTGTTGTTTTTTTCTCTTTTGGTTTTTTCTTTGCGTCACTCTGTTTTCAAAATGGAAAACTTGAAATATCGTATTAAGTATTTTCGATTACGAGTTCCACCGTGGCACCAGTGCTGTAGAAACGGGTCGAAGGATTAATAATGTGTATGGCGGAGGTGTCGCAAAAGAAAACACAGTGCGTTTTAGGTTCCAACGTTTTCGTTCTGGAAATTTTGACCTGCAGAACAAGCCCCGTGGACGGCCGGAGACCAAAGTTGATAATGAAGAATTGAAGGCTATTGTAGAAGCGGATCCATCTCAAACCACGTCCGAGTTAGCTGCAGGCTGCGTTATCAGTGATAAAACTGTTTTAATCCACTTAAAGCACGTTGGGAAGGTGAAAAAGCTTGAATACCTTATGAATTGAGTGCAGCAAACCGACAAACGCGCGTCGACTGCTGCGTTACATTACTCAACCGGCACAATAATGAAGGGATTTTAAATCGAATCATTACCTGTGATGAAAAGTGGATCCTGTACAATAATCGAAAACGCTCATCGCAATGGCTGAACCCTGGCGAACCAGCCAAAGCCTGCCCCAAGCGAAAATTGACTCAAAAAAAGTTAGTTGTGAGTGTTTGCTGGACTAGTGCCGGTGTCGTTCACTACAGCTCTATTAAATCTGGCTAGACGATTACGGCAGATGTCTATTACCAGCAACTGCAAACCATGATGGAATAGCTAGCTGCTAAACAACCGAGGTTGGTCATTCGCTCTGCTTCAGGACAACGCTAGACTACACACTGCACAACAGACGGCTACCAAATTAGAGGAGTTTCAATTGGAATGTCTAAGACATCCACCGTACTCCCCGGACCTTTCTCCAACAGATTACCATTTTTTTCGAAATTTGAATAACTTCTTGCAAGGGAAAAAATTCAACTCCGATGGGGCAGTCCAAAGCGCCTTCAAAGATTTTATTGATTCCTGTCCGAATGGTTTTTTTTAGTAAAGGAATCAATGAACTACCTATGAGATGGCAAAAGTGCATAGATAGCAATGGTATATACTTTGACTAAATAAATATATTATGTTTAAAATAACGACTTTATGTTCCTCCTTTACAAAACGCCAATTTCACATGTAATGGCCTGAAATATAAGTATTAAATATACTACTACTTACCTGCTTCCCGTTGTCTGGTTCCCGTAACACAAGTTCTTCGAGTACTTAGCACGGGGCCAGATTAACGTAGTGTGAATCGTCCATAGATATATAGATTTAACCTATATGTGTTTTCTTTAGGCGTTCGGGGGATATGTGGAAGCACAAGAGAACTCAGCACGGTATTGTAGCAAATTAAACTTGCCGGTAATACAAATTAGTTTGTACTTTGTATGTGCCATATAATTAAAATAATGATCTAATATTTTTATACTATTTTTAAACTTCATAATATAATGGATAGTACATAGATGGCTGATGTAGTTCGAAACAACTATTAAAAAAATTAAAAATACAAACGTCCAAAAAATGGCTAAATTTGCATTTCCTCCACGGTAAAATTTTAATTTATGTCTGATACTACCAAGTTATTTAGAAATTTCTCTGATATGGTCTAAAAGTTACGATATTGCTAAAGGAAATCTATAAAAAGTTATACGCGATAGCTTTCTTGGGTATGCTTGGGTGGCTTTTCGGGTAGATTTATGTAGTAAGTAAATAGACAATGATTCCAAAACTAAGCAATGACGTACTTATGACAGAAAAAAAAATATATATACAAGAAAAAGTTCGCCATCTTGATTTCAGAAGAATTGTCAATTTTATGCGAACTGAATAAACTGAGGAAAGCAAATGTCGAGTTTTGTCGGGGAATTCAATGGGTGACGTTGTGGATTTTGCATTTCTTTCATAAATTTGTGTTATTTCGGTTCTTAATGTGTAATATTGGTAGAATATTAACCATTAAATATTCGTTAACGTGCACAAGTGTGGGCAAGTGGTACAACTTTTGAGTTTCCCTCCACTTTGACTTTGACTAGACTTTAGACTTGACGATTTAGGAATTCCGGTGTTGAAAATTGTAACGAAAGTTCTATTTCCCGCCTTTTCAACTTGACACTGGCAAATGGTTATAAGCTTATGCCATATATAAATATAAATTAAAAAAAGCAAATGTCAAAATGTCAAGATGACAAATATCAAACCTCGACAGCCCCAAACAACCCTAAAAGTTTAAGTGTGGACATTTTTTGCCTCAACATGCCTAGTCTAAAATACCATCTTAGTTTTCACCATACCTCAAATGTCTAAATGGCCCCAAAAAATCAGAAAGTGGGGCCATTTATGTGGAGACAGTTTTTGCCTCAACATGTACTATAATATACAACAACTATAATATATACGTCTACGAGGATATGATAATATCTTAAATTATGGCTTTGTCATCTAAAGGTTGACGAGTAGAAATAGCTACATACTCTTTGATTACAAGCGAGACAGGTAGATAAATAAAAGTCAGCAGTTCATCAACAGTAAATATTTATTATAAAAATTGCTCTTATAGACACATTTCTGTTTCTATAATATATAATATTTATGTCCTTTGTGCCATTGTTTCACAAAATTATTCCTGTTCTTGTTATTTTCGACACAACAGCTTAAATAATAATTATATTACAATATTTGTATCACCGGGCGCCGAGAAGCGATCCCGAGCGGCCCCTACGAGGAACGTTAACAATTCGATGTACACCATGGCCACTCGGCGTCGCTCCACCGGCGGCGACGTGAGTATTCTTTCTATAATATACACAATTCTCGATAAATCCTGTCATTTTTGGTAACCAATGGCAATGAAACACTAATTACATAAAGTCATTGTAAAGTTACGTATGATCATAGCGGTTTCTTAGAAACGCACCAACAGAGAAGACGGACGACAGAACATCTACTGTCCACAAAATTATTGCTGAAGGTCACAACACGGGGTTTACTTGTACAGCCTCGCAGGACAGCGGTGCCGGCCCACGGAGTCCGATACCGATGTCCTACGAGGCCCTAGCTTACAAAGTATGGCAAGTATATGACTTATTAACTGAAGTGACATCTACAATTATTACAACAAAACATTCTATAAATAATTAAAAGTAAATGCTTTGAAAAATAATGAATTTACAATAGAAAAAGTAATATAAAATTGCTTTACAAAAAATTTAACTGAAAAAGTTTAGAAAAATATCACTTAAGTCATGTTAAAAGCTTCGTAAATCGTAGCTGACTTCAGAAAATAAGTCACAGGATAAAGGAAACACGTCGGCTAATATAGTCAACGTGTTGAAACAACTGCATGATATTAACATGAACATGAAAATTTGGATGATCTTAACAGAAAGTATGACTTTTATACATTTGAACAATATGAAAATGGTAAAGTATGACGTGAAGTTAAGAATTTCTTTTGTACATGATTGCAAGCAGTTTAGCGTCCCGTGCGTTTGTCGCCGAGACCAACAATATACACTAATTGGTACAGTCGAGATAATTTTAAAACTTAGGTATAATCGGTTCTTATTTAAGTACATTAGAATTAAACTGGCGAGTTCCCGGCGACAGACGGCACGGCAGCGGCGAAAAGATTTATTACAAAGTATATTTACGTGATTCTGTGTATTATCAATATTCTAACTTACTTAAGTAAACCATCACAACCAACCATACGGACATATGTAAAATAAAATATCATGGTACGAAAATATTCAAAGTAAAAGAAGTCGAGTACCGAACGGTAGCCGCAAGCCGGCGCAGCGGCGATTTCACTAACTATAACATTCTCATAGTTTACTGGCAATTTTCTGAGACCTTACAATATAAACGAACAGTATTTAAATCTGCACTGAGTGTTTTGGACAGAATAGAGGTCGTATGATACACTCGGTCTCCGCGCCCTCCGCGCTCTCGTCGAATATATATCAATAAAATTATTACTTTACATATTTATTTACAGCGGCCGCGAGCGATGCGCCGTAATGCCCAAATCCGTATATAATATTTACACTAAGATAGTTTCTCTCATTAGCTACCGAATCACATTTATTTATTTGAGTAATTGACAACGGTGGACAAACATGCGCCGCAGCACTAAGTCGCATCTTACTTTATTGAAATTTGTACTTTGCTCTATAAAATGTCGTGCTAGATAGGTATGTTTGGTCCATGCAGTCGCAATTCCATATTCCGCGGCCGGGGCCGCCGCGGTGTCATCGGGGGGACGATCGATAGCTTAATAAAAATAAATACAACACGATGACGATGAGTTTAACCAATCGCAGCTTAATATAATTTGACTTAAACAATAATTGAGCTTAATGAGACGTTTAACGCGAATATGACATTGATAATCGGCTCTATCAGTTCTGACCGCGTATCCCGATGACACCGCGGGTTGCGGGTCGCCGCGAGTCGCAAGTCGCAAACCGATAACGCTAATGACAGAACGCATCGGGGCTGCGCAGCCGACACAGTTGCAGCAACCGTTTCCGCGGGGTAGCCGGTGGGGTGACTAGATCTCTCGTGCTAGAGGAACCGGGTTGCGATCGCGTTAAACATATTTCGATGTGTCAGGTTTCAGCGTACGAGACCACCGTCTTGACGCCGGTCTACTTCAGCTGCGGCCCGCCCGCCGGCCGACGAGCGCCGGTATAAAACTAAGGCGAACGCGGAAAATAAATTACTCCCTTCTCTTATTTTTTATACGATAGGAACTGTAGTGGCTGATAGCTGTAATAAATACTCCTTATGCGAACTAATTTTCAAACGATTCCTTATTATATCATGTGCTTAACGGTATATAAGTAAAGACGGTGCGGTCGTCGGGCGGGCGGGCTCTTGGACAGATTACATTTTACAATTCCATGTCAGGAATGTTTAAGTACAGCGTGAAAATTGTCAATATCAATACAAATTTCAATTGATCAGTCGCGCGGGAGCGAGACTGCTGATCACCGTTGGTAAGGCTGACTAATTGACACCCAATTGCAGTGCCGCCCTGGTTCAGGGGATGCGGAACTAATGAAAGGTCGTCGGTAATTTAAGTACATGCTATGCGTTTAATTACAATTTGTTCGACACTACCCAAGACTCATTCAGAGACCCGAGTCTGGTACAATCCGCATTCGCGATGGCGAGAGGCCTCTCCCCTCGCCGCTTTCTGTTAATTCCCATCACTAGATTCATCGGACGCAAATTGCGCTTTACAAAGCTTCAAGTTAATTTCAAATCTTAACTACATTTCTGACAAAACAAAACCAGGTATTATACGCAAAAGTCTATAGGAAAAACATAACCCACCAGAATCACGGCACGCCCCATCCCCGAGATACATTCCATTGGAAAATATCAAGACAGAAATAATTTTTAAACATCAATGTTCACTACCTCTCCTTCGACGTAATAAATATAGCATTTATCTAATTAATTACATAATAATTTCAACAAAAATTTCAAACACCCGAGTTCATCATTAACCGTACTGAAATGTCTCGTTCCTGTCCATGCGCACTCAAAGAAAATAAAACTATCAAAAATAACTCGGCTCGTAATCCAGTCCCATGTGTCGTCCGAAGCTAGCACCTTCCCATTAGTAATCACATAACACTAACTACTGACTGCATGGCGGCGTGGCGCCGACTAGATTTGCCGCGCGGGCGGCCCTCGCCGCGCCGCGCGGCGTGCCTCAGCTGGCGCGCGCGGCGCCGCCGCTATCACAGGCGCTCAGTGCTGCGCGGGCGCGTCCTGCCCGCGCGCCGCCCACTAACTCGTCGGCACCAGCTGCCGCACGAAGCTGTCCTCGCTCCAGCCCCAGTCGTCGCTCCACGCCTCCTCCGGGGGGTCCAGCGCCGACCGCGACGACAGGCTCAGTACTGAGCCCCAGTTGATGGTGCGCTGCTCGTCGTCGTCGTAGCCCGAGTCCCGGTCGGGCATGGGCGGCGCGGGGAAGGGGGTCGCGCGGCCCGCAGCCGGGTCTCGCGCGCTGAGCACCTCGCAGCGCGCCGCGCACGCCGCCGCCGGCTCGAAGGATGCGGGCGCCTCCTCGGCGTTCTCTCGCTCCATTTCCCGCTCGATGCCTCGCAGCGTATTGCAGACCAGCACGGAGCGCCGCAGGGAGGGGTCGGCGGTCTGTCGGAAGCGCGACAGCTTGAGCGCGCACAGGTTCATCATCTTGAACCTCCGCTCTCGGTAGCAGCGGCGGGATGCGCAGCGGCCGGCGGCACGGCCATCGCAGCAGGCGCGTGCCGCGGCGCCGCCCAGCTCCAGGTAGGACTTGCCGTTCTCGGCACGGATGGTATCGTGCGCACCGCACCAGCCGCCGCACCAGCGCCGGCGGCACGCGCGCCGCTCGTCGTCCTCGCGCCAGCACTCGCCGCCGCCCGCGCCCGCGGCCACCGCCTCCAGCCGCGCTATGGAGTCCTCGAAGCGAGCGACCTTGCCGCCGCCCTCACACGATGAGCTGCCGCGCCGCTTGGCGCCGCACCCGCCGCCCGAGCCCTGCAAAAGCCAACATTTTCACATTAGTTCTCAATCCTCATTCCTCTTCCAATAAAATAAATTGTCGCAATTGTCAGATCACCAAACAGCAGGAAAGTAAAAAGACTCCTCAAAATAGAAACAGCCGGACGACATAAGCTAATACAAAACCATATTCCAAAAGAGATACCTGCGTCCTGCACCCAAAGTATCGCTTTGTATAGGCGACCCTTTTTTTGGGCGCAGTATGCAGGCTGAGGACTAGGGAGCAACCCCTATTGGGACTCAGGTAGAGCTCCGTGTCCCGAACGCCGCTGTGGGATTTACCCCGAACCCGAACAACTGACGTTCGGTAAAAAAATATTATTTTCTCCTACAAAAGATTTAAACGTCGGATACGCGGTAAAATGTTTTTTTATAGTAATCGTAATCTTATTAGTTTTGGTATGTTTTAACTGCAACACCTATTTTTATTAAATTCTCAAAATGAGTACATAGTTTTCAATTAATAATAAAGTTAAAATATTGTTCAAAAAGAAAAAAATTGTATTGCTTAATTATTCACACAATAATCCTCATCGTACATAAAATATTCTAATAGACAAACAATTATTCTAATGTCATTTACAAAATATTTCCATTAGTTACTACTATTATAGGCTTTTCATAAATTTGATATTTTAATTGATCACCATAAATCTTACTTTTCTCACACCGCAGTGTATAAGTTTACCCGTTTTACAGCTGTCTTTGAATTTAACATCAACTAGTTATTCTTTTGCTGATATATTAATTGGTATAATAAAAAGTATCAGCAACAGAGAACATTGCGAAGTAACGAACCTATGAAATAGGTATCCCGGTGTACGACGGTAAAAAAGGAATTATTGAAGTCAAGTCCATCGGGCGGCAGATGCCGACGCACCTGCTTCTACAATTAGGTGGCACACGCGTCCACTTTTGCCTATATACGTGTATGACTAGCATACTACGCCTGCCACATTATTTCGTAATCAAAGCACAACTATATCGTAAATTTTATAATTGCATCGACGTTATTTCAAGACGTTGCATGGTGATAGCGTAACGAGAATGCGAGTTGCCAGGCATTGAGCGCGGATACGTTGACTCAGCGACTACTCATCGCGTCGCTGCAAATAATATTTTTGCGTCATTCCTTTATCGTTCTGCGAATTATGTCGGTTCAACGTTAAATGTAGAGCTGCGCGAGTAACTTTATATTCTGTCTATTAAAACTCTACATTTATTTTAACTTTTATTTCATAAAAAGAACACAAAAGTTTATATAACGCGTAAAGAGAATGCCATACATATGTAATGTAGCGGTGTCGTCGCCAGCGCTGGCGCTCATGAAAATAAATTTAGTATATGACGTTAGCCCGCGTTGCCGCTCAGCTCTGTGGAACGTGGTCGTGCGACGTTGCCGCTCCGCGCGCTCTTTCTAATCTCGTCGTAAAGTTCTTTTTCTGATGCGCGGCGCGTCGCTCGTTCTGTCCGTTCGAAACTTGGGAACGTCTGACTTTATTTTATCCTTCATATTTAATACCAATGGAGTATTTTAAAATTGCAGCATTATGTAGAACTCTACCAAATGTATAGTACCTACTTTTATATTGTAATACTTATTGTTACATTTCTAAAATATTTATCCCATAAAATAATTTATTCGATATTTATTTCTCGGCAAATTATTGAAGGTAGGAAAAGTTCGATCGGCGAGGCGAGTCGAACGAACTTTCTATGGCATTGTGAAGAGCGAATAGATGACGGCACGACATTGCCTCACAGTGCGCTCGTTGTGGAGCTGGCTGGCTGGCGGGCGCGGGCGGCGCGGGGGCGCGCGGGGCGGGCGGGAGGTATGCGGGCGCCGCGCCTGTGTGCCGCGCGTACACGCTACGGGCCGCACACAGCCGCCTCCCATAATAACATCGCGTAGCGGCCGTCCGTTTCTATCTAGCGCTACAGGCCAGCTACCTACGCTCCGCCGAGCGCTGTATTATAGTAGACTATAAAACGGGGTAGATACAATGGGGTATTTTGCGCTACATTATAGAGCTGGAGGGAAAACATAACTTTTTTTAATTTTATATTTCTGTCTATGTTTGTATGTAGAGTTTCAACACTTCACTCAAATACTTATCTTTTAATCATTAGGTTTTTTGTGTCAATTAAAACGTTTTAGGAATTTGATAATTTATATGTTTGTTTGTTTTTTTACAAACAATTAAATGCTATAGCAAATTGCGATATGTTAGAGTATTTTTTGCCACTGATTCATAAAAAATAGAGAAATCTTAAGAATGAGGAGGCGAATAGCCGCAATAACGATTTTCAGAAGTTCATTCGTAGCTAGATTGACGATCTATTTTTTGTTACAATTGGACACGTGACAGTCGTAAATTCATTCATTGAAAGGTTCGAACCTACGTTTGTTTACAGTGGCCAGAGATTAGAGGGCCCGGCGCAGCGCCCGCGGGCCGCGGTTCGGTACCGAGTACCGACTACCGTTAACATTACGAAAGATTTACACAATGCTCTGGTGGCTCTCGATAGCCAAGTAATCGGAAAAGATTTATTATATCGCGTTTAAATTGAAAATAAGTAATAAAAATTGTCACTGAATGATAATATTATATAGATGCCGTGTTTTATATTATACTCTATATCTATAAAAATCTTTCTTAGGGTTGAATTTCAAAATGTAGAGCAAACTACATTTTTAAATTTTGATTTTGTGATGTTACTTTTTAATATTATGTTCATTACATTATCCTGTTTGTTGGAACGTTTATATTTTGTGTTATAAACACGAATTAAGCCAGCAAAAAATGATGTCGAGTTGTTTATTATTTAAAAAACAAGTTCGATTCAAGTTGCGAAGGCTCTATTTTATTAAAATAAAAATGTATTCGGTAGTATTCGCAAGTATGAGCCAACCCAGCCAAGGCAGCGGTCTCTGGCACGCACATTTCCGTGAGCGGCGAGCGGCGAGGCCGCGCGCGCGTGTGTGCGTGTCGTGCGCGCGCGCAGCCGTGTGTGCGCGGACCAGTCTCACATCCTGTTTAGTGGCCAACGCTGCAGCTTCGACGCCGAAAGCTTTTTATACGACGACTGTCCCGTTTTCGTCCACCGACTCAGATACTTTTTGAACATTTTCCTTTAAGACTTTCGGCGAATGTTTAAGCGAGCGCTAGGTGTGTTAATATAACAGACTCGAATGTGGAATGATGATTTTAGTTTTTTACGTAACGATGTATATAAAATGAACGATGCGTTCAGTACACGTACACGAGAAATACCCTAATTAAGTCAATATTACAGGCGATTCCCGTGACGAAAGTGCCTCACGCTTTGTTGAGGGTTTACGCGCGTAGGTGTAGCGGACCGTTATGCAAGAGCGGCGCGGTTAAACAAGGTGACAATAAAAATCCGTCCGAGACCGTTTAAGAGCAAACAAAAGGAATCCCTCAGGAATGTGTGCCCGCATAAAAAGAAAGGGAATTCCCGAAACGCATTGTTTACAGTGTGCGGGCGCGTGCGAGACGTGGCGTTATGCGCTTATTATGATGAGTTTCTTGTGGCAGCTCGATGCAATGAAAGGGAAAATTGTACTTTTTTGTCGGGCGAGCGCATGACGCATGCATCTCTGAACGCAGCAGCCGCGCGCCGGGCTTATTGGCCGGAATGTTGGCCGGCAGAGCTCCGCACAAGCTCCAGCTCTCTTAGGAATTTCCTCCTCACACTCTGGCTAGTGGTTACATCCTAATAACATAAACACTTTGTTTCTTTGTTTTTTATACTAACAGGAATCTTCTGTATAACTGAAATTATTTATTACTTAAATGAAGTAAATGTTTTTACACACATTGAAAATTAACATTATTAACCAGAACACTACCACAGAAACTTTGACAAAAAATATTATTTTACTCTCGGATTATTTGACATTTATAATAAAAATATTTTTTGAAACATAAAAATACTTTAAAGTTTAGATACTAAATATAACATTGCAAGCTTTTTATGAGCATAATAAAACCTGTGGTTTTCTACTAAGGCGATTTGGAACGCACCTGTAAGCTACGCTGCGGTACAGGTGGCTACGTAAAAGGTATTCTGTATCAAATGGTCCATTTCTCAAGATACATTTATACTCCTAAAAAACTACGATGAAATGTATTTTAATTTTTTAAATAATAGACTAGATAGATATAAGGTTATTATACGAAATCTCACTCAATATCTTTCTGGATAATTGAGTAATTTAGGGAGCTTTTTATAAATACTAGAATAAAGAAGTGTACATTACAATAGTTATTCTGTGTTAGTTCATATTAGGTATAAATAATAATAATCATATAATATGATGTACAATCATCATTAGAAGACAACGAGATTTATACTAAATCAGTCTTAAAGCGAATCTAGAAAGGGCTACAGCTCGGTAGCTCTCAACGCTCCAGACGTCTCGTAAGTAGCCATAAATCAGGCGGTCGCGGGATGAAGTTCGCGCTGCTTTAGACAATAAATCAGGGTCCGGGGGCGCACGCAGATAATGACGTCACCGGTACGTATCCCGAGAATCCCCGGAAGAGGAGGAATAAAATAAAAATGTCACGTAGCGATCAGCTGTCGGGCGGCGCGGCGTGACGGCAGGGCCCGCGATACGCATAACGACACCGCAATAAAACTTATTTTTATGTTTTTCGCTCACAATGGCCGCGCGAAGGTCGAGTTATCTAAATGGGTCAAT
This sequence comes from Phengaris alcon alcon, assembly GCA_037179445.1. Lineage (NCBI taxonomy): Eukaryota > Metazoa > Arthropoda > Insecta > Lepidoptera > Lycaenidae > Phengaris > Phengaris alcon. The sequence continues at coordinate 480,965 of JAYRCH010000222.1, read as the reverse complement.
ACACTCTGCGTACTACGAGCGTCGAACACGTGCTCTCGCGTTTGTAAATAGCGAGATATCGGCCGATTGTTGCAGTGATTAATGGGGGCGCGTAATGACTCGGCGCCGGCCGCCCGCGCCGCTCGCTAATGTGTTCATTCATCGCCCCGACACTATTATTATTTGCCGGAGATGGTTTTGTTCGCATTCCGACGATCGATCGCGACACGACGGGCGCTGGTCAATGTCAAGGCTGCACTTGATATGCGAACGACTTCACTAATTGACGGCCCTGCGCTGTCACCGCCGGGCGCCGCTTCCAATCGACTGGTTATCGTGTCACCCGCGTCACCGAGCACCTGCTCTATACTAATACGTCTACTGACATGTTAATTTTACGTTACACCTTATTTTGACGGTCTCGTAATTGATAAGGCAAAACGTGATGAATGATTACTTTTATTAAGTTTTTAAATCTATCTTCGTTCGTCGTGATTTTAATATTGAACTTTTATTTTTACTAATCGAATTGTGTAATGTTGTAAAGCTCTACATTGTAAACGTACTCTACGTTTAAATGTAATTTGGAATTACTTGAAGTATAATAAAGGCTGGAGTTGTTTATATATATTTTTATGCAGTGGTATCAATATATTATTGTAAAAAAAAGTGTGGGTTTTTTCACAGCGCAAGAGATCATCTCAGTCTGTCATCATGCTCATTATAAGGTTCAAATGATTGTAAACTGTTACTACTTTGACAATGACAAGTATTTGGGCATCGGCTGTTCATAACTTAAAGTGTTGTCTACAATAAGACATTGAAAAAGTATAAAAATTCGGACCGAAAAGTGTGAATAAAATGATGATTTGTCTGTACAGACTACAGTGAATGCAGAATTCAGTAAATTCAGTAAATAAAGTTTTGCACTTTCATTTGAATGTTACATTAAAAGTTTTAGATCAGATATACCAAGTGAAAGAAATTGTGTATCTCAAATGTTTTGATTTTTATGAAGTCGCTTTACTTCACGCTTTTCAGCAACTTTAACAGTTTACATTTGTAAATTGCTGAAGTTGCTCGTTGTGTAAAACAGCAGTAAGACATCGCGCGAAAAAGTTTCGCGAAGAGATACATATATCGCGCTCGCGAACGTGTCCCAAAGGTGCGTTATCAGGGGGTATCGCGATAGAGACGAGGTCACGGTTATCAATGAATCTCCATACGCCGGCCACATCTCGCGCCCATTCACCGCACCGCCCCCCCTTCCCCCTCCCCCTCGCGCTGTTGTCCCGCGCCCCCCTCCCGCCGCGCCCTTCGGCCCTCGCACCCTCGGTGCATCCATGCAACAAGTTACTTCCGGTCCTCCAAGACGTAAATCTTCTAAAATCACGGAGCCTAAATCGTCACTTTCACCCTTAATTCGGAATACATAAGGATCATGCCTCTGCCACAAGTAGAGTCTGTGAGTTCGTTACGTCGAATGATAGAGGAGGCACCGAATCTGCACATCTGTATTTGAAGGATTCTAAGCATTCGTAATTGCTATCAAATGATTAAGTACATAATAATTAATGAAACCATAAAAAGCACTCATCAATAGATTTTCAATCCGATGCGCTCAGTAATTGAGTGCTATTTTGAATAATTTACCCTGTGACGTTGCAATTCAAATAAAGTTGTGTAAAACAGCAGTACATATTTTCAGGCTGCGGTGCCCAATTAAATATGGATGTGATTGAAAAACGCGTGTCCGGTAACGAGCGTGTACATAATTGGTGGGCGGTGGGCCCGGAGTGACCCAGTTGCGTTGCCCGGCGACCCGGGCCCGGCCGAGCTCTACCAGCTACCCGCTCTACCGCGCTACCCGCTACCCACCACTACCCACCCGCGCGGCCCACTAAATAACCTGCCCAAAACGACACCTTAACAAAGGTCGTTCAACTATCACAAAATACACTTTTTTATTTAATTAGTCAATACTATTTACTAAAGTATATATACTTTGGTTATACCAAAGATTTTCATAATCGCTCTATGTACTATTCGATCTATTTACAAGCAGGAGGCATTTAAAAGCAAAATTATAACGCTTACACAAACTATTGTCGAACTCTAAGATAAAATAGCAAACGCGCTGGAAAATAAACTTAATTGTTATAAGCCGGGTACGACCACCCCCTCAAGACGGCTCCTCAAAAGGGAGGTGGGGTTCTCCGAACTTGTGCTAAATTTCACTTTCACTGAAGACGCTGTGCGTAGACTTAGACACCCACACCCATCCTTCTCCGCTGACTCCTCCAAATAGTTTTCGTTCCTAACTTTCAAGCAAAAATCATCCTCTACGAAACACGAATTTAATACACAGTCGTAATTGGAGAGTCGAAGCGAATTGTATCGTCTCTTTGAAAGTTTGTGATCAATTCTGCAGCGTATATTTTTTACCCTCGGTGTCGTCACACCGTTATCTTGCACGTCCCTAAACGAATAAAACATAAAAAACGTACGGCAAAAAAGTCCTTTTCTACTCGCAAAACCCACCCGCCTCGTCGCCCTCTCTAAAGTTATAAAACGCTGAAGGCGGACGAGTCGTATCTACGAAATTATATCGTTTCCCCGCCACATAAAGTCTGAATTTCAAGGAACACAGCGCGCACACATGAAATTCACTCGGCTGAAAGGCGAGCACACGAGCGTGGAAGCTCTAAAGTAAAATGAAAGCCGACTCGCTCTTAATTCACCCTCACATAGATGCGAATAACGTCGATGTAGCGCCCCCGGCCGCCCACCGCCCGCCGGGCATAAATAAGGGGGGCAACTTGCTTAACAAGAGAGCGAGCGCCGGGCGGCGGGGGCGGGCGGCGCCCTCCCGCCGGGCGGCCGGGTGGCCGCAGGCGGCGGGGGCTGCGGCGAAGGACGAATTAAGGAGATGAGAGAGCACACGCTCTCGAGAAACGAAACATCGTACTGTACGGGGAATTAAGGGCGAAAGCTCAAACAGGGCGGGTGCGGGAGATAAAAGGAATTCAACATTTGCGATTGAAAATGTAGGCTGCATTTAGTAATTGTGAGAGATTTGAATAACAGAAAGTTTACATAATATGTATAGTTTTATAGGTTTTAGGTAGGTACATTTTGCATTTACAAATATAAATTTACAAATATCATACCTAAAAAATAGCGTAATACTTAAATTAACAATTAAAAAAATATATTTTTAATTGATATAATACATTTACTAGACTACCGCTAGACTTTTATATAAAAGAACCCCTATTGCGAACGTCCTATCGCAACTCTAACGCAGGCTATGAACTTGGTAAAGTCACCGTTGCGTTTCATAGCACGTGAGTCACCCCGACTCATAAATTACCAACTATATCCCACTGGAGTTAGGGTTTGTTTTCGGCAAAATTGCCAGCGCTTCTTTGTCTTGCTGACGCGGGCGCGCTAAAATGGATCGTATTTTAGCGGGGTTGGGTCCATTTCGTCCGGTCGGGAGCGTAATATTCTTGGATACAGGGAGGGTATAAATTTTCCAATGGGGGCAGACGGGGCGACGTCGCGCGAGGGCGCCGCTGAGTCACGGCGGCGGCGGGATCGGTCGGCGGCGGGGGCACATATTGGAAGAGTATCCACCACTCACATGTCACAAAGTTTTCTCCGCATCGGGAAACTTTGTTAACGTCAACCGAGCACGTGGCCTCCGTGGCTAAACCGCAATTGCCGCGTTTTCCGCCCACCGCGAACACTCACTTCGACAAACTTTTCCGACCATCTCACCGAAATATTAACAAATTTTATACTGCCTTCTTATTACCTCGTTAAGTATTTACGAGACTTTAGTTTATGAACTCCTCGTGCGTGCTTTACGTTTAAGGAGTTTATAATGATAGTCAAATATGTATATAGCTCTTAATTTTATATTATGAGCACAAATATTTGATACGATTGTGTATAAAGTAGAGTTATTTTTTAATAATACCGTGATAATCGTGAGTACATAACCAGAGTTTCTACATAAAACAGGTCGCTTATCATTTTATAAAACGACAAAAAACTTATCGTAATCTAACCGACTAATATAAAAATAGATGAAATATGTAAATAAAGTCGTATAAAATACGTATGAAATTAGTCGGGTAGGTTATGTTTTATTATTGTTTTAATGAACCTGTTTCTGTGTAATAGCAGAGTCTTCCATCGCCGTTACCTTGAGGACAGATAAGACCAGTGATAACAATACGCTTGCAACATTCTTACAATTCAACACCGCACACTTTATACATTAATTATCATTAAATTAAGACATTATATCAACTGAGCGCAGGTAATTATGACTTTTTACAGTATTTAAAAGCTTATTTACGCGATGACTCAGATTAATGTGATGATTTCAAGAATATGCTGGGATATCTTAGAGTTTTTTTATTTTGTTCTGTTCTTTTGTTATTGTTTTGTTCTGTTAAGTGACAGATAGTAGATGATAAATTGTTTGTTTACATAACATTATTATGACTACTGATTGTTCATAAACATTAGAATATATACCTACAAAGTATGTAAATGATTACATATTTTAGAACAGGCATGTTCCGCTCGCTCGCGCTCTCGGGGCTGAGATCATCCGCTGCGCCACTAATTACATTATATACTAATTCGGCAAGGGCGGAGGATCTTATATATACTTCTTACCCCCTCAAGAAATTTTCTCGGAAAGCTTAAGTCGACCCTTTATCTGAGTTTACTGAAAACGCTCGCATTGTTTTATACTTCATTTGAAATATCAGTATCATTTTGTACAGAAGTATTAATATTCATATTATTTTTGCGAACTAAACAGACTGAACGGGCCAGGCCTGAGGCTGAGGGGCACGCGAGCCGACCCTCGAATTCGATAATGGATTGCGTAAGCCCATTGTACAGTTATAGATTAGGGCTCAAACTTTTTTATAATAACGTTAAGAGAAACTATTTGAAGTTTGATCGTCTGATCAAGAAATGGGAGTAATTATATATTTTTACTCAAACATTTCATTTTATTCAATCAACGGATTCTTTCGTGCAGTCCCCGCGGAACTGGTACTGTACCACGACGACCTCTGGCCACGAGCTGCTTTGCATAAGTAATGACCACAGCCCCGCACTCTCACCCCCGCCCCGCCCTAGGCCTATCGATTGCGGCGGCGCGAGGGCGGGCCGCATCGTCGTAATTGTCACACGAACAAAATTATACCCCGCCCTCGCAATATCGACCCTCCGGCCGCCGCATACAGCTCACTGTTGCTCGCGCGCGCCGCCGATTGAATACCGAATGTGTTATAGTCCGCTCTAAGTTTGGAGGCAGTAATAGAGCCTTCGAAGAGTCTATAACAGAGTTTAATTAGACAGGCACAGGATAGCAACAAATGGATTTTACTTGTCGATCTCGTGCCCGCTAGACTGCGATATCGGTGTAGGTATTGTAAAATAAATGACGAGCTCGGTTCGGAGTGCGGTTTTCGTTCTATTTACACTGTGATATATAAATGAGCTCCGACCGACTGTCGAAAATCAGTGTCCTATTTAAATAAGTGAAAATTAAATAGTTAATACGTTCGAGGCTTTCATTCGGATCAGTTTCATTTGGCCGAATAAACAATTGTTTGTTTCAAGTGTATATTAAATGTTGATCGAGAATTCAGGACACTTTGGCAGACAAAATGGGATCCCATTTTGTGAGATTATGTGATAGAATATTCCACGTATCTATCGTAAAACTTTGACTCTTAGAAACTGCTTTGTTAGAATACAAAACACTCCACTTTTACTAAGGGTGTCTAAGATCTTATTTTTTCAAGAGAATTCTCTACGTTTTCTCTATGTATATATTTCGCTGTAATTGGCTACCTCAAGTATTCGGTATCGTTTCGGGCGACGGAGCCGGTCGCATGTTCGTCTAATAGCTCGGTTTTTTAGCGCAAGCAGCGACGAAAGTATGGTGAAAGTGGCGCATTGACGTCACCCACACACGCGCACGCGCAGCGGTTGCTCCGCGGCGCGGGTTGCAACACGCGTGCGAGAAACAACCGGACTGATACTTGCCGGCCTATCGAGACACGTTCTCTCGACTCTTGGCTAATGCTGACACTATTACGAACGTATTTTTAACGTGTCACTTCCAATCGTCATTCTTTCCATCGTCACCTCACCAAAAAGGTGAGGGTATTCGTCAAATAAATCGCGAGTTTCTAATCTGTCAGATTTTCAAATAATTTGTCCGTTAGCACTGCTACCGGGCTTTTTCGTGAAGTAAATTTGGGATTTTCAAAGCGCGCGTAGCCCATAGAATGCACCAATGCTCTTTAAAACCTAGAATCTACACTGACACGAACGTGTCAATTTGGAAACTTTAGTATTTCATGGCCGATTCCCCGTTACATTGAAAGGGCACTAAACTTACTTAAACTAGCCAGTGGCTTAAAACTAGTTTCTTTATTCAGCAGGTTAGTATTACATCAAATGCTCATTTAATGACATAATTGAACATTTTATTTAAAAAATAATTGAAGATGCGATACAAGAAAAGCGAGAACCATCTCGGGTCTCAACTAGACAGATCAAAGACACTACATTGTAAACGAGTTAGGAATAACCGCGGCATATAGCTATGATAGGACAGATAACGTCGCCTTGGGCGACGATGAAATTAGGGCTACCACCAATACGTAATATCTCTCGTAAAAATTCATCTAAGTGAAATAGTACAAAGTCCGTTAAGTAGCAGCCCTGACGATAATTACCGATCAGCTGATCGGACCCTTCCGAACCTGTTCCGATTACTGTTACATAATTCATTCGAGCAGTCAGCCGCTAGACGACGCGGCTACACAGATCTATCAAATCCTGACGGAATATCATAAATAATTGACTCTCTTGAATACAAGTTAGTTGAGAACAATGTGTATCATAAGGTAAATTGTAAAATAAATAAATTACCGGTATCTTTTGGAGACGAAAAAAGTGTACAAATAAATTAAGTATTTATAAGAAAACCACGACATAATAAATTATATCATATCAAAATCTCATCTCTACAATCTGTAGTGTAGTCGTTGTAATGTGAAAATTAAATATATATATTTTACATACATACATAAAGTGCGCGATATTACTAATAATCTGAAAAAGCCAATCATTTTTTATTTGCAAAAGCAAAGGAGTGACGTCACGAGCTCTCCAATACTGAAGATTAGAAGGGGGTTAAAACTCGGGGCTGCTGATGCCGGGACCCCTACCATTGGCTTGTACAGTAAAATATTTATATTCATTCTTTAAACTGGTTAAAAATATATATTCTTTGTATTTTCAATGTAGTGTAGCAAAATCCAATACCTATTTTATAAAAATTGAGTTTGTTTAAATTGACAATATATATTTCAAATTCGATTTCACAAAGTGAATTCGAAGTGAGTCACAAAACAATAAAAAAATAATTACGTACATTTTTCTCGCGACGTGGCCTTAAACAATTTCGTAGAACACATCTACAAAATTGCTATGGCGCTACGGGATATGGATGTTGTGAATTTTCTAATTTTTAATGATTTTCGATTTTAGTTTATTAGTTATTTAGAATGGAAAGGATTATTTCTTTTTATTTAAGGTATTTCTAATACATTTTTAGTTTATAAAATGAAATTTAATTTGAGTCTGAACTTGATCGGATCTCGTTACTAAGGGAATAAAGAGAGAAACGCATCAAGACTCATACCGACTAGTAATCTAGCAAGCTATTATAAGATTTTTAACGCTTAAAATTGTATCAGAACGTAACTAATAAAACTGCACTGAACGTTCCAAGAATTTTTAACAAAATCAAAATATTTTTTTGTGAATGAATGCAAATTGATCTGTTAATAACCTAACAGTTAAGACGTAACAACGTTTATTATTTATTAGGAGTAGGAATGGTTCGCCATACTAAGTAATGAGAAAAGCCAAAACGTGCGACTTTCATCGGCCCCCTTTGCGGCTTATTACGGCGCGCTTCGAAATAAGAATGAATTTTTAATGAAGCCCGCCCGGCGGGCGGCGGACCCCCTCCAGCCCTCCCGGCGGGGGGACAGGAGGGCACAGGCTGCGCACTTAGAAGATTAGTCCCGAGAGCTTAGAAGGCTGAATGGCTAACAATTCTATAAGAGGTCACAAGAAATTTCTTTTACCATATTAACTTTGGCAATCCATAAATTACCTGTTGAAATTGCGGCAGTTGTTATCATATTATGTTTTGTAAACATAATAATTAACGTTTGGAATATAATTATATCAGTAAATCATCGCATATTTAATATACTCATTATTTTTATAATATATATTATGTAAAACATTAATTTTATTACCTGACAAAATTATTATAGTAAATATGTTTTTAAAATGAATGAAATACCATTTCATTGAGAATTATTTCGTCTAAAAATTGTTGTCTCATTACAATAATAGTAATAAAATAATTAGGATGATTTACGGCTCGCCGGTCGTCTAGTGCGATTATATCATACAAAATGCTAATCGTTACGCGATAGCTGCTCGAATAGCCGACGACAATAGAGGCAATTATAAAAGATGATATATAAGACCGAGATACAATGTAAATATGTTTTATAGCGTAAACAAAAAGATTTCGCGGGGCGCGGGCTACGTCAGAGGTGCGTCACTCCGCTTTCGACGTCACAGGAAGTCCACACTAGATACATTTACAGCGGCCGGGTGCCGGGCTCACGCGGGTTCAATGTCGACCTATCTATCGCCCATCAATCACGCCGCGGCCGCCCCGCGCCACCCCCGCCGACCTCCAGCCCACATGCCGATGGGATTCCGCGCGGTCGCAGCTATTATTACGTGTAAAAATCTAAATATAACTCTAATTACCGTTACATTACACACGTCGGTCTACGTCACGCCGCTCGGTGTAATCGATGGCTCCGCCCGTGGAAATATTTAATTACCACTCCGCCTCGCGGCTGAGAACTTTTAAGGCTAGGCGATGTTTACAAACATCGCTTACATCTTACGTCTGACTGAGATAAGATTTATTGTTTTTCTGCACACTGGCGCGCCCGCTGCGGCTCGTGAATCGTTTCGATTCAGCACGCGTCGCCACTCGCCGCTATCGATAGCGCGAAGATGATCGATCATAGATTCATTGAGAAAATCGAGTTATCGATGTAATTCGTGCGTGACTAACGGCGGGCGGCGGGCGCGGTCCGGGAGCGAGGCCGCCGATGTTTACAAACTTCCGTCACGAGCGATCACTTGTCAGTCGGGGACGTGTTCCTAGCGCGAATAATGGCAAGCCCTCGGCAGCTGACATTGTCCCACTTATGCCCGGCCGCATGCGTCTAGACTAGACGCCGATAGATTGTCGATTTTGTAATCCGCCCATTAGCATACCGCGGAATCCCCCGGATAGTCTATACGGCACAGAACAATCGCCGGTTGTTCACCTTCATTCGTTACACCGTGCGTTTTAAGCGTTACCGCTTCCGCAAAAATAACGACCGAGAATGTGTTATCCGACTAGAAGTGTACAACTATTGTAAAAAGTTTAATAAAGAACCCTCGGGGTCGAATTCATTCATAAAGTGATTGAATAAAATAAACGATTTATAGTATTCAAAGATAGCTCGCTATTCTTGTACACGAAAGGCACGCACCCTTGCATTCGGGCCCTGTGCAGGGAGGGTAGGGGTGAATGCATTGGGGTGGCGCCCCAGCCTCGGTGCAGTAGGCGCGTAGTAGCTGCAATAACGGAGCAGTGAAAGTGTCGCGGCTCGCTTCAACCGTCAATGGGTGAAGACGTACTCCCTGCGCCCCTCCGGCTTCTCAAACTTGAAGGTAATAGTAAATTTACTCGAGGATGTGGCACACACTGCACTCGAGCGCCCGGACCGACTCATATTCTCGGTTTGTAGTTCGACATCTGTTTAGCGAACTTGTAAGTTTCTATATTGCTGGCTCCGAATCACCGACGCTATGGCCACAAACGAGCTAGCGGAACGAGCACGTCGTCGTTATCTCGGAACATGAATGAAACGAAACGTAATTTGAAATGTATCGCGTGCCATAATCCGCGTGCATTAATCTCGCTCAAACGCCGATCGTTGCGTAACAGTTAACGCAGCTCAAGTTCATTGATCCACTTAATGTCCGCGCTAAATGTGTCGTTGTTGTTGAATGTCAAAACAATGTTACATAATTAAACGCGTTTACATGCCATCCGCGCACGTGTCTCGGCCGAGACTCCTGCCCGGCGCCCGCTTCCGACCGCACGTCACATTGTTTATTTATGAGCTTATGATTATAAAATGACGTTTTACTCCATTCCGATATCGTTGACCGGCTCTCCGCATAATAATAGCGTTCATTCATAAATGATTTATACTACCTACGAAATGGATTGTTGTGGCATTAGTGGAGTCATTATCACATAATTATACCTAAACAGGATTTTGCGAGTGCCGTCTGTAGTAAACTAATCTCACTGTTTATTTACATTCATTACGATAGTTATGCTAGTGAACTTGTTCAAATCACAGACAAATTTACACATAAACATTTTTTTTCGTACTTTTCACAACACCGTTTACATACCGCAGTAATTAACGACTTGTTCATTTTCTATGAGACAGACCTTGACTTTGTTTCTATACAATAGAGTACTTGCTTGTAATTTTTTTATTACACAAATGAATAGTGCTCTGAAAAATAAGAAAGTTTACAAAAGAAATAGTATACTGAAATCTATATTTTTAAAGAAACCGCGGATTATGTGAAGCGTTTTTATGAGTCTTGTGAAAATGTCCCATACAAAAGTCGTACTGGCAGGTGACGTCACACGCCTGTAGGTTGCTACGAAATGTACGGTCTATGCATATCATATGCAATATCTCGAAGTTTGTGCGTTTATGTTCATATATACCATAGTAAATATTTTCGTATTTGATGTAAGTAAACTAATTATGTATGTAGATTTTTTACACTAATATTGTAAAAAAAAAACAACTTTTTTGTAACTTCGAAATGCACCTACTCGTAAAATCTTAATTCTTTTTACTTTTATCAAGTTGTAATACCTACATATTTTTAATGTTAAAAAAAAACTAATTTTCTAGATGTGGGCAAATACCCAATTGAAGTCACTATTACACAAAAAGCCGTGTGGTGTCGTGGGACACCGGATAGAAACGAAGTTCCTTATTATAAAAATATTAATTTTAAGTTCTATTCGATATATAAAGAAAATAATAAAGACTATACATAAAAATCTTACGTTTCGGACGTTTTTTCCCGGCTAGGGAAAAAAATGTGAAAAAAATCTTACCCCTCCGCATCGCCCCATAAGGAACTTCGTTCCAATACGTCAATTTTTTGTAGCTCAAAAAACAATTTACCTATATTAGCATTCAACTGAAAGCTGGCAAAAGAATCACAAGAAACCTTCACATTTCGCGCGTCGAATGCCGGCGTAAAATTGATGTACACTGGGCTCCAAGTGCGGCACTTGACAATACACAAGAGCCGAACGTTAAACAAACATTAAATGATTTATGTCTGCCGTTAAACTTTCACCCCGACCTGAACTTGACCGTCAACACGAAAATGGCAATAAAAACATCATACGATGACGTTCAATTTACATAAATTACTGGCGTCTTCAAGTCTGGTCGCTTACAGATGCAGTGTTTGCATAGGTAGTACAAACTACAGACCGTCCGCCTCGTACTATATAATTAGGTCGCCCGGCCTCGATAACATCTTTGTATTTATTTAAATTCACCACATCCATATTAATTTATGATATGACTTTGAACCCTGACGACTTGTGGATTTACATTTACATAATGCTGAAATTTTGCGGATGATATGAACTCAATAACTAGCAAAGCATTTTCTTTATTATCATTCTTGACCAGGGCATGCATTTAGCAAAAAACCATTCAAATAATACTGGAAGAACATTCTGGTAATAATTAAGTTGTAAGCTAAGTCAATATTTGATTTAGGAAGATTTCAAATAACAAGAGTAATATCGAATGGAGAACACATTATAGGTTGTAGCATGTGACTTACAAAGTAAAAGTGTTTCCCAAATTCAACAATAATAAAACCATTAAACAATAACAAGCAGGTGTCAATAAAAAGTAAATACGGCAACAATAGTGCACACAATCGGTGCACCTGACTTTGGAAGACGATATTTTTCTAAACAGGTGTGAACGGCCGCGTCATTCACGAGCCGGTGTCGATGCCCCATATATTGTAAATTGTAATGTCTCCAAGTCCATTGAGTCACACAATAGGCTCATAATTGGTTGTATAGTCGTCGTGTTTTACATAATTAGTGTCGTTAGCATGGGCGATTATTATGCGTGTCTTCGCGTATGCGGCATGTGTTATGACGTCCGCTGCGTATTTGTGTTTACTAACTTTTACCACGTGCTTGATTGTTAACGGAGCGGCGTGTAATGAAACTGTTGCGGCGAGATTTATAGTGTCGTGTCTGACAGCCGCCGACGAGACCGCGGGGTGCGATCAGATGCTATCAACCGCCAAAGTCATATCATTCGCTATTAAAACTAGGCTATCTTTAGTAAGTAGCGTATTTCTACGCTGAACTTGTAATTTCAGTCAAGATATTATTTGAGAACAAAATCAGGAGTAACATGTTAGTCAGATTCCATGTAGTATACCTACATGGACGACTTTTTACATGATACTCTACTAGGGGGCTTAATCAAAGTAAAATAACGAAGTGAAAACAAATAAAACAAAAAGAACTCCGTCATTTAGCGAAGAAACGAGTCAAATCCAATAAAGTTTCTTGTTTCCTAAATTTATTATCGTTTTTCTTTTAATTTTTCGATTATTAAACCATTCGCCATATAGTTTTGTGTAATAAGTTTAAGCTAGCTTAGAGACTGCAATGTACACCGCTATAAAAATCCTACGCATTGGCAAACTGACGGTTGGCAGCGATGAGCGAATGCACGTGACTGCAACAAGTCGCATTCCTCAGTGCACCCTGCGCCTACCCCCTCCCCGTCACAACCGACGCCCTCCACGCACTAGGCCTACATACGTTAGCAAGTTTGTGTCCAAGAATTTTTGTAACAAATTGTGCGCGGCCGTGGGCTTGCAACCTTGACCTATCTCGAACTGTCTACGGGTTAAAACATGTGCAAAGTATTCATATTGTGAGGAGCTGTATGTAAAAACATATACAGTTTCATCGCGCTACACAATCTCTTTATTATCTGAGCTCTAGAAATAAGTGTTATTGTTATTAAATGTCGAGGTGAGTTGAATGATGTTCGATACAGGATAAAATGACGTAACTGCATCATCGATATGCCACGTTATGCTATGTGACACATAATACAATTTTATGTTAAAACTAAACAAAAATAACATTTTAGATTTAATTTTGTATTCCCATTGACAACCTCTTAAATATTATATTATTAATTAAATTTCATTAAGTTTTCTTCCCTGGGACTTAATTACAAGTAGACTATTATTAAAAATTTGGTCTTGGTAGTAATTTTAAACGGACAGTTTTGTCGATTAAAATTTTAGAATATAAATCTTTGCAAAGTAAAATATTTGACACGAATAAAAACATATCTGCAATAAATCGCGTTAAATGGTGTTCTTTAAATTTCCCGCCAAATCAATGTCAACGCACCGACTTGTTCGTATCTTTCCTATTTGTATTTTTTGTTTTATTATCATACGCTTATCATTGTATCAGTAATATGATGATAAGGAATGGAAAAACTAAACTTTTACTTTTGTATCTTTTAAATACGATCAGAAGTATACTACCGACTACGCATGATTTCATTTACGTTACCATGGTGACGCTTGTATCAAAACGGACGCACATATACTATGGTTTCTTCATCTAGCCGTTCTCATAGATTTAGAAACCGGTTACGCCTTACGCATACCTACTTCTAGTGGAGTAGAGTTATTAACGTTACAGCTTTATTCGTCCGGTCTCATTTTAAAATCCTAGATTTACTAATACCCCAAAAATTTATGTAAGCACCTAAAATATCTTATGATATGTTAATACAAAACTAACTAGTCAGACAGCTAGCATTTGTTTTTCTCTGACCTAAATAAATAGGACTTAATATAAAAATATTCTAGAAATACAACGAAATCTAAATTTGTAATAAAGCGCAGCTGTATAGAAAGTATAGTGCGTTCGCGCTGGCAAGCCAACTCGGCGATAATTAATGTGGAGTCGAGCGAGCGGCGCCGGCAGCCTCGCACCGCGCCGACAAAAAACCCGCTTCGACACAAAAACACCCGTCACCCGAGCGAGTCCGCGCTATAGGTTAGAGCGAGACGGCGCACGTACTTATTTCTATGACGAGTTCTCGCTTGCCTCGAGCGTCGCGCAGTTATCGAGATTCGAGGCGTATAGCGCTTTGATTTAAAACTACAGAATGCGCCCTTCTATCTATCACATGACGTTTGACAGGTCGCCGGAAATGCTCCGAGATGTCAGATTCGAAAAAAGGCGCGCAACGTAATGAAACAATAACAAAAGTTTCGACTTTTGATTATGTTAAAATAATGGAAAAATACCAACTGAGTTCATGACCAAGTACAAAAGTAATATTATAAGTACGTTGAGAAACTTAACAGAGCATAGAGAATAGTTCTAAAGAGCTTAATACTAAAATGAATTACATATAATTTTGAAGTTACATGGCTTTTGCTACTGAATATATCACAAACTAATACCTATTAAAAATACCTCTTAGGTAAGTATTGATTAATAAATTACATAAATCAGCTCAAAACTATATTTTGAGCTTCAACAATTTTACCCAGATACCTAGTCTAACTCCTAATATATTAAAATCTCATTACAATAGTAATTTAAAACAGAAATAAATAAGTATTCTGTGTTCCAAATTTCAACAAAATTTTGGATGAACTACACAGCGAAATGCTTGTTTTAAAGCTTCACACCAGACTTTATGAAAAGTTTGTTGTATAAATAAGTCGACGAATCAAGTCTTTGTCGAAATTCGAACATTTTACGTAACTTTCAAAAAGACGTTGTGACTTATGAACGCTGTTATGTGAATTACTTGTCAAATTACATTTTATTCTACCCGACTTCTATAAATTTTTCTGCAATAACAAAAGTGTCAAAAGGAACACGAAAGATATTTTGTTGAAATTTGAATAAAGACGAATCCGATGACAGAACACATCTAAATCAAAGCTCTTACCTGGAAATCACTCCACATTTTCATGGGGATACACCATAATTTCCATAAGAAAACATCACACGAATCACGATAACAACTGTCAAAGTGTCACAGCACGGCGTCACGTCGCGAGCGAACAGAGTGGCAGCCGAGCGCAGACTGAGGCAAGTGGCGCGCCGACCCCGGCCGCTTACGACGTTGTTCCGCCGCCGCCGCGCTCGGCCGCGCTCGCGCCCGCTCGGCCGCGCTCGGCGCCCACCTGCAGACAATAAAACCGCATCAACTGCTACACCACCACGACACACCCGCTCTTCTAGAAATACAACTTTCCGATATATTACCTATGTTCGTTAATTTCTTTTTACTCCTCATTTCAGTAAGCACTATTCGTAAACAGATTTATCTACTTTATTGATTTTCCTGACTCACTTTTGAAAATGAACGTAAACTATATGTAGTTACGATACATTACGTTGGACACGGGTTTTCGAAAGACAAAAGTTAAATAGATTTAACATATATTCTATATTAACGACAATAATAATTAATAATCATAAACGCCTGGAGTCTGGACTTTACTATATATTTAACTTACAAAGGCGTACCGTATAACGTTTTGATGATGCGCGTAAGTTGTAACAAAGTCCGAAGAAAAGTTCTCGTCAACCTGATAATAAAATATGACAAAAAGCTTTTCGAACAAAGTTTGGAGTGCGCCCTGCACTTGCTGTTACGTAGCAGGAAGTTCGTAGCAGTAAAACTTCGTAGCGCCTCGTAGCGTGAAAGTTTTGATTTCAACGATTTGCGTTGCGGCAAAGAGGGCCGCGAGGCCGCAGTAGATCTGTGGCCCTGCGGCCTGTACTGTGCGCCGCGCTAACTAAACAGTGTCGCGCGCGTGTTGTACAACGTTCGTTTTGTACGTGCCCTACGAGCGGCTTGCGCCACAATCCATCGATGTACAGCGACGGGTGCTAGCGATCGCTTCGTTAGATTTATCCGTTCTGTCATCTCTCACGAGAGTGCGCCACTCGCATGGCTAACGACGGCGCCCTTACTGTGTTGTAATATATGTCGCAAATAATTTCTTAGAGGACTCGGGGAGTGCTATCCACTCCGCGTGGTGGTCCGGCTCGGTCGTGGCGGGCCCACTGCGCCGCAGCAATGGACGCACGCAGATCGATACCGTTGGCGTATCAACTAACGCTCGCAATTATCATTTTTAAATAGTTTTTTAATATTATATAGTCTCGTGTAGGTCTCGCTAACAATATAGTACGCAGTGTAGTTGATATTCCGGATTATTGGTTTATGTTATACACAATTTATTTTCAATCATGAAAGTATAGGATCATTTGAAACTTAACTTCTTCTGATGGATCACAGGTTTATTCCTTGTTCAACCCCTAGATTTTCAAATTTCAACCCCCATCCTACGTAACGTCGTATTAAGGATAAGGGTAGATAATCTAGGGGTTGAATAATTCGTTTTCACTATTTTTCAGCCCTATCTGTCTTTTAAGTTTTTGTCAATTAAAAAAACCCAAAATTTCATTTGGAGGTACAGCACCGACAGATCCGGCTTACCACTTTTGGACCTTATCGACATAGTAATAAAATCGAAATTTAGCACACCGTATCTGACGTCGAAGGTACCTACATACTTTGACTACATTCAAAATATGTATTACTATCTAGCCCGCAACTTCGCCCGCGTAAATACAGTATCCCACGGGAACACTGTACTTTTTCGGGATAAAAAGTATCTTATGTATTAATCCAGAGCTTAAACTACTACCATACCAAATTTCATTAAAATCCGCCGAGTAGTTTTTACCTGAAAGAGTAACAAACATCCATTCACCCTTCCATCCATCCATCGTTACAAACTTTCACACTTATAATAGTAGTAGGATTAACTTTTGTCTGAGGCCGAAACCCTCAAAATATTCTTTTACTTTAATTGATAAATGTTTAAAGTATTGCGGGGAATTTCAATATTTTAATTCGTAATTTGCCATACCTACACAAAAAATTTGGTAATATACAGAAAGCGTTTGCTATATTTATCGATTCAACGAATCAAAATGAAAGTATTTTCAAATATTTCAAAAGTAAATAAATGATGTATGTGTTTACATAAAAACCAGCAACGTATGGTAGTATATTCACCGCGCAAGGTGCGCAGGCGCATGTGTCCAGCACACTCTGCACTGCGATTCGCGCACTGTGCACTCTAGATACCGCGCAGAATGTTACCTAGTCATCATTTCTGCCATGCTATTTTAAATGCTATTGCATGGACATACAGCTGAGACTGGAGTGAAATAATTTATGTATGTACCCGATCCGCGCTCATCGTACCATGTAAAAGCTGACTCCTCAGTTGGTGTTGCTTTACAGCGTTATGTGAGAAAGCGGGCCACGCTGTGTATATTATTTCTTAACATTTTCATACGTTTTTAAAATGTGGGGCCATCCATAAATTACGTCATACGTTAAGGAGAAGGTGGGGGTTCACCATGTGTGAGATTTTGTGACAAGGGGTGAGAGATCAAAAGCTTTGTGACGTCACATATAAAATGCCAAAATCGATTAGAAAATGTTAATATCACTCTTTTCTACTTATTATTATTTTAAAAAATATAATTATGCATTATGAATAAAATAAAAAAATATGTGACGTCACATCAAGGGGGGGTTCTTAACATGCGACAAGGACGGAGTCTGGAGATTTAAGACAATGATTTTTATTTTTATATAATATATTAAGTACACGAGGAAAAGGTTGTTTTTATTCGCTGAAATATAGCTTCTAAGATTTTATCGACTTAAATACAGACTTTCATGATATAGCTTGCATTATTAAGCTGGAGCCTAAAAAATCACAATCAATGAGTCTAGTACGAGTACAAAATAAACTGAACCAAATATTGAATTAAATCCCTCATTTGCCAAACCTTTACCAGTCTACATTGGGAACCACATGAAATCATGTTAACAATGGAAAATGTCAGATTTTCTGCAGCAACGTGAATTAAAATAGTTCAAATCGACTTGACGGTACAATTTTAATGTCAGACTGAACAGAATTTTCGGTTTCTGCATTACTGAACTACAAACTAGGTATAGCTACCTGCTAGGTAGTCGTTAGTGTCAATGTGAGAATAAGTCTGATGAAACATTGTAAGAGGCTCTTGCAATTTGAAATTCTTTTTTGAAATCAATAGATGTTGTTGAAATTAATTAATTGATTGCCTTCGAAACAAATCCCGAAAAATCCGTAGGAGCACAGTCTACGTGGTACGTACCTATATGCTGCATTGACGCAATAAAGTTATGAAAATTCAGGGAATTAAACTCCATGTAAATAAACTTGATGTAAAATACTTGATTATGTAAATGTGTCATTATATTATGTGAATTTGAAATAAGTACTTAAAAAAACTTATAAAACCCGTTTTGGTAGGTATTGGAATTGGCTACGTAAAAAATATAAGCAGCCGAACGTATAACCGCCTCCTTTTTTGGAAGTCGGTTGAAAAACAAAAAAAAATGGTTGTCTGTTAAGTCGGTTTACGGACGATAAAACGTGATAACGTCCGCGTCATCACAAGCCGAACGTTTAGGCCGATTGTGCCTCTCTATTGCTTGTTCCGCGCTCTCGCTTGCACGCTGGGTTCAGGCGGAACGTGACAATTTTTCGTGCGTGCAGCCGGCGTTTATCAATTTATAAGACGTTGTCACGTCAATAACCTTATTTTACATCTCTATATATATATATATAATTCTACTCTACGTGTGTATGTCACTAAACTCCTCCTAAACGGCTGGACCGATTTGAATGAATTTTATTGTATGCGTTTGGGTGGCGCCCTGGATGGTTTAGATTCACAAATCAGCCCGGCAGGACAACGTCTGTCGGGTCCGCTCGTGTACTATATATTTTGTAGTAAAGATTATTCTTAGCACCAACACTTTATAGTGATCGGATGTAACTGTACTTGTAAGACGTACTTAGCTCATCAGAACGTTTCAAGGAAAAGTGTCGAGTTTTCCTTTTGATTTCGTAATATTTGCTTCAAGCAACCTACAACTCCTACAATTTTATATTCTATTGTTATATTATATAGTATTAGTATAGTTGTTTATTTTCTATTTAAAAAAGAACTGGAGAAGAACTTTTATCTCCTTATGTTTACGGCACAGATATATATAAAAAAATTTTCAAGTAGGAAAGTTGATCCCATAGTAAAAGTTGCTTATATTCAAGAGTATATTCACTCCTGAAAGTTTGGACACTGACTGAAAAAACATGAAGTATAATAAATATTATGATTTAATGCTACTTTTGATTCGCATCACTGTCATAGTTTCCTTTAATTAACTCATTTTATATTTTCGTGGTTTTCAGCCATTTCATAAACTGGAGGTGTAGCATCATCGGATACTACACCTCATCAATTGGTATTTGCTGATAGGTCCACTTACTACACGTTCAGCTACGTTTGTTCCAAAAACGCACTAAAATTCTAGAATCCATGCTTTATAATGAAACAAAATAAAATTGGAATATATGTCTTTATATTATTTTTAAAATATATTTACTCATAAATACGTTTATTGCCCAAGGACTGAACGTGACCACGACCACGGTTTTTTATATTTAGCTCGACGTCTGCCATAAAAGCGTTAGGTTTTCAAATGAAAAAATGTCGTTAGCTTGTACCCAGTGTTCAACTACAGGCACGTTTACTAGGCTTCTTAGCATAGTTAATAGGAAGACCTACTGTAGAGGGCAACGTAATTAAGTCTTACGTCACTCTACATAAGGACTAGAATCGGCGAGCAGCTGGAGTATTGACGAAAGCAATTTATCAAAACATGTTTGTAAACAAAACACTGTCGATCACGAGTCATGCCAAACTATGACAGTTTTTAAGGTTTTCATCACAGTACACACACCTTGGATTATGAATATTTATTTGCAGGGAAAACTAGGGGTAAATTATTCAACGGTGAACTGAGCGCAAAGTCTGCCATGAGATAAATAAAATGGCCAACCTAATATTTTTATTCCCTTTCCACGAACCTTCTTAACCTAGGGTCATAGTTTTATTCAATTAAAACTTTAATTAGATCACTAAAAAAGTAAACAAACGATAATAAAGTAGTAGAGCATGTTGAAATAAAAATACGTTGCGTAATGTTTCCCACGGATGGAGTTTTCACGAAGTTCGTTAGCGCGCTCACAATGGTCTCCAGTCTCTATAACGACGACGACATTCACAATATTACTGTACCTACTTAAAATCTAGTATCTTCTCTTTTTTCCAGAAGTAGGTTGAGTTTGAACTTGTTTTCACTATCTAGAAATCTTCTGTTATTATAGGGCTGGATATAGGTAACATGTTTTCACTTTTCACTGAACTGTGGGCCGTTCCCGATATCGCTTGTATCTTTACATAGTATAAAATAAAATAGCTTCCTTTCCTGTTCGCTGTTTCCTGTAGACCTTTTACAGTACCTACTCAACGGATTTTAATGCAGTTTAATATGTTTAATACATTGCAGCACCCGTGCGAAGCTGGGGCGGGTCGCTAGTTTCGAAATAAATGACATACGATTTCATTAATTTTCGTAAAACTTTAGTGCGTATGTGCATTTACTATTTACTTCATTGTGAGAAAATTATTCACTTTTATTTTAAAGATACAAATAGGTAATGTTGATAACCGTGGTCAATTTTCTTGCAACCAAAAGAACACTACAAAAGTTTCAATTTATATTTACTAGCCAGTAGCTACAAAAAAAGTAAAAAAATTTAAATTATATAAAAAATATATATTTTTAAATGTTGTTCTCCGCAATGTAAAGAACCTTTTTTGGCATGCGGGTTTTCAGAGTTTCACGGCCGCTGCGACATTAACAAAGTCCATTAGAAAAAAATTTTCAATACGTTTTTTATCGTCGTATTATTTTAGATATCGAGCACGATATGTGCACATTTTTTGCGAAAGGAAAGAGATTGCTAAGAACCGTAATGACTTCAATAATATTGTGTACTGCGCTCTTGTGTACTGCGCTCACACTTGGGCACTGTAAAATAACTCCTGCGTAGCTGGCCTGGTTTCAATGAAACCGGCCACCGTCACCGAAACCGGTGTGGGGAGCTTTTATTATTATTACGTTGGACTTGCTGTTGGTGGAACCTCGGGGTTCAGCCCGTGAACTACATTAAGGTAGTGTGTTTGGTGCAGGATATATTTTTATCCAAATGAAATATTTTACACATAAGGCTTTGCGTAAGCAATGCTAGTATGCATAACTAAAAATTTTCGTAATTTACAGAAAAATCTTAATAAGTATGGACACCCTAGCATTGCCGTACGCCGCGCCGACTTTGAAGATTACGTGACCGCCGCGCAGTGGCAACTGCGCGGTTGTGAATCGACGTTAATTATTTTATAGGATAACCCGGTAAAATTTTAAGGTCACATGCAAGGAAAAATTACATACAAAAGCTACTTTTTACGTCAATTTTATTTTCTATGTTTAATAAGGCTGTGCCTGTACCCGCCCACTGCATCACTAAAATAAAAATATCTTTCATAACCTTTTTTTCTTCCTTCCCAATTACAAAACCTAACGTCGTGGAGACTACGATGCTTGACTAAGTACACAATTAGCATCATAGCCATAAACAAATAAGATCAATATTGAAGGACAGTAACTAGGGAATTTACGTTTAAATTATTTCTTTGACTAGCAGTCGGGTTTTAAAAGTTAAACAGAATAGATCGCTTGAGCTTGAGTGTATATGTGATAGGTAAAGTATGGGATAATTTAGAATTTCAGGATGTGACTAAACTTAACAAGCTATTCTTAAATGAGAGTAGAATTTCCAGGACGCATTTTTTGCCTCGAGAGAGCGCTAGATTTCCGCCGTAAGATTGGAATGCTACTAACAGTATGACTTTTAAATTATTAAGAACCTGCCTAATTATTTTTGGTTGTACCTACAAATATGGTGTATAATTTTGTAGAGAAAGTGTTTTCTAATAAAAATAATTTCAATATCTGTATGCAGAGCCTAATCAAGAACTTTCTCAATATTGTAGGTAAACCCGGGAAAATGATGATGTTAGCTACTATTGAGCTGGTGCTGGAGCTGGAGAACTAAACACACCGGCATATTTAGCGGAACACAAAAAAAAGGTCCATAATTAAAAAAATATTGTTTTATTTTAAAATCTACTTACTACACTTCTTTTGTTATTTAAAGTTTCATTTGTTTTACTTAAAATGAGATCACATTAAGAACAGATTTTGCGAGTAAAGGCTATTTGTGAAAAATGGTACATTTTTGAACTTTTCATGTAACCGGGAAAAGTGAAAATTAATATTAAAATAACAATTAATTAAATTAGAAAAATGGTGATTAATATCGCGTATTTCCTCCTCTTATTACAGTTTCTACCCATCTAGGCATACTGAGAATGATGTTATCGATGGTCTCCTGGGATAGTCTCCGCCATTCCTCAACTACGGCGATTCGCAGTTCACCCACGTTGGCAGGAGCTGGAATTCTGGACTTAACTTTTCTTTTCAGCAAGTCCCAAACGTGCTCTATTGGGTTCATATCCGGTGATCTCGCCGGCCACTCCATAACAGTGATATTCATATCATTAAGATAAGCTTGAGTTACCCGAGCGGTATGCGGCCGAGCATTATCCTGCATAAAAACAAAATCGTCACCGATATATGGGGCAAACGGTACGACATTTTCTTCTTAAACTTCTCTGATATAGCGGTCTGCAGTCAGACTCCCTCTGTCAATCACTACCAAGTCTGTGCGAGCTCCCAAACAAATGCCCGCCCAAACCATTATTGATCCACCACCGTATGCAACTGTAGTTTCAAAATTTGTCTGAATGTATCGTTCTCCTTTGCGTCTGTATATTCATTTGATTGAAGAGAATTCTGCACTCGTCACTAAACATTACTCCATTGGTCCGCGTTCCAAAGTCGATGTTCCTGAGCAAAAGTTAACCTGTTTCTACGATGATTTACCTCGAGCCTTGGAGCCTTGGCGGGCACAAATGAACCCAAACCAGCTTCTTCGAACCTTCTTCGTACCGTACGCTCACTTACGGTTACACCCCGCACTGCTTCTAACTCATGTCGGGCTTGGACGGCCGTCAATCGGGGGTTCCTACGTACACGAAGCCGAATGAAACGATCATCCCTACTCGAAGTGCGTCTTTTTCTGCCTTGTCCTGCTCTTCTCACATAAGTACCGGTCTCCCTGAACCGTTGGATACTGCGATGGATCGTTGAAAGTGGTCGACGAAGATCTCTGTATATCACTCTGTAGGTTTGACCATTTCTTCGCATTTCGAGTGCCCTGGTAATCTCCGTTGGGGCTAAGTCAGTCAGTCAGATAATTCAGTCCTCAACTCCAAAAAGATACGCGATTTAAAAAAAACTAACAAAAAACATTTCAATGAAATTTTAAATCAAACTCAGAAGGAAGAAATACTCGAAGTTCGTTCCAGATAAGGTGTATTTGAATAAAATTAAAACAATTGCATAAAATGTGATATTCAGTTGTTTTCTTAATTTGAAAATATTTCTTTTTAAATTAAATTACGTATAAACTAGCCTTATATGATACTGATATCAAACCTTTATTTTATGTTCCGCTAAATATGCCGGTGTGTGTATTAGGGTTAATATAGCTAAAAGTTATTGGCACACTGTAATCTAGTATTCTAAAGGTAAATCTTTCCAGGGTATTTTACTTCAATTTGAGGTCTGCTTTATAAATATGAAATGGTCAATGGACCAGGAAACGAGCAGATGGATCGCTCATGGCAGGCGATAACCGCCGCCACACTCGCAACACCAGAGAAGTTACACTAGTGACTTGTCTAGTGTAAATGGCCCTTGTGCTTTAAATTTTATTACCATAATGGATACTACTTATTTTAAGTTATTTGTTCAAAATTATCCAGAACTTAATTCGCTACTATAACAGTGTCATTAAAAAAACTGATAATTTTCTACCTATTTACTAAATAATATCTCGAATATTTTCATCAAAATCATTTTTCAGTTTTTAAATATACCTACAAATCGGGTACCTACACCTACTTACGTACTTACTAAAATCGTAGTTTACGTTTAGGCTTACAAAGCCCTTGCTAAAATCATTACGATTTTCAGTAAGTAAGTCACTATAGGTGTTAATTCAATATAGGTGATAAGTTTTACAATAATATGTTATTGTTATTGCATGGTATATAAAAAAATACCGTTAATACCAAACGACAACCTAAATCGGGTACGTAAAAGTAAAGTTTAAAGGCTAGGATTCCAACATTCGGTATTTACCAGCTTTGTTTTATAGTAGATATCCAAATATCCAATTATATTCCTTTATTATTTATCAAGTACGTTTATTTTAAGTACCTTGATGTTAACGTTACGAACTGAACTAAGTTAATGATTCGAAATTATAATTTTCGTTAATTTTGTATTACTTAAAGAATCCCTTTTTTTTCAAAATAACTTTTAGACAGTCGAAGCTAAAGTTAAAATTAAGTACACAGACATAGGAATTAGGAATAGGAATTAGAAGAATTAGTCTTATAACATCTTACAGCTTTATAACGGTGTAAACTTACAAGACTACAAAAAATCTCGAACTTTCTATGGCCAGAGTCAGACACCCAAACGAAATTAAAAACATTGCCTTTATAATTATTTAAAACAATAAAATTATAAGAAATTTTTTCCTCTGTCAGTCATGTTGTGTTATAAATAGCTAATACGAAGCACGTGTAACTTTATCAGTAATTGCTGAAGTAAAATATATTTTGGGGAAATATCAAATAGGCGTGAATGATGTTTATCCATCTGCTAATATTTTTCGCTTTTAGATACTTTTTTCTTCTGTAGAAATTGGTTAAGAGCTCTCGGACTAGGTTACTAATTTACTAATTTATGATATAAATTTTACTAGGTTACTAACTAAGACTAGACTAACTAGCACTACTACGCATATGTGGGCAGTGAGCACAGGTAACAATGCTAAGTATTGAAAACTAAAGTAACGGACGATTTTTACAGAGATGCAATAGGTAAATGATTTTTTTTTATCAATATTACATAATTTTCTGTATTTTAAAATACACACTTCACAAAGCAGACTGATGGTAAAAGAAAATATTGGTGTGTCTTATATTACGTGGCGGCTGTAATCGCTTACCATCAGGCGAACCGTCTGCTCATTTTCTTGTCCATTTCATAAAAAAACTATTTAAAAGTAGATTTAACTTACATCTTAAATAACAAACATTTCATCATATTTATATGTACCAACTAAATACTATGAAATCTTGAATACATTGTATTAGGTGCCATGGCTCAAAGCGCTTTCAGCACCTTAGCGACATCTATCGAACCATCATGTCACTATGATAAGCTTTTGCCCTCGACGCTTAAATGATTAAGAAAATAATCATTATAGTATTATATAACTGCTGTTATAATATTATGTACAGTTTCTTTGTGCTATTTAATATCGTGTTAAGTTTGTGTTATAAAAACTGTCAGTAGTTTTAGTATTATAACGACATATCGTTGACTGTAGCTATAAGTAATAGGTATGGTATAACTCATGAAGATGTAATTCATCATGATCAGCCCCTCTTCAACCAAAATGGTGTAGTATCTACTTACGTTACTAATGTAGAATTTTGTAGCTTTTTATGTTTGCGTTTGAATAGTTTAAATTGACTAGATGTCGCTCTGCGATCGAAATTTGGCAATAATAGTTAATACATTTTTTAAGTTTGTACTTTATAAAGGTACTTTTGCCTCTTAGGAAAAAAAAGTGAATTTTGTGACAGATCGACAAACGTCAACGTAAAATAATTGTATCTATCATACGTACAGTAGTGTATGTTAATAATCTGAGGTACGTGTTGTTGTTCTTTTTGAGTATTTCTAAGCATTATTTAAAAAAACATGAAGTAGCTTTCTGCACACCTTCCTCCACATAAACTTTGACCGTGCCAAATTTTATACTTCAACGTTCGCACAACTTTAAACAGTTACAGTTGTGCGAACGGAGAATTAATAACATTTGCACTGAAAGTTTTTGTTTCACGTATCAATGTATGTATGACATTATTTCAAATGTACTGTTCATAATTTGAATACGTTTGAACAACTACGAGGGCTGCACTAAAAGTATCGGGAATGGAATATTTCCACTGTTCCTGTCATATTAAAATCTTTTTAATTTAAAACTCCTTGGTTTTAAAAATCGAATACCGCTTATTTATTTTAAAAAAGATTCTCGGTCTTGCCACAAGGTCTTGTCAAACTTGTTTAGTCGTTGAGAAAATGGAATTGACTCGAGAAAATTCTAAAGCGATGATTTATTATGACTTTCGAAGTGGTTTAACACAAAAACAGTGTGTTGACCGGATGATTTCTGCATTTGGTGATGAAGCCCCATCCAAAACCACAATTTATCGCTGGTTTGCTGAATTTCAACGTGGACATGTCAAGCTCAGTGATGATCCCCGTCAAGGTCGTCCAAAAACTGCAGTCACCCAAGAAAACGTTGATGCTGTGCGTAAGCTGATTGAGGAAGACCGACATGTGACATACCGTGAAATTCAGGCAACTTTAGACATTGGCATGAGTCAAATACAAATAATCTTGCATGAACACTTAGGTGTAAAAAAGTTGTTTTCCCGATGGATACCGCATTTGCTCTGTGAAGAGCAAAAAGGTGCGTCAGAACTCTCGAAAGATTCCACGCAGGATCCTCAAATGCTGTATACAACATCGTATCAGGTGACGAATCCTGGATATACGCGTACGAACCCGAAACAAAAAACCAGTCACGAGTTTGGGTGTTCGAAAATGAGTTAAAGCCAACAAAAATTGTTCGTTCACGGAGTGTTGCAAAAAAATGGTGGCCACGTTTGTCTCCAAAACCGGCCATGTTGCGACTATTCTTCTTGAGGGACAAAGAACGGTTAATGCAGAATGGTATGCTAACATTTGTTTGCCACAGGTCGTTTCTGAACTCCGTAAAGAGAACTGCAACCGCCGCATCATCCTCCATCACGACAATGCGAGTTCTCACACCGCGCACAGAACCAAAGAGTTTTTAGAGCAAGAAATCATAGAATTATTAGACCATCTGCCGTACAGCCCCGACCTAAGCCCTAATGATTTCTATACTTTCCCTAAAATAAAGAATAAATTGCGTGGTCAGAGATTTTCATCACCTGAAGAAGCTGTGGACGCCTACAAAACGGCCATTTTGGAGACCCCAACTTCCGAATGGAATGGTTGCTTTGAATGATTGGTTCCATCGTATGGAAAAATGTGTCAAATTTCGCGGAGAATACTTCGAAAAGCAATAAATACATTTTTAAATAGTAATGTTGTGTCACTTCCTTGATTCACGAAATTTTCAGTGCCGCCCTCGTACAAAAATCTTCGAAATCCCCTTCGGTAATTACATTTTCGATATTATACAAGAATGCTGACTAAGTTATAATTAATAATGCTACTTAACAAGCACTTCCGACTTTCAGAACGGGGTTCAGTAGGTCTTAAGTGCCAGGTGAAGGGCTCTACACTCCGACTTGGTGATGGACATAGGAATTGCATTAATTAATTATTATAGCATTTACACTTGAACATTTTGCAGAAGTTCTATGTATTTTCTTAACCAATATTATTTATTTTTAACCGTCTTCCAAAAAAGAAGGCTTATACATTCGACTGTATATTTTATTTTTTTTTGCATGTTCAACGATTACTCCGCCGGCTGTGGACCGATTTTTAAATATTTTTTTTGCTTTAAAACGTATAATCCCAAATTTGTCCTTTTGACACAAGTGGTGACCTGATGATGGGATACATGGGGAATCGAGGGAACTTCTCGAAATTTATATGGACACACAGTGATTTTGACTTTCTCTGAAGTGGTCCAAGCATATGCCACCAAAAAGTAAGATATTTCACCATATATCATAATAATAATTTATTTATGTTAGATTTAGGTCGTAGTTTTAATTGTTTAAATTTTTATGGCGTAATATTCAAATAACTTTTATATATATATATATATATATATATATATATATATATATATATATATATATATATATATATATATATATATATATATATATATATATATATATATATATATATATATATATATATATATATATATATATATATATATATATATATATATATATATAAATATATAAACTATAACCCGACTACGTAAACTATATATTCTATGTTATCCGGGCTATTTATTATACAAAACTAATGGCACATAATTGATTAAAATCTGATCAGTAGTTAACACGTTACGGTGGTACAAACATATACATACACACATAGACTGTCAAAATCATTACCCTTCCTTATGGCTTCGCCGTAGTCGGGTAAATAGAGCCTCGGCTCTACCTACCTTTGCATTTCAGATTTAATTAATTTATCATGTATCATTGTCGTAATGTTAAGATATTTATAAAAAATATAGTCTACCACATTGACTTATAATATTATAGAAGTTCTACATCGTATTACAATTGTCTGTAAGCTGTATGATTCAGTTCTTATGTCTTAATTCCTGCGAGTTACGACTAGCTCCACATATAAATGGCTCATACAATCTATGTTTTAAGCTTGCAAACCCTACAACGATACAATAGCTGGCCTCTTACCGAGAAGACTAAGAGACTTATGACAAAATATATTATATAATTACTGTGAATATAAAAATATATTTTATATACTGCCATAAAATCCGCATGGAATACTGGAATTTCCAAACGCCGCTGTATTCTGAGTTGACATATTATATTTGCAAGTTGGTAACGCGCAGACGATAATGAGCTCTGTAATGAGCGCGATAAGAGTGAGTTTTAATTGGCAGCGGTTTATCGAGGCTGACTCATTGTCACGTCAACGCTATTCCTAATCGTCAGTAATATTTAGTACCTACGGTACATACTGCGGGCTACGATACTAAATATTTTCATATTACATCGATAGATGACGTTGTAAACCACTGCGTGTTCTCTTCTTCAAACGTTTGGAAAAGAAATAAAGTAGCTATGAATTAGGATACTTACGTATATTAGATGTGTTGTTACTTGATATAATAGCTCGACACTGATTTCGGTGGTGGTGGCAGGTTTCGTTGAGACCAGTCTGGCTACGCAGGAGTTATTTTATAGTGTCCAAGTGTGTATCCGCAGTACACAAGTGCACTCTCTCTTCCTTAACTCCCGTAAGACATTAGGATGGATGACCAACACGACCGGCGAGAAATCAGGCACAGAACCGACTTTTTACATGTCCATACGACGCATGGATAATCTTAATTTTATGACAATCAGGTGATGCCTGCATTCTCCTAACCAGACCTGAAAACCACATATGTTGTTGTTCCAACGCGGGGATCGAACCCACAACCTCCGGATTCAAGAGCCAAGCCCAACACCACTAGACCACGGCGGTGTCATTAAAAAAAGCGTGGTAGTTAATAATGTAATGATGAATATTATAATATAAGTTCACGCGTGAATAAAAAAATTACATATATCATCTGGAATTTGGTATTAATTATTCTTTAATCTCGTTTCTTTATCAATGCTCTATATTTAATTATTAGTGTAAATAATAGAAGAGGTAGATATAAAGGTCCTTTTTTATTTTTCCTAATGTAGAGTTTGAACAAAAGTATAATTTTGATACAAATATTCCACTTGACCTGTAAAATATAATGATGCGATGCTAAAATTTTGTCATAGCTGTTCTGTAGTCGTATTGAAAATGAGAGAGAGAGAGAGAGAGTCAGGTACATATTCAGTTCGGTAGAGCGCGTACTGCGGCAGAGCGAGCGAGGAGATAGTCGGCGCCGTAGATTCCGTTATAGAGGTCATTGTTGAATTTGTGTTCATTTTATGTTACTTCTTTAATTAAGATTTCAAAATATAGATATACCTATTTTCCATTTTTTTATTTTTAAGGGGATATAATATTAAATGATAAAATGTAGAGTCTGAAATAACGATCTCTGTGGCTGAGTGGATGAGCGCGTAGGCCGTAGACCGTGCTCAAGCCGGAGTTCACGGGTTCAAATTTCGCCAAGGAACAAAAAAAATCGGTGTTTGTAGGTCACAGATGTGTATCAAATATATGTAATATAATAAAAATATCAAATTTACTTCAGTAGGCACTGAGTTCTCTCTGGCCGTTTCCTAATGTTTAATATAAATAAAGGTTATAAGGCATCAAGTACTGAATTTAATATTTTGATATTTAGCTTTACTCCTAGCTCCTCTTAATTCACAATTAATTTTAATCGATTTCTCAAAAACTCCGTTTTAAATCCATATGACATTAATACGATTTCTAAAACACTTACCTTTTTCGCTACAAGTGTTATTTAACAAAATAAACTTGTTATATACTTATCATTAATTTTGCAAAAAAAAATATTTCCTAAAAAAATCTACCTACACAAATATATGCTTAATTTATATAATTTTCAGACCTCTAGCACTGAACGCTAATAATTCTATTGTTACCCTAGTGCGGCGTAGCCTGTAGGCTTAGCTCAAGACTTCGATAAAGGTACGAATAATCATAATATCTACGGACGCTTTACTCCATGTCAGTCTGGCCAAGTGGTAAGTATCCGAAGAACTTGTGTTACGGGGACCAGACAACGGGAAGTATATTCAATACTTTTATATTAAACATAATTTTTTTTTTATTATATTACACACATATTATTCATGGATGTACCATGAACCAGGAACACTTTATTGTTCCTTTTGCGGGATTCGAACCCGCGACCCCCGGCTTGAGCGCCAACACGCTAACCACTGAGCCACAGGGGTCGTCAAGCCACAGTCTAGCCGCAAACGACGGGTGAAACCTCGTTCGTAAGTAGTGCACCTGTTGCTTGCAAAATCTTCAGGTTTTAGAGTGTCTGTAGATTCTCACATGCCTACGTAGAGTTTTCTTGTATTAGGTCATTACATATGAAATTGGCGTTTTATAAAGGAGGAACATAAAGTCGATTTTTTTAAATATTATATATTTATTTAATCAAAGTATATACCATTGCTATCTATGCACACTTTCCATATCATAGGTAGTTCATTGATACCTTTACTAAAAAAACATTCGGACAGGAATCAATAAAATCTTTGAAGGCGCTGGGGACTGCCCCATCGGAGTTGAATTTTTTTTCTTGCAAGAAGTTATCCAAATTTCGATAAAAATGGTAATGTGTTAGAGCAAGGTCCGGGGAGTACGGTGGTTAAGGTGGCGGGGAGGTTAAAGCTCCTCTAATCTGGTAGCCGTCTGTTGTGCAGTGTGTGGTCTAGCGTTGTCCTGAAGCAGCAGTGGCGAGAGCGAATTACCAACCTCGGTTGTTTAGCAGCTAGCTTTTCCATCATGATTTGCAGTTGCTGGCAATAGACATCTGCCGGCACTAGTCAAAAAAAGTAACTTTTTTTAAGTCAATTTTCACTTGGGGCAGGCTTTGGCTAGTTCGCCAGGGTTCAGCCATTGCGATGAGCGTTTCCGATTATCGTACAGGATCCACTTTTCATCACAGGTAATAATTCGATTTGAAATTCCTTCATTATTGTGCCGGTTGAGTAATGTAACGCAGCAGTCAACGCGCGTTTGTCGGTTTGCTGCGCTCAATTCATAAGGTAACCTTTCAAGCTTTTTCACCTTCCCAATTTGCTTCAAGTGGATTATAACAGTTTTATCACTAACACCGCAGCCTGTAGCTAACTCGGACGTGGTTTGCGATGGATCGGCTTCCACAATAGCCTTCAATTCTTCATTATCAACTTGGGTCTCTGGGTCCACGGGGCTTGTTCTATAGGTCGAAATTTCCAGATCGAAAACGTTGGAACCAAAAACGCACTGTTTTCTTTTGCGACACCGCCGCCATACACATAATTTTTTTCGAAACTCAAATGCATGAGTAAATAGTGTTATAAATTTGAAATTGGAATTCCTAACCAAAGAAGATATATTTGAGATCAAAGTGGCCAGTACGACAAAACGCCAATTTCATATGTAAGGATTAGGTCCTTTTAAGGTCCTATTAAGTAATAAATAGTATAGCCGTATTACTATAATACCTCTAATCACCATATACAGGGTTTAGTTAGGTTAGTCTAAAAGAATGTCTGTAAGTTTTTTTACCATTCATGATGTATACTTGATTGTCATATCTCGTTAGATAGCAGTTATTCTCTGCTGACTAAATGTCTGCTGAGTAGCTGCCTTAAATTACTAGAATAACTACTAAAATACTAGAAAATTGTTCTTTTCAATCTTCTACTACGACTTAGTTTTTATTGTTAGCTGCAATAATGCTATTTAAAAAATTACAACAGATTATTCGCTACATTAAAAGTATAATTTAAATAAATCAATCAATGGCACAAATTTTGAAAAATATGGTAAAGAAAAAAAAAGTCGTAAATTTTTATATAATCTTAAAATTCCAAAATCTCGCACAAATATTAATTTTTGAAATTGGGTTTAATTGAAGAAAATATTGGAAATGAAGGGAACTACAATACCTTAATGGATCAACATCGACTTAACCTATAACCATATATTATGTATTATAAGATGCAGTAGCGAAGGCTGGTTCTCCTTTATAGGGAAGGCAGGTAGCCTTTATAATAGGTAGTGATTAGGATGGGGGCCATCAAAAGGTATATGGTAAGTGAAGCCGATGGGAATGGAGTTATAGGAACCCCACGCCACTGCTAAGATTTTAGATAGGTAAAATTTCAAGTGGGTACAAGTAACCTTAATGTAAACGTAAATAAGTACCCAGCTTCTTACATACAAAGTTTGTATGTAAGAAGCTGGGTAGTGGGTAGGGCAACGTGGCGAGTCCCTAACTAACTGCTCTTCCCATCTGAAGGTCCAAGAGGGAAAGAGGCTTAATTACGGCAACGCAATTGCAATTCCTCCGGTGTTATGTCTACTAATCGCTTACCATCAGGTGATCCGTTTATTCGTTTATCGGCAATTCCATAAAAATCATTCTTTGTTGATAAGGCAGGTAAGTGAAATAACATGGAAATAGCCGATTTAAATATCGCACAACAGCAATTTTACCCATGATTAACTAATTTGTTATCAATAATTAAATAATATGCTTTCATCATGACATCATAATGACATATAATCAAATAGAAGTATGGCCCCACTAATGATTTTGTCAACCAACTCTGAAATACGTTTCATAATATGAGGCGTTAGTTTTTAATGTCAAGGAAACATTCTCTACAATCAATCGTTGTAGCTAGGGATCTGGTGGCAGTAATTTTTTATATTATGATTCCAACGTCTGGCAGAGGTTGATATGCTTATTATATATTCGATTACAAAAATTTCTACCATTAATTAATTGCTGCAATATCAAATAGGAGCTTGCGAAAAATGATAGTAATAGTAAGTGTTATAAACGATATTATCGCTTCTGACGATAGTTTTAATAAGTTGTAATATTTATTAAAAAAATTATTCTAGTGGCAGAAGTTTTTTCTACTGAGTTTTAGTTTTTTTTTTCTGATTATTATGATATTTAAAAATGATTACTGAAATTACATTGAGAAAAAAACTACTCCTGCCACTATGTTGCTGTTGAATTAATAATAATCTGTATTCTTACAAATATTTACATTACACTTTTTACAGCTTATGATTTTGATAAAAAATTCCACAAACTTGACTTATGCCAGCTTTAAGTTATCTTAAAGTTATCTTAGTACTTAAGATTTAATTGAGTTTTGCCGGGGAATTAAATTGCTGACGTTGTGGATTTTGTATTTTTTTTCATAAATTTGTGTTATTTCGGTTCTTAATGTGTGATATTGGTAGAATATTAACCATTAAATATTCGTTAACGTGCACAAGTGTGGGCAAGTGGTACAACTAAAAAAACGTGCTATTTTGTGTTCACTCCAAAACTCCCTAGGAACTTTCAGTAAAGCTTCTACCACTTTACTGAATCGACTGACTTGACTCATTGACTGCACTGACTATTTATTTGAACTTTGACTAGACTTTAGACTTGACGATTTAGGAACACGGTATAGAAAATTGAAAATTTCCCGCCCTTTTAACTTGACACTGGCAAATGGTTTTAAGCCGACGCCATATATTAAAAAAAATATTTAATTGATGTCAGAAACGGTAATATATTTTTTGACAGTTTGTTTGAATTACAACTAAGAAATAATTTTATAAATCAGAGCTACATGAGCTTGCCACAATTTTTTTCCGTCTATTCCCGATACCACTGGTGTACAAATAGTGGGGCACATCGGAAATACTCCAATATTTTCTAGTTTACATAGTTGCAGTCAGCAGACTATATTACGTATTAATATCAACGACGATGAAATCATATTTATACCACAATTTTTGTCAAACCGTTATTATAGCACCTAACCGTAATATTTTTTTGCAAAACTTGAAGAAGAACATCAACCAACACTGACCGCCTGGCAGGGGTGCAATATTAAAATAAGTTTGTACCAATATGTCGTACATGTCGTACACACCATTCGAACAGACGTGGTGGTTAAACAAAATATTAAATCTACCCTTCATCATCCCTTCTTATGTTTTAGTTACTGAGCCTTAGTCAAAATAGTTCGTAAGGCCAATACGATATGAACAATGGAGAATTTTCACTAATTTTAAATGTAATCTTTCTGTATTCTCCGTGGAAAATAAAAAAACGCTCTTGAAAGAATAATTTCGATACGTCTATTAGACATTAGTGTCCAAGATATTTAACTTGAAAGTGGCCCAGACGCTAACTTGCGGTGCGTAGTACGGCGCAAACTCCGGGCTGTATGGCCGAGGTGTGGCGTGACGTCACGCTACTGGTAGCTGGATTCGAAAATATTCGGAACTTAGAACACTTGTAATGATAACTTTTTTTTAGAAACAAAAACTAGTGCATATATATACATAAGAACTTTACCGAAACATAGTTTCAAGTGTTTTTACATACCTAGTAACATTCTCCATTTTGAAAAGCAATATTTTTTACTTTCAAAACTACAATATGTCTCGCACGCTGGCGAGGCGACCCACACGTTTTTCAGCGTTACGTTGGGGCTTGGGTAACCGCTCCTTTCACTCCATCTCCAAACCGGTCCGCACTCCGCACTCATGGCAGCAGTTTTTTCGGTAAGACGGTTGACTCTCAAATGTGTTGCTTAGATGCTGTGAGAGAAGCCACCGAAAACGTGGACAGAACTAACAACCGTTGCCAGATTTTAAAATAAGGGTCAATTCATACTAAAACGAATCCGTACGCGACGCGGCGCTGTATTTTTAAGATAGCTATTCAAAATTGAACTTTATTCATGACACAAAACGTTTCATTGGAACAGTCCGAATGTCAAGTTGCACCGCACGGCACAGCGCATGTGCAGTGTATGATTGATGTCATATGAAACGTATTGCTTTTTGTGTATGGATGTTCCATTTTAAATAGCTATCTTTTTTATTATTTTTAAACAAAAAATTAAAACCGACTTCCAAAGTAAAAATGCACAAAAAAGTGTGAAATAAATGTTCGTTTCTAAATAATTCGCCATTTACATTTGGTACTTACTTTTTTGTCCATTTTTACTTTGGAAGTCGGTTTTAATGTTTTGTTTAAAAATAACAATTTTCCCTTCTTAGTTATATTTATTATATTATAAATAAATTTTAAGAAAGTTATTAATACAAAAAAGCCTCCGGTAATCACACTCTCTCTGCAAAACAAACTCAAGCGTTATTTTATGTCGGTTTTCTGACGCCGTGGTATTTCTTCAAATAAGCATTACCGATCTGTACACCTAACCAATTAGGTCTACAAAAATTAGACACACTTTATAAAATAATTATAATTATCTATTAAATATAAGATCACGAATATGATTTTGGCAATAGCGAAATTTCAAAGACATCGATATCGATGCACAAAACTATGATGAGTAGTTAGTACCTATGTCACCATATTAATATGTTTGTGTACCATATTAATGTGTGAGAAGATGGTGGTGATGATGATGATGATTACTGTAAGTGACATAATGGCATAGACATTTCTAAACGTGTATCTTTAAAGACTGAGGAGTTTTGTTCAGTGCTTTTGGATCTAGGGTATACCTTGGTACAAAATTTTACTTTTTAGTACCATATGCTTGAGATACTTCAATAAAAGTCGAAATCACTATAAAATATGTCCGTATAGATTTTGAGGAGTTGTCTCGATTCCTCTTAGATGTCATCATCAGGTCTCCACTTTGGTAACTAAGGGAGCAATTTCAAATTATACTGTTTATAACAACAAAAGAATTTTGCAAATGCGTTGACAAACGACAGAGTAATGTTGAAAGATATCCGTGTCGGTGTAAAAGAGTATGAGAAGTACCTACTATCATCATAATGTGATGGTGTATGGTGTGATGATGGTGGTGATGATGATTACTGTAATTGACACAGTGGCATATGATTGCGGTTCTTTATACAACGCCGAAATCTCCAAATATATATCTATAAGGACTCAAGAGTTCTGTTCAGTACTTTTGGATCCAGGGTATACCTTGGTGCAAAATCTAACTTTTTGGTAGCATATACTTGGACTACTTCAGAAAAAGTCAATATCACTATATGTGTCCATATAAATTTCGAGGAGTTCCCTCGATTCCTCATGAATCCCATCATCAACCAATTAGGGATTATTATATATTATATCCTGTACAGAAAAAAAATATTTTTTAAAAATCGGTCTACTGGTGGCGGAGTGATCGTTGAACACACAGTAGACCGATTTTATATATATATATATTTGTGTGTTCTATATATCTTCTATATATATATATATACATATACTAGCTGCCGCCGGCTCCGCCCTCGTAAATATATTATCGAGTATCCCTCGGGCACACTGTACTTTTCCGGGATAGAAAGTAGCCTTTGTTTTAATTCAGAGTCTAAACTACTACCATACCAAATTTCATCAAAATCCGTTCAGTACTTTTCGCGTGAAAGCTTACATTCACATTTATAATATTAGTAGGGATATATATTATAATATATACAGCCGAATGTATAACCGCCTCCTTTTTTGGAAGTCGGTTAAAAATGCAGTACCGCGTATTGTCGCAGTGTGAACTGACCCTTAAGGTTTTAACTGCCTTATCAAGAACTATGATATTCTGCAGGCGTATACGACAAGTATGAGAATAGATTTGAGAATTTTACGATTTGACATCATTTTTTGACATTACATTACATCATTTGACATTATAAATACACATAGCACTCAATTTTCACCTATCTAACACCAACCCCCATTATTTAATAGCGATATTAGTAGTATAATATACTTTAACCCTCAGTGGTCGATAACTTTTTCCTACATCACCCGTAGGTTGTAGGGGTAGGTAGTAGTAGGTGTAGGTTGTAGTTCTACACCTACATATTCGTGTAGGTTGGTGTAGGTAGTTGTAGATGTAGTAGATTGTAGGTGTAGTTGCTGGTGTAGAAATTGTAGGTAGTTATTTACTTATTCCAGTTCTTTATTATTTTATATAACAGTGGGACAATATAGGTAAAGTTAGTTAAACATTCTGAAATTACCGAACTTGACCAATTCTTTATCAGGGCACTTTCACACATTTGGTTGTACGAATACCTGCTTCCAAAAACGTTATGGGATTTTTAGTAGCATTTTGGATAAATATAAAATTGAAGAATAAAGAAAATATTATTTTTTTAAATAAAATGTTGTTTTTATTTTTTTAGATTTAAAATGATACTATTTTAAGTAATAAAGGTACTTACCTAACTCCCGCAACACGTGGCCTTCCGAGACCTTCAATTCATTTGCGTAAGTTAGGATAACTCAAATACGGTAAATTAAAATAAGTAGGAACTCCATGAGACAGTCCAAAATTATGAACTACATAGTCATGGTCAGAGCCAAGCCAGAAATAAGATAGCAGTTTACTTAATAATTTCATGTCATGTTATTATAATGTAAACTGTGCCAAATATAAAAATTGTTTTATTTTTAAAGGTACCGTATATACTATCATATTATGCATTTAGTGCAAAGCTGATAATTTGAAATTATAAACAGACACTTAAATTTTATTTATTTGCATAGAATTAAAAAATACTCATCGCTAGATGGCGCTTATACAAATTTAAATGATACGGGATTTGCTCTACAAATGTAGAGCAAATCCCGCTTATTTATTTTCATCTATTTTGATGAAATTTGATGATTGTGTCGTCAATAAAGGATACATACATAGTATATGTTTTATATTATTGTATGCTGAGTCATATATGCTGGCCGGTGACTAGTTACCAAGTGACGGTCTCTACATAGGGGCCGGTTTGTGTCGTCAGGGACTGTCGATGTCGCCTTCTCAGTTCTCAGTGTAGAAAAGAGCAGGGCTGCTCTACTTCGAGCGAACATTGCTCTACGTTACTGCTATATAGGGTTTATCACTAAATTCATTAGTAAATAACTGAAATTAGTAAATGTGGATCGTAGAGAACGTAATCTTTGTCGTATATGACTAACTGGTAATTGGGGAGACGACTACATGTAAAATATTAAGTTTAATTTATATACCCAGAAATATTAAAGTATTACTACTTTATTATAAAAAATTAAATATTATTTGTGTAGCTTAAGTAATTAGATACACATAAAAAAAATACAAAAAGTTTCAAAAACGTTTTGCTAAATTAATAGAATACAAAAGACAACGTCGGTTTACGGACGAATTTTACGTGATAACGTCATCACAAGCCGGGCGCTTAGGCCGTGCGTCTCTATCGCTTGTTCCGCGCTCTCGCTTGTTCCGCGCTCTCGCTTGTTCCGCGCTCTCGCTTGCACGCTCGGCTCGGGCGGAACGTGACAATTTTTCGTGCGTGCAGTCGGCGTTCATCGATTTATAAGTCTAGTATAGTAATATAGTAAGTATAAATCAAAAACCCTACATCATAAGTTTACTTACATCATAAACAAAAACAGCCTAAACAGCCTCCGTGGTCTAGTGGTTTAGAGCTTGGCTCTCGACTTGGAGGTCGTGGGTTCGATTCCCGCATTGGAACAACAAAAATTGTTTCCAAGTTTGGTTAGGACAATGCAGGCTGATCACCTGATTCTCATTGGGCATGTAAAAAGTCGGACCTGCGCCTGATCTCTCGCCAGTCGTGTCGGTTATCCGTCCCACTGGGTTACGAGAGTAAAGGAAGGGAGAGTGTTCTTGTGTACTGCGCACACACTTGGGCACTATAAAATAACTCCTGCGTAGCTGGCCTGGTTTCAATGAAACTGGCCACCGTCACCGAAATCGGTGTGGGGAGCTATTATGTTATTAAACAAAAACATTCACTAAGGTAAATATGAACATAAACGCACAAATTTTGGAGACACTTATAAATATGTTTGGCCCGCGGCCTTATATTTCATACACTTTTACCTAATAGTGACGTCACAGTTATGTACGACTTTTGAATGGAGCGTTTTCATGAGACTTGCGAAATTTTGTAAGCAAATCGCTGGAGAATGTCATTTCTGGATATGAAAGGACGCAGCGTGTTTACCTAGTTTTAAACCTAGTTTTTTTTTCTAAAACTACTTAATACTTAATTCAAGAGTTCATCTTTCGCAATGAACAAACTAGAAGTTTTTTTGTAAAACGTTTGTAAAATCTACTCAAAATTCGTCATGAGTAGGTAGGTAAAAGTCATGGGTAGGTATTGTACATAATTATGTACATACAAGTGTTACGTAATGAAAATACAAAATAATATGTTTCCGCTATAAGTGCGTTTCATGTATTTTAGATTGTTATTCGTTTAAAATTTTATCCGTGTTTCCAAAAATTAATTAATACTTTTATAGTGTACTCATCTCATTTGTTGTTAATATTATGATTTTGCAAATTAGCACGCGGTTTATTATCATCTTTATTTCATAAGTGATTCTAGCTTTTATCGAGAGCATGGTAAGGTTTAGTTTCGCTTGTAGAAACCCCAGCATTGCTCCTTAAAGGCATACCATACACTCCACCTTACTAAGTATCGCACGACGCGACGCCGAGCGCCGATGTTTTCCTCAGTCGGTTTTTATCTCTATCTCTGCTCTTTGACTTTGGCTGGCAAACGCCGAGTCAGTTTAATTTGGATCGTATTCCAAAAGTGTAAGGCTCAAACTGTTTTAAACCTTCACGCTCGCTTGAATTTCGGACTCATTAGTACGCGCTCGGATATTTTGGATTTAGTAAACAGCAATTTTGATATTCGAACGAATGGAAAAAGGAGATGGCGGGAATTTTCTCTCGTGGACATTATCACTTTAAACAAAATTTTTAAATATTTGAGAAATTAGTCTATTCTTATTTTTTGAGCTTTAATGTAAAAAAACTTATACCAGAGAGCATGTACATTTAGCTTTATTATTGAAAGCTTAGATGTTACTTGTTTTTAATTTTGCCCAATGGTTTTAATACTTTGTAATCACAATTAATAATTGATTACATAAACTAAAATAAAATAAAAGAAAAGAGCCTATAATATATGTTTAATTTTTTTAAATAATCGTAATTGATTAAATGAATTGATCGTTATTATTTTGACTTTTATGTTATATTTTATCATGTTTAGTTTTTATCGAACATTAACCTCAAAAGTAAAACACACCATTATTAAAAATATTTACACCAAGAATACACTAAACCAAGTTGCTGCCTTTGTCTGATACGTTGGAAAAGCTACTTGACAGACAAAGAGAGCAACATGGATTAGCGTTACCGTTTCCGTGGTGTGAATATTTTTATTATTAAGGGGGTAAATGTCTCTACACTCTAGAGTCTAGAGAGTAACTAGAATACAAGAGCACGAAAATATATGTTTTGGCAAACTCTACATAATAATATTAATCTTATATCTTTGCAGAAAATAGATTAATCTCAAATTATTATATTAATATTATATACAAGAATTGGCTTGATATCGATAAAATAAAATTTCTTGTCATTTTATTGTTAATGTTAATTAATTTCGACTTCGACTTTACATTTTACCGATAAAACCCAACTTCTGTGTAATGACAGGCAATCTGCTTCTGTCTTCTGTCTTCTTCTGTAATTTCTAGTTATAATATGTCTAACTTCTTATACATTATTTTTAGCGCCTAATAATTGATCGATAACTGTTTCATCCCGGATTACGATACTAATAATGTACAATGTGCGTACAAATTAAATACAACGACCGTATGTTCGTTAGCGCTGTGCGAGTTTGAAATCTGAAAAAGAAAAGGCTTTTCAAGGTCGTTAAGTGAGTGTGCGGCGGTCGGCATATGCGGGCGCGGGCGTAGCGCGTCGCGGCGGAGCGGGCGCGCGCCGCGGGCGACCTCTGCCGGCCCCGCGACCCGCGGACCCGCGGACCCGAGGACCCGCGCGGTATGTCGTGGCCTCGCGCCTGTGGCCGCCGACCGCGCTCCACTAATTACGAATGTCAAATGTTATCGCACGCAACGCTCGCCGTCGTCCGCACTCCGCTGCGCCGCTCCTCATAATAATAAAACCTGATATTTAAAACGGAACGTCCTTCTAACACCGTGTAGTTGCGCCGACGCCAATCTACGATAATAATAAGCCGGGTTCTAAGAAAACGATTCGCTAAAGCGCTATATTTCAGTCCCGTACTAAACGAGAAACTGCTTTAAAGCGCTACAGCGACCCGTCGACTTGGCTCGTAGCGCTCACATAAGTACGGCCAGTTCTATGCGCGCCTGTATAGCTATTAAATGTATATAGAATATATAGTAGTAATCGCTCGACGCAGCGGTATTATGTCGGAAATATACCGGCGGCGTCGCGCCTTAAGCCGGTACACCGTTTTGCTATTTAGTTTGTATGGGAAGTTTATTTTTCATTTTTTAAAGTGACAGAAAGATCTATGAGAAATATTTTAAACCTAAAATATAATGTGTAGGGTAAGCTTTCTTTCAAAGCATATTGGGTTGTTCTTGGGTGTAAGTTTTTAGAAATTTTTAAAATAAATAAAATATCGCCGACATTAATTTCCGTTATCTATTTATATTCTAAAACATGCCATGTAAGTAAAAATAATATTTTCTGAAACCAAAATACGTAAAATAAACTTTTAATAATATTAAACTTTAATTTCAATAGATTACATACTTGACTATAAGCATTACCAATTTGATTTAATATGTTAAATAAGTACAATGAGTTTGTTCAATTAAAATTGTCAAAAAAAATGTTACATTACTTAAAAATTATCTTAATGTTCTTTACATAATAAGCAGGTTAGGTGCGTTATTCTTTTTAAATTAATACAATTATTTAGCAATTCTATATTTTATTTGAAATGTATTTGAGAAAAAATTGCACAAAAACTATAGTTTCTAAGCTTTTTAAGAGAAACTTTGCAAAACGTAGTTATACAAAATATTTTAATCAAATATGCTTTTTGTATATTTCCCTAAGCAACCGTTGTATCCTTCTAACGGTCTTATAATATTATAGTACATACATTATAATATTATCTTATTATAATAAACTTTAACTTTATTAACAGCATATTGTGTGATGTCAAGTATTATAATAATTTATATTAAATACCAACAAACACGCTAAGAATCACATAAAAAATTTATGCGATTAGTATACTCGGTTGAAAATACGTCATTAGAAGCAATGAATGAAGAAAAAAATGAGAAAAAAATCATATACAGCACTTTACAAATTGCTCGAAAATTTTGTACTCAAATAGGTAGATCTTCCTTTATGATTCCTTTATGATGACCTCTGTATCCATCCATATTTATGTAAAACCATCCAAGGGAATGAAACGTAGATACAAAATTTTTGTGAACATAGCTCAAGTCAAGCTATGGACAGAAACTAATATATAACGTATCAGATTATTCAACAATATGCTTTTCAGATTTTTGGCATAAAAAACTTTTAAATATTTTAAAATTTTCTGCAGAATAACAAATGCCTACAAAAATAATAAGTTTTAAAGACAACCCCAGTTTGGCTTTGTTATTTACAATATCATTTTTTACTTTTATTGTACTTGCAGTTTGTTTATTACTGCCGATTAATTACGGTGTCCTATAATACAACTTATAAATAAAATAATTAAGTCATACGATTGTACAAGATCATGTTAGTTAGTTTTCGTTCAAACTAATTCAAAGGAGCGTCTCGCCAATAGTCGTCATATTTGTGCAAAAAATCATAAGCGGGGAATAATTCTCGTAATGATCACCGGCCTGAGGCGCGACGCCGCCCTCTGTCAGCTATAGCGTGGCCTTATAGATGGTTGTTTGCGCTCACAGAGTGCGGTGAACAGCGCTCACCGGCGGCGCGGCTGTGTGCGCGTTCACGTGCAGCGCACTCACACACGCGCGCGCACACAGCCGCGCCGCCCGCGCTCCGCACCCGTCGCCCCCCCCCCCCCCCCGCCCCCCGCACCGCCCCGCGCCCCAGCCGTGCGTTCCGAAAGCGCTCTCTATTCTATCTATGCGAAGGCGTCGTATCGCCACGTATAGCGGGCACGCTCGGGGCGAGGAATTTAGAGGCGGGGGTCGTATCGTTAATTGTTATGAAGTTCATTTCGGTGCTGAAATTCCGAAATAGGTATTTTGAAATAACGCCTCTTTTTCATCGGAGCTTCGACCTCGTGCCATACTCGTCCGCATCTTGTGCCAATTCTGTGTTAATTGTTATTAATCTACAGTGAATTGGGATAGCTATTTCTGTAGTCGTGGAGTCGGGCCGCGCGATAGTTCGCACGACGCTGGTCATAGACGGGAGTTATCAGTGCGCTGATAACGACGTGAATGGCACTTTACGATGTGGAGTTAGGGTTTATTATTGTAGGTAGAGTCGCTTCGCATCGCGAGCGGTCCGCGGCGCGACCGGGGTCAGCCTTGTCTTTGATGGGAAGCTACCCATGCTCGACGATATTATGTATTAAAAATATGAGC
Organism: Phengaris alcon alcon; assembly: GCA_037179445.1. Lineage (NCBI taxonomy): Eukaryota > Metazoa > Arthropoda > Insecta > Lepidoptera > Lycaenidae > Phengaris > Phengaris alcon. Next base: position 436,538 of record JAYRCH010000222.1, on the reverse strand, counting down.
ACCTCACCAAGCGTGAACGAATTGTTTTAATAAGGTCTTAAGTATTTAACACAGACTTTTGATACGGTCTCCTCGTTATATTTTACTTTTAAGTGTCCTAACGGCGAATGCGTAATTGCCGAAATGTCTACGATAAGCTCGCCTGCTAGAGGTGACTTGAAAAACAACTTATATACTACTAGAGCGCCACGGTTTAATGAAGAGAAATAATAATATTCGTTTTCATATCGGGCTATTCGTGATTCGGTATGAGTTTGTAATAAATAGGAATTTTTCGGTTTAGATAATTTTTAAATTACTTACATTCTTATATCGAACTCTTAAAAAATAAAAATCGAATTAAAAAAAATAAAATACAAAGCTACTTAATTATGTTATGGAAAGGCCCTTTTGGTAGCTCTACATAATGAATAAGACAGTACATGCCCTACTTTCTATTTATAATAATAAGACAAATATTAAAAACCCTTTTGAAAAAGGAAGAAACAAAAAAAATATTGACTTTGTATTATTATTCACATACTAACACTCTACTCATCATTTTGCTAATTATTCCAAATGTAGAGCAAATAATAATTATCGTGCTAAGTTACGTTATTATTACATTCTACAATATTACAAAAAAAAAAACACATGCTAGCATTGAGGCTTTGAAAAGTTGTTCGTATTATTGTTTTCAAATATGTTTACAACACCGAATGTGTGTTCTCACATCGCGGAAAAGCGCTATCTATATTGTTTGCTAGGAACTGACAGCGAGCATAAGGAAAACTCTTTTTATAAAACTTAATTAACCGACTTCTAAATGGAGGTGGTTGTCAATTCGTCGCGATGTTTTCTTATGTATGTTGATTGTTATGTCTATTTCGAATTTAAGATGAATTTAAACTTTAAAGGGTCTCTACATTTCAAATAAAAATTTTGTAGAATTTTGATATTATTATTGTATGATACGCTTTTTTCGTATTTAAAGTTAACTTCGTACGTTATTTTATTTTATCAGTCTTGAAATTAGGTCGTAGATACTAATATAGACTCTGTTTCAAACATAACGTAACTAGTCACATGATATGAAAATATTGTACATTGTCATAATAATATTATCAAGATTAAATCTTGTATGAGTTTGAGATTTTTTGATTTTATGACATTAATAAAAAACGTAGGTAATTTAACTTTTCTATCGACTTTTAACAATTACCAATTTTCCGAAAAGTTGTTAGGCATTTAATCTTACTTTCAGGCAGCATATTAGAGGTCATAATGAGGACAGGCCCAGGCTGCAGCAATGGTGGTCGGTGATGATAATGATTAGAGGTATACACAGCGCGCAGACCTGTTATGGTAGGGAGCGCCAAGTTATTCGCGCCGTGACGTCATCGTATGGCACAGACTACAGACTATAACAGTTCGACTAAAACGCTACAGACATTCTCTACTTTTAGGCTGGGACTATAATATTGTCCTGAATCTGTAAGGCCGGGGAAAAACGTAGCACTGAAAATATAACTCAGCTCTAATACAATAGGGCTGAAAATCGAATACACGAGTGTCAAGTCAAAAGTCAATGTCAAATCTGACAACTCGACACTTATAACGATCATTTTCAGTGCTCTATTTTTACCCCGGCCTCACGGATTCCGAACAATAAATTCCCAGCCTTTCTGCTTAAAATAAGTAATATTATTTTATGATAAATAAAGATTTTCGATGTGTAATATCTATGGAAGTAAGTCCGTTCAGGCTGTCTATTGGCGTGTTGACGTGGTGATGTAACTCGTCACCACGCAAATTAACTTTATGGAAAATAAAATTATATGGATATGGTTTTTGAGACGGGTTTTTAAATTTATAATTATTATTATTCTTGAATTGATTTATTTTAAAGACAATATTAAATCATATGTTTTTTTCTTAGAGTTCCGTATCTCAAAAGGAAAAAACGGAACCCTTATAATTTTATTTACCTTTACCTAAGTTTTTTTCGTTTGGTCGAACTGATCGGATGGACCGAGCCAGTCCTAATAATATTATAAATGTGAAAGTTTTTTGAGTATGGCTGGATGGGTGATGGATGAATGGATGTTTGTTACTCTTTCGCGCGAAAACTACTAAACGGATTTCGATGAAATTAGTATGGTAGTAGTTTAGGCTCTGGATTAGAACATAGGCTACTTTTTTATGTACCGAAAAAGTACAATGTTCCCGAGGGATACCATATTTACGCGGATGGAGCCGCGGGCAACAGCTAGTGTTTTATATTCTCGATGTATAAAGATTATTCATAACTATTTAACTAACGTAACCTGACTGTATGCAATTCGATAATTATAACAGATAAATTATAAAATGCAACAGGAATGAATTCTATTTGCTCTACATTTTCACGGCAGCTATCTTCTTTTTAAATAGTAATTCTTAGACATTCACGCAGACTAATGTGTGAAAAGCCGCTTCTAGAAGCTCATACAAATACATCTCCAACGGTACAAAGTTTGGTCGTGTCTGGCCAACCTGTTGGGACCGCCGGGACTCTTTTGCCCAGCGCTGGGCGTCCCCTTGTAGCATCCCTGCGCCCTACATAAATATTCAAGACCCTTTCTTAAGCTTGTAATAATTATAACAAGTGAATTATATTGAATGTCCTTTAAAATACCCGGGTGATTTATGAAAAATATATTAATATTACAACAAGTAAGGTAGTTTAGTTTATATATGTATAATAAGGTAACATTCAGCTAAAATGTAGAGTTTTTTAACCGACTACGGCGAAGTCAAAAGGAAGGAATTTGGCAGTCTATGTATGTATGTTTGTTACTGATCCTATTTTAATGAATGAGGTGTAATTCGTATATATACACCGGTTAACATAAGCTATATAATTTACGTAGTCAAGTTATAGTTTTCCATGAAAATATAAAATAATATTTATAATATTTATTAATATTTGATATACAGTGTTGAAAATTACATATTACTATGCTGACAGTAGCTAGAATGTATTCTTCGTTGATTATTTACCGTCGTCTTTAAGATTCGGTAGCGAGCAGTGCCATCTATTGGCGAGCTGCAATAAGCTGGACGTGAATTTTTATTGTAATCTCACTAATAATTATGTAATATAACAACTATAGTTGTTATAATATGAATTTAACTCTACAGTGCACATGGGATACCTATTTTTTTTTTTCAAACCTTATATATAATAATACATTTTATTAGGTCATTACATATGAAATTGACGTTTTGTAAAGGAAAGAACATAAAGTCGATATTTTTTAAACATAATATATTGATTTAATCAAAGTATATAACATTGATATCTATGCACTTTCGCCATCTCATAGGTAGTTCATTGATTCCTTTACTAAAAAAAACATTCGGAAAGGAATTAATAAAATCTTTGAAGGCGCTTTGGATGCCCCGTCGGAGTTGATTTTTTTTCCCTTGCAAGAAGTTATCCAAATTTCGAAAAAAATGGTAATCTATTGGAGCAAGGTTCGGGGAGTACGGTGGATATCTTAGACATTCCAATTGAAGCTCCTCATTTCATTTTCGTTTTAACGAACATTTCCGATTATCGTACAGGATCCACTTTTCATCACAGGTAATGATTCGATTTAAAATCCCTTCATTATTGTGCCGGTTGAGCAATGTAATGCAGCAGTCGTCGCGCGTTTGTCGGTTTGCTGCACTCGATTTGCTTCAAGTGGATTAAAACAGTTTTATCACTAACACCGCACCTGCAGCTAACTCGGACGGGGCTTGCGATGGATCCGCTTCCGCAATAGCCTTCAGTTCTTCATTATCAACTTTGGTCTCCGGTCGTCCACGGGGCTTGTTCTGCAGGTCGAAATTTCCAGAACGAAAACGTTGGAACCAAAAACGCAGTGTGTTTTCTTTTGCGACATCGTCGCCATACACATCATAAATCCTTCAGCCGTTTCTGCAGCACTGGTGCCACGGTGGAATTCGTACTCGAAAATAATACAATATTTCAAGTTTTAAATTATGTAAACAGAATGACGCAAAGAAAAAACAAATGAATTACGGTTTTTGAAACAGAAATGCATGAGTAAATAGCGGTATAAATTTAAAATTGCAATTCCTAATCACAGAAGATACATTTGAGATCAAAGTGGCCAGTACGACAAAACGCCAATTTCATAGGTAAGGACCTGAATATGTTGTTGCTCAAACTTTACTTAAATATCAATGTATCGTAATTCACCACGACATTTAATAATTTTATTCTAACATTCTTAAAATAACTAAAACAAAAGCTGAAAAGAGTGTCATTTCAAAGCGTTTTAGAACCATGTCATAATAAACTACCTCATACTTAGCTGGGGACCCGCCCCGGCTTCGCACGAGTGCAGTGCGAATGTGCGTATAAACCTTTCTCTTGAATCACTAAAAACTGCATTCAAATCCGTTGAGTAGATTAAAAGATCTAAGCGAACATGACGCGGAAGCGACTTCATTGAATACTAAGTATGTAAAGACATAATAATAATAATATCTATGGACGCTTTACACCACGTCAACCTGGACCCGTGCTAAGTATGCGAAGAACTTGTGTTACCGGTACCAGAAAACGGGAAGTATTTAATACTTTTATACTATACGTAATATATTCAAGATTTTTATTATATTATACACATCCAATATCCATGACCTAGGAACACAGAAAAACTCTTTGTTCCTCCGGCGGGATTCGGATCCGGGACCAACGCGCTGAACCACTGAGCCACAGAGGTCTTCAAACATAAGCAATAATATATAACATAATATTATCAACTCCTAATCTAAGGCTACAAAATTCTTGGTTTAATAAGCAATAATACATTTATATTATGCAATCTTTTCTTCCGACTGTATCATCACATTTTAGTCGTAATAGAGTTTTCAAAATATTAAATATCGTTAGTGTATCTAACAAAAAAAATTTCAAATCTTGCTTAAGTTTATAACAAAACGGAAGTAAGGGGAATCCAAGAACCAATGTTGCCAGTAATATGAAAAATATTTTTTTCCTACGACGTGACGTCGATCGCGCAGTGTGCAGGGTTGAGTCACTGACATTCGACGTGCTCCTTCCCAGCACTAAACTATTTCTAAAACCTGCAAACAATTATCGCTCCTATTATTTAAGTGCCACGTACTACATTACTCTGTCCGAACAGATACAGAGCTTGGGGATGTGCACAATAACATATGGCGTAGTGCTCTCCAGTCTCCGTCTATATTCGTAGAAGTCGAGATACATTGTTCGTTTTCTATGAAGTCTGACGAAGCGCTCGCTCCCAATACGAAATGTATATAAAAGAAGCCTCCTCCTTGTCGATGGTTTTGCACTGAAACTCTTTTAGTTGTCATAGCGCTTGTAGTTACGTCTGGACGTGTGCTATAATTTAATTGCAAATATTAATGAAATTACATTACGGCAGCTTACCTGAGTCCGTTATCAAAATAGGAACAGTAGCAAAAGCTTGCGAAAAATGTATTTCCAAAATATTTGTGCTCTTTTTAAGGGTTTCATACGCAAAGAGTAAAACCGGGACCCTATTACTTAGACCTCGCTGTCCGTCTGTCCGTCTGTCTGTCACCAGACTGAAAATTTCAATTGTCTAGCTTTCACGATTCACGGTTCATCATAGACCTATGTTTTATGGACAAGGCATGTCGAGGCAAAAAGTGCCCACACTTTAACTGCCCTACTTTTGGGGTTGTTTGGGGCAGTCGAGGTTTCACATTTGTCATATGACATTTTCACAATTACTTTCCGCAGTTTTATCAGTACGCATTTACTAGACAAGATCTTTTGAAATCAAGATGGCGTAACTTTATCTTTTAAGGGGTTGTGCTCCAACTCCTCTCCAATTTTCTGTGCTATCGGCTGAGTTCTTTGAAACCTTTTTTCTCAGGTCGTATTGAAAAATCCCAAAAAATTATAGTTAATCTGCATTATATTTAGCCGTGGAAAGTCTTTTTATAAACTGATTTTTTGATTTAAATATTTACTAAAATATATGCCACGTCCATCCCTTTTTAATGTTAAAACCTTCTTTGTCTTCTTCTATCCGTTACACGAGTGTGAAAATTATTTCAGTATTTTTTAATTAAAACAAGACTCAGGGGAACGCTTTTTTGGTTTTTGCAAATTTTGTCTTAAATATTATATTTATAGCGATTTTTCATCCGATATCAATACTCTCCTGTCGGCGCGACACCCTTTTGTCGCTCACAAAATCAGTACGGGACGTGACACGCGAGGTCACTGCCATTATACAGAGTCTTAAGAAGATTTTTTCTATCAAATGTACGTCATACAGTCATAGGTCATAACCCATCCAGTTTTGGAATCACTGCGGTTCATGCGATACAGCCTGGTGACAGACAGACAGACGGACAGCGGCATAAATTTTGTCACAGCGGATTCTTAGTAAATGAGGGCCCGGTTTTAGGGTTCCGTTGGATATGGGAGCCTAAAAACTTAATATTTAAAATGGAAATTTTCGAGCTCACCTGAATTGAGCAGGTTAGAATTTTAGCCGAATTTAAAAAGGGAATTATTTAGGAAATTACTTTTATTTCATACTTTTTTGTGGATTTTTACTTTGGAAGTCGGTTTTGATTTTGTGTTTAAAAATAATAATTTTACTATTTTTACTTAAATTTACTATCTCTATTATTATGAACACATTTTAAGAATGTTATAAATACAAAAAATCCTTCGCTATTCTCACTCTCTCGGCAAAGTAAACATAAGCGTTATTTATTGACAGTTTTCTGAGAGGCGGTGGTATTTCCCCAAATAAGCATTACCGATCTGCGGACCTACTAAAAAATCACCAGTGATGATAATGATTAGATACTATATTATGAAATAATTAATATTATCTATTGTTATAGTCGGCGGTAAAAGTGTAGCAGTAAGCATTAAATAGCATAGCAATAGCAAAATTTCAAAGATATTGATATCTTTCAAATAATATAATAATAATATGTTGGTGTTTCGTATGAAGATGCTGGTGATGATGATTACTGTGATTGATATGATGGCATATGCTTGCAGTTCTTTAAACAACGCCGGAATCCCCAAACATGTATCTTTAAGAACTCAGGAGTTCTGTCCAGTACTTTTGGATCCAGGGTATATCTTGGTACAAAAGCATACTTTTTGGTAGCATATACTTGGGTTTCTTCTGAAAAAGTCATAATCACTATATGTGTCCATATAAATTTTGAGGAATTCCCTCGATTCCTCATGGAAACCATCATCAGTTCACCTTTTTTGTAAAAACGGGACTAACTTTTTTGTAAGGTAATCCAAAAGTACTGAATAGAGTAGAGACGGAACTAGCACTTAGCAGATGATATTAAAGTAAGGGTCAGTTCACACCGCGACGACACACGACGTGGAGCTGTATTTTTAAGATAGCTATTCAACATTGATCTTTATTATACACAAAAAGATACACGTTTTCTTGCCTTCGACATTGATTTTGATTGACTTGACACTCGAAATCTTGCAATGAGTATAAAGTAGTGAATACAGTTCAATTTTGAATGTCTCTTTGAAAATGCTATCTCAAAAAGTAGCGTCGCGTCACGTAGCGTCTCATTACGATGTGAATTGTCACTAAGACTACGTATATATAAATTATTATACGTAAAAAATTATTTCATCAAATCTTCTTAATATTCCTTCATAGAAGCTTTCGGTTCTGTATCGTGGATAGTGACTTGTGTGTCGTTGCCAACAGCACCAATCGCACAACACCCCACTTCGAGTTGGGTTGAACCACGGTTAAGCCATGTGACTCAGCGTAGCCGTGGCCGTGGTAAGAAAACGGCTAGGGTTGTCACAAAATTAAATTAATAACCAAGTAAAATATTGAAAGTGAGGTAACGCGGGCACCGCAAGTAATCCGGAATAGTTATTTAAATGAGCTTTCGTAAATATGTTCGGTTACCGGTATCAGGTAATTATAAGGTCTTAACAAGTAGAGTTCTAACAGTTAGTACGTATTAAAAAGAAATATATTATAAATTCTTTATTGCAATTACTAACTAGCGCATAAATATTAACACTTGGTAACCCTAGTCGCGTGTGAACACAGATTAACTAAATTCTGTATTGTATAATTATTTTTTTTGTCTTTATTTTTAACCGCCTTACAAAAAAAGGAGTATATATATATAAACACACCGGCATATTTAGCGGAACACAAAAAAAAAAGGTCCATAATTAAAAAAATATGGTTTTATTTTAAAATCTACTTACTACACTTCTTTTGTTATTTAAAGTTTCATTTGTTTTACTTAAAATGAGATCACATTAAGAACAGATTTTGCGAGTAAAGGCTATTAGTGAAAAATGGTACATTTTTTAACTTTTCATGTAACCGGGAAAAGTGAAAATTAATATTAAAATAAGAATTAATTAAATTAGAAAAATGGTGATTAATATCGTGTATTTCCTCCACGTGCTCTCATTAAAGTTTCTACCCGTCTAGGCATACTGAGAATGATGTTATCGATGGTCTCCTGGGATAGTCTCCGCCATTCCTCAACTACGGCGATTCGCAGTTCACCCACGTTGGCAGGAGCTGGAATTCTGGACTTAACTTTTCTTTTCAGCAAGTCCCAAAGTACTCTATTGGGTTCATATCCGGTGATCTCGCCGGCCACTCCATAACAGTGATATTCATATCATTAAGATAAGCTTGAGTTACCCGAGCGGTATGCGGCCGAGCATTATCCTGCATAAAAACAAAATCGTCACCGATATATGGAGCAAACGGTACGACATTTTCTTCTAAAACTTCTCTGATATAGCGGTCTGCAGTCAGACTCCCTCTATCAATCACTACCAAGTCTGTGCGAGCTCCCAAACAAATGCCCGCGCAAACCATTATTGATTCACCACCGTATGCAACTGTAGTTTCAAAATTTGTCTGAATGTATCGTTCAAATTTGCGTCTGTATATTCTTTGCCTGCCGTCAATTTGATTTAAGAGAATTCTGCACTCATCACTAAACAATACCTTAGTCCATTGGTCCGCGTTCCAAAGTCGATGTTCCTGAGCAAAAGTTAACCTGTTTCTACGATGATTTACCTTGAGCTTTGTAGCCTTGGCGGGCACAAATGAACCCAAACCAGCTTCTTCGAACCTTCTTCGTACCGTACGCTCACTTACGGTTACACCCCGCACTGCTTCTAGATCATGTCGGGCTTGGACGGCCGTCAAACGGGGGTTCCTACGTACACGAAGCCGAATGAAACGATCATCCCTACTCGAAGTGCGTCTTTTTCTGCCTTGTCCTGCTCTTCTCACATAAGTACCGGTCTCCCTGAACCATTGGATACTGCGATGGATCGTTGAAACTAGTCGACGAAGATCTCTGGATATCACTATGTAGGTTTGACCATTTCTTCGCATTTCGAGTGCCCTGGCAATCTCCGTTGGGGCTAAGTCAGGCATAATTCAGTCCTCAACTCCAAAAAGATACGCGATTAAAAAAAAACTATCAAAAAACAGTATTTCAAAGAAATTTTAAATCAAACTCAGAAGGAAGAAATACTCGAAGTTCGCTCCAGATAAGGTGTATTTGAATAAAATTAAAACAATTGCATAAAATGTGATGTTCAGTTGTTTTCTTAATTTGAAAATATTTATTTTTAAATTAAATGACGTATAAACCAGCCAGCAACCTTATATGATACTGATATCAAACCTTTATTTTATGTTCCGCTAAATATGCCGGTATATATATATATATATATATATATATATATATATATATATATATATATATATATATATATATATATATATATATATATATATATATATACCGATATATATATATATATATATATATATATATATATATATATATCATTCATTTTTTTTTTACCGATTTTCAAAAGTCTGATGTATCCCATCATCAGGTCACCACTTTGGTGACCATGGGATGGGATGGGATCCATGAGGAATCGAGGGAACTCCTCAAAATTTAAATAGACACACATAGTTATTTCGACTTTTTCTGAAGTAATCCAAGCATATGCTACCAAAAAGTTAGATTTTGCACCAAGGTATACCCTGGATCCAAAAGTACTGAACAGAACTCTCAGTCTTTAAAGATACGCGTTTCAGCAGCGGAAATTTCAGCATTGTTTAAAGATCTTCAAGCATATGCTATTATGTAACTCACAACAATCATCATCATCATCTTATCACATACTCTTAACATTCAATCGTTTATTTTAAACGTTCTTAAAATTTATTAATAATAATTTAACAAATATCACTAAAAAGAATTTTTGACGTGATAACGTCTTATAATTCGATGGAGCCGGCTGCACGCACGAAAAAACATGACTCATGCGGCGTTACATCGCGCTGAGGCGTTCCATTTAAGGCTTGAAGTGCAAGCTAGAGCGCGGAATCTGTCTCTCTCCTACTTGAGTGAGCGATCCATCAGTATTTTCTTATGACGTTGTCACGTTCAACTATCGTCAGTAAACCGACTTTACACATAACCAATTTTTTTATTTTTAAACAAAAAATTAAACCGACTTCGAAATTAAAAATACACAAAACAGTATGAAATAAATCTTATTTTCTAAGTAATTCCCCTTTTAATTTGCCTCAAATTCTGTATAGCATCGACAAAAATAGCTCCGGAACTTCAACTGAAATGCTTAGATTATTTCTAATTTTATAAATGCCTTATTATTAAGGAGCTTTATTTTTTCTTCACAAATGTAAAAGAAAAGTAGGCATATTACATGATATACCAAGGGGAGACATTGCCCTAAATATTTTTACAAAGTAGGTATTCGTACTGTTGTGCCTTATATTGAACTGCAATCAATACATACCTAGTTTCATACACACATACAGTTTCATCAACGACAACTACACCTCCAACTTATACCTACTACCTAGTCCTACACCGATTACATACGCATACTAACTACATCTACAACCTATAAAACTACCTACACCAACCTACACCTACTACCAACACCTAAGTAGGTAAGTACCTACAACCTACAGTCTACACCTATAAGTACAACCTACATCTATATATACACTACACCTAAAGCCTACCTCTAAAACCTACAGTCGATACGTAAAAGAGTAAAACGTTTTGAAGAAAAAAAAATTTGCGGTGGACAACCCTAATATACTTAGGGGTATAAATATCGATATTCGATAACAACCTACTCTCATATCTACCAAATACGCCTGCAAAATTTCATAAAAGTCGGTCAAGCCGTTTCGGAGGAGTTTTGTTACAAAAACTGTGACACTGTGTGTTTATAAACATCCAATTTCTTATAAAGATCATAACTGAGAAAACCATTTTTTGCAAAACTTAACTATCCATATTATTTCGGAACAATGGAAAAATACAAAATATCATTTTCTTGTTAAATACTTAATTTAGTTTTAGTATATCTTGCTATAAACAATTACATGTTCACTATATTGTGCCTTGTATTTGAAAGGAAAATGTACACAAGGCGTTGCGACACTTTTTTTTATAATATCAATTATACATACAGAAGATCTAACATACTTAAAGTATATACTAAGTATAGAGTTTATACAGCAGTCAGCAACCTTCTAAGAATGTAGAGCCCAAACATACTTATGTTATATGTAACCATTATTGAAAGTAAAACATATCTAAAGGAAAAGAAGCAGCAATAACAAATAGTAAAAATTATAGAACTAGACGTCCTTGAGTGTCACTCTATTTAAAAGAAATCCAAAACTCTACATACTCTGTGGCCCACCGAGCCGAGTTTCGTCGCTAGGTGGCGCGTTGTTCACCGTGTATATTATTTACCGCATATACCTTTGTATGTTATATAAGTGAACAGAAAGCTACGTTCGGTTCGAGCCGACGCGGAGGTGGGGCACGAGGCGGGGGAGGCGAGGGGCGACCCACGCACACGCGCCCGCCCGCACACACGCGGCCCGCGCCGCGTCCGTACGTATCGAGCGCCAACCGACCCGCTCGACGTATTCTTATTATTATGAAAGGAGAAACGCTTTTTGTAGGGCAAGAACTAAATTCGTCGAGTACCATTACCGCTGCCGATAATAAAGATCGTAAACGCATTTCTGCTCGCTGAAGTTTACCGCTTTGCTCATAGATGTCGCGATTTCAGCGATGTGCCAAAAAGGCCAGAAAGGTATAGTTATTGGAGTGTAGAGCGATTTTGTAGTTTGTACAATAAGTTTTTGGTGCATTATTACTTTATGCATTAAAAAGCATAGAATACACAGCAAATTGTATATATTCTGCTGTGTATTATATCTTTAAACTTAGACTATGTAGAGTTCTTATTGTGGCTCATTTTATGTAGAGTATCATCACTAGTAGGTACTCGTAGTAACAGGGTCTCAAGGTCTACTTCAACATAAAATAAAACACAGGTAATTTTAGGATTCTAGATGTAATTAGAAATTAAAAGGAAAAAAAAATAATGACTGTTTTTGGCTGGGAACTCAGTGAACAAATGAATACTGTGCGCGTTGTGGCTGCGAACACTGTGGGTTCAAATACTGCAAAGTTCTTTACGCTTAAAAAGTTGTGGTGTTTTTTAACTTAATGATATCAGTAATAGTTTATTTTAATAATCATCTAGAACATTTATAATACCACAAATCCTTTCAAACTGTTTTAAATTTGATATTTTATTAAGTGCATAATTTATTTATGTAGTACCTATCAGGTTTTCTGTTAGCTTATTTTAGACATCATCAAAAATCTTCGATAACCTCTTTTTTAACCGACTTCCAAAAAGGAGGAGGTTCTTAATTCATCTATATATGGTATTTTACGTAAGCATTCCATAACTTTAGGACAAAGTGATCAACTTCTATACAGGATATTTCTAAAAGACAAGATTTTAAAAATAAAATGTATTTTAAAGCTATTGCCAATTCAAAAAAATTTTTGGACAAACACCTCACGAGTGTCACAAATAAGCGTTCCCTTTTACAAACAACAGTAGGATTTCGCATTCAATCAGAGGTCGTATTGGAAACGAAAAATGTTAATGACCCTTGGTTTATGACATCCTTACGGCCAGTTCACGATAGCGTCTAAGGTCGTTTGGCTCAAAAGAACCTTAGTTTACGAATGGTAATGAATAAGTGCAGATACTGCTTATAAAAGTTCATGGGTCAAGGCTCATAAAATATGTTTGTGTAAAATATGTTAACCAAATAGCTGTAACAAACCAGCTGCCGCGCCGCTCGCCGTCGCAACTGCACTGGCTGCCATTTTAATGTTACACACACATGGGTCAGTTCACACCGCGAAGATACGCGACACGGCGCTGCATTTTAACCGACTTCTAGAAAAGGAGGCGGTTATACATTCGGCTGTATATATATATTTTTGTATGTTCAACGATAATTCCGCCGTATGGACATATGGTGATTTTGACTTTTTCTGAAGTAGTCCAAGCATACTTAGCTACCAAAAAGTAAGATTTGCACCAAGGTATACCCTGGATCCAAAAGTACTGAACAGAACTCCTGACTCCTTATAGATACATGTTTGGGGATTTCGGTGTGTTTTAAAGAACTGCAAACATATGACACTATGTCAATTACAGTAATCATCATCACCAACACCATCATCACACCATACATCATCACATTATGATGGTATAATAGGTACTTCTCATAGTATTTTACACCAACACTATCTTTGAACATTATTTTGCCGTATGTGAACCTATTTGCAAAATTGTTTTGTTTTTGTAAAGGCCATAATTCTAAATTTGTCCCTTGGTCATCAAAGTGGTGACCTGATGAGGTGATCCATGATAAATCGAGGGAACCCTTCGAAATTTATATGGAAATATATGGTGATTTCGACTTTTTCTGAAGTATTCCAAGCATATGCTATCAAAAAGTATGCTTTTGTACCAAGGTATACCCTGGATCCAAAAGTACTGAACGGAACTCCTGAGTCCTTATAGATACATGTTTGGGGATTCCGGCGTTGTTTAAAGAACTGCAAGCATATGCCATCATACCACTTACAGTAATCAACGTCTTTATCATCACAAGAAACACCAACATATTATTATGATGACATAGGTGAGTACCTAGAATAGTGAGTACTACTCATCAGGTTTTGTGCACCAATATCAAAGTTTATAAATTTTTTCTAAAACTAAAATTATATTCGTGATCATCATATCACTATATATATATATATATATATATTTAATGCTTAGTGCTACATTTTTTCCATCGACTATGTCAATAGATAATAACAGCAAAACATCATCACTGGTGATTGGTTAGTAGATCGGTATTGCTTATTTAGAGAAGAACCACGCCCTCTCAGAAAACTGGCATAAAATAACGCTTGAGTTTGTTTTGCCGAGAGATTGAGAATAGCGGACGCGTTTGTATTTATAAAGATAGCTATTCAAAGTTGAACTTTATACACTACACAAAAAGATACACGTTTCATATTACATCAGTCATACACTGCACGTGCGCTGTGCAGCGCGGTGCAACTTCACATTAGAACTCTTACAATGAAATGTGTATCTTCTAATGTAATGAATTAAGTAACATTTTGAATAGCCATCTGTAATTGCAGCGCCATGTGTCTGTATTGTTTCGTTTCAGTGTAAATTTACCCTAAGGATAGATAATTCAAAATAGAAATTAAACATAGACAAAATATTATTGAAAAACTATATTCCTAGTAGGTAGATTTGACGACCTCTGTGGCATGTTGGAGCTGGAGGTCGCGGGTTCGAATCCCGCCAGGGAACATAATGTTTTCTGTGTTCCTGGGTCATGGGTATTGGATGTGTATTAAATTTGTGTATTATATAATAAAAATATTAAATATAAGCATAGTATAAAAAGTATTATCTAAATATGTTTTCGTTGTCTGATACCCGTAACACAAGTTCTTCGAGAACTTACCATGGGACCAGTCTGACGTGGTGTGAAAGCATCCATAGATATTATTATTATTACATAGACTTACTTACTTAAAATACGTTATTGTAATTTTAATGTAGAGTATTTTTACTGCTTACCCACTAGCGGGCTCTTCTGTCCGTTCATGGAACTTTTGTCGCTTAAAACCAATAGCATGGCAACTAAACTTAAATACTCGGTATCAAATTAAATTAGCGCTCTACCTTACTAATTCTTTGTTTTTGTTAAATTAGTATTTCAAGAATGCAAAAATGTATTTTAATTGAAAAACAATCTTCGGATATTTTTTCATTGTTGTACTTACATTAAATGCTAGAAATATAGGTACCTAAAATAAAATAAAGTCAGATGATTAGTTCTTCTTGAATGATCATCTATCATCATAAGTAGATCCTATTGTGACTAGCACTGAGCTCGTTAGGGCCAATAAAAACAATAGTCAACCCGCATATGGTAGAGCCGTCATAGTATTAAGATCTGCGGAGTGCGAACACCAAGAATAAATAACATTTAAAATATTTCACGTAATTGATTTTATTTGAAAGTCATAGTAACAGATTATTAATCATCTAGAATCCTTTATTTTAGTATGTTTAGTTCCCAAAACTTCTGATTAAAATGACAAAGCACTATAAAATCCCACAAAATAGTTTTTATAATATCATTTGGGCCATTAAGCCCAAAAAAATATCTTTGTTAATCGTTTAACTATAGAATAATACTTATACTGTACACGTTTTTTAATTTTTATTATTTTATTAATTAAAATAAAGAGGTCATGTTTTATAATAACCACGCTGTCCACACATTTGATCATGTAAAAATACCCTCGTCCTGGCCACACTATTTATAAATTATTGTATGGCGAAAATATTTACTCACTCGCATCATTTATTAATTAGTAATTAGGTAGTCAATAGCGTGGTATGTGTTTATTTTGATCATTTCACTTCGGTACTGGGGTGTCGTGTATATTAATTTCCTTAACATTGGTGGAAAACAATAATAAAATAATTAAAAGTAGAAATTAAATGTTATTTCGAATGAAATACTTATTAGTCTTTACAAAAGCTCGATCTTTTATTATTTCAGAACCTCGACAAAAGATGGCGCTAAGTAGTTAATTGGTTTACTTAAGGCCTATTTTGCTTTTTACGTTTTAAAAGCTACGAATGCATAAAAAACATTAATGCGTTAAGAGTCTCTAAAAATCAGCCAGGTTTTTACCTTTGTGTATGTAATCCTTGAAAACTTTGATTTAATTCATATCAGTGACTACTAACTCATCCAATGCAGTCCTAGGATCTCTCCACAATGTGAAGAGAACCGTTTTCATCCAACACGCTAGCCTCCTGCGATTTTTATTATCTACCAATTATTAATATTACTTTTATAATTATAATAAAGAGGAAAGATTTGTTTGTTTGTACCTATGTTTGTTTGTTTGTTTGCATTGAATAGGCTCCGAAATTACAGGACTGATATTGGACCCTGAGGAATGACTCGAGGACACCGCGGGATTTACTTTTGTGCGCCTGAAGGCAACACCTATTTGTTTATAGTCCCATAGGATTCTCAAAACTATCGCCTCGTTTGTCCATAACGAGCGGAATTTAAAATGTAGCAACAAAACGCGTGCATTTATTAAATTTCCATATTTCAGCGGTCGTATTGTGAATAATTGGTGGCGGACGCACCGAACATATCGATGGTGGTATCATCTGTTCAACTGGGATTTTTCTTGTAACTGTAATATTTTGTAGATGAAATTGTTTTTGTTAATAAAAATAATAAAAAAACCCAACGTGAACGTAAGAACGTAGTTTTACTAAATATATTATGTACAAAAATATGTTTTATTGCATTATATATGACGTAACTAGGCTACGATAACTGTTACGCGCTACAAACGCAATTAGATTCTTAATAAATAATAATATAATTTTTTCGCTAATATTTTAATACGCACTTGGTCAGGTGTTTTTTTGCACTTGTCTAACGTTAGCTTCTATTTCTTCTTCGCTACATTCAATTTTGTAGATACTTTATACTTTGAATTTTGTTCGTCTCTGTCAAAACTCCCTATTATCAAAGCATACTTTAAAAATTGATCCTTCTCGATTATTCCAAAACAAATGTCAGTGGTATTTTGCTGAAATAAAAAATGAAATTAGCAGCGGCATGGCAGCGCGATCGATGTCGGAGCTTCGAGAAAACTTCGCACATGACTGCCGGGAGCTCTCCTATTTATTTTTATTATATTTGAGAATATTCCATTAGGTAGTTTCCTCCTTCCTTTTATTAATAATTCCAATATTAATTTAATAATATTGGAATGAAATATCCACAGCCGAAAATATAACCGCCGTCTTTTGGAAGTCGGATTTTGGGTTCGTAGCGCGGACGAATAAACTAAATAAATAAATGATAAGTAATAATAAAATTAATAAGTAGTTATCGCGAACCAATTTTATTTTACTTTTTATCTGTACTAAATTTACACAAAAAAATTGAGAATTGTAAAAATGAGTAAAATTCCAGGCCGCTAAACCAAACCTTTTTAACCCGACTACGGCGAAGCCAAAAGGAAGGGTATTGATTTTGGCAGTCTATATATAATATGTATGTTTGTTCCACCGTAGCGCCTAAGCTAATCCGATTTTAATAAATTAGGTGTCAATAGACTCGTAATAATAGCTCGGGTAACATTTGCTATATAATTTATGTAGTCGGGTTATAATTTTTATATAAAAAAAAAGTTATTTATGAATGAGACCGCATTTAGGTGTTATGAACTTATATAAATAGATTTGAATATATTTACGGTATTTGTAGTACGGTTTCCACGTGACCTTTGACCTATACCCCGCCCCGCTGGCCGTGTCCGGCCGCCGCGGGGCCTGCTTCCGGGAAACCCCGCTTTCCCAATATATAATTACTATTCCAATATAAATTAAATATCACAAACAATATCGTGTTACATTTCTTACTTCTATTACAAATGAGGTAAGTATTAGGGCTTATTAGTTTAGTTGCTATTAATTTATTTTCAGGGAATCATATTATTTCACATATTATTATTTTTGTCACTCGTCGCGTGCGCATAGGTCTATGGCCTCTAGGCTCTACAATATATAGTAAATAGTTTCTTAAAAAAAGATTTCTTGTTTAGTGCACAATGTTTAGTTTCGAATATTAACACTATCACTTCATATTATAAATTAAAGTCCCCCGCCACGTCTGTCTGTCCGTATGTTCGCGATAGTCTCAAAAACAACTGATCAGATTTTTAAATTGCAGTTTTCATCTATCGAGAGAATGTTTCATGATGGGAGGTTTAGGTTAAGGTTTTGTAGAAATTGGGCGACATATGTGCTGCTTAATCCCATGGAGATATAACAAAACAATGTATGGCGGGATTGTTTCCCTTTTATAGGTCTACAAAAAAGTCTACAGGCATATCTATCTTTTAATGTCAGCTTAATAAACCCATTCTAAGTTTTAAAAAATGTTAAAGTATAATGCGGTATTTTCAGAA
This sequence comes from Phengaris alcon alcon, assembly GCA_037179445.1. Classification (NCBI taxonomy): domain Eukaryota; kingdom Metazoa; phylum Arthropoda; class Insecta; order Lepidoptera; family Lycaenidae; genus Phengaris; species Phengaris alcon. Next base: position 417,986 of record JAYRCH010000222.1, on the reverse strand, counting down.
GCTATTTAGACGGATACTGTATTAATCCTTATCAAATGAATTACGTTTGTCACATCTCAGCATTTCATACACATTATAATATCCCATACAGTTTAAATTAATATCTTAGGAGTTATCGTAAAATTAAAAGTACGCGCTAAAAATAAATTCAAGCGATCTCGCACCAACACCAACGACAACGACGATGGCGGACGGGACTCGCTTGAAGCAGGCACCCTTAACCGGCCCTCGCCCATATTACATCACAATTAAGAATAGGCTCTAAATTATAAAGACATCGTGTTAAACCTTTTACCAATATTTTTAAAAGTAGACCAGTGAAAAGTCTGTACCCCTGTGCTTTTCTATATACAATACAAACATAATTCATTAGAGTTATATTACATATAGGGACCTCTATAGATAATAGACATATTATGTATGGGCTATGGCCCATATTATTATAACGAGTAAAGTAACATCTTATGCAGATTTTCCCCATCGATTTTTTTTTTCTAGATTAGTCTTGATTCTTGATTCTAGAGTAACACAGAAGCGTTACCGACATTAGATTACATTATGGCGTCATGTTGGAAGTTGGAACCGAGTAGTTTCGTTTATTAAATGGACATTTTACATGTAACTCCTCTGTTTTCTTTCTGTTCATTTCATTCGAATCTCATCTAATAACATTTTTCTATACTTTGATAATACATACCCAAGGCAGGTCATATTTAAGCCCTGACGTCACTGCGACCAAAAAAAAAAAACAAATAAAAATAAAACCAAAAAAAAACAACAAGCAATAATACAATTACAATCAAGTCCCGATACGCTTAAACTGCCAAACAGTATTCTCGTAAACGTTAAACCAACGTGAAACGCGTTCTGATTGGTCCAAACTTAACAAAAACAGTTTATGATAACATGTCGCTTCACTTATAATACAATCAAAGTAAAATGAAAATCTACTTCAAATATGAGAATTGTGGTTCTGAGTGGATCTATTGTGGCTGTTTAAGTACAATAATAATTATGGTTTAGCTACCAGTTCTACCATATATTTAATATTTAATTCCAGGTTGACGTGGTAAAATAGTACATTTATCAATAAAAATATTATTTACATTAGCTATAAGTTCTATAACTCTGGAAGACCTTAACACTATGCTAGAAGACCTCTGTAGAGTTTCACAACAGGTGCGACTTAGTATGAACATTGAACATGGGTATGACAAAAATTTTGTTAAATGCCCATGTTGTACCCACTCAAGTGACCATTGGAAATTCTACGCTCGAAGTCGTTAACGACTATATATAAGGTTTGTTAAAATGAATTACGGATATTTTGGGATAATTATACATTTATCCGAAATGTCTTTACATAAGCAGTAGATCATATGCCCAAAATATCCGTAATTGATTTTACCAAACCTTATATACCTGGGGCACAAGTCCAGTTAGGTAGTAAGGTCCAACTTTGAAAAAGAGGTCAATCGTCGAATCCAGCTCGGCTTCGGAAAACTCAGAAACATCTTCTCGTCAAAAATCCCTCAGTGCCCGGAGACAAAAGTTTTCGAGCAGTGTGTGTTACCGGTGATGACATATGAAGCCGAAACGTGATCATACACAATGGGACTTATTCAAAAGCATCGTGTCGCTCAAAGAGCTATGGAGAGGGCTATGCTCGGAGTCTCTCTGCGTGATAGAATCAGAAATGAGGAAATCCGTACCAGAACTAAAGTTACCGCATAGCCCAGCGCATTAGGAAGTTATAGCCCGTAGAACCGATGCCCGCTGGGGCCGAAAGACTTTTACGTGGAGAGCACGAACTGGATGTCGAAGCGTAGGACGGCCTCCCTCCAGGTGGACCGCCGACCTGAGAAAAGTCGCAGGGAGTCGGTGGATACAGGCCGCGAGTGACCGGTCGCACAGGAAATCTATGGGAGAGATCTATGTAGGCAGTGGACGTCATCAGGCTGAAACGAACAAACATTATCTATAATTATTAAGAACGAAACTTCTGGGCTTCCCAAACTTATTTTTATAGTGACACAAACAACCTTAGGACAGTGCGTGCTTTTTTGGCAACGCCTTCTTCCGAGCTCCAAAATTCGGGCAATGAATGGGGTCACAGGATTCTTCTGTGAAATGTCAAGCGTAATCAACACATCGACGAAGTCAATTTTATCTATGTAGATCGCCTCGCGACGCCCTAGTTAGGGCTCCAATGCGCCAGGACGTCACAACACACAGTTTGGGAAGACATAGTCTAGTCTGTGACCTTGGTGTGACCATAGAGGAATTATATGTGACTTACCTAAGCCACTCCTCGCTCCTCCAATGTAAAAAAATGCTTCGACATTTCATAATATCCAGGCATCCGCCTTCCTATTTCATCTTCAGACTTATTCAATTTAATTACTTATTGCTACTATTTGTCTACCACGTTAATTGTTAGTAGGCTACTTACTAGTAGGTACTTACTACCTGGTACCCATAAACCCACTTAGGCTTAGCTATCCAAAATATCATCAGCTTCTCCCACCGAAGATTATCTTTTGCCGTAAACAATTACGGCAAAAGATAATCTACAGTGGGAGAAGCTGATTATATTTTAGAGACTAAAATAGACAGGCCGGAGAAGTTCTTTGTAGCAGCCCCTAAATAGTGCGTAATAAGAAGGGGCGGCGGGGCGACCTAGCGCATGCGCGCTGAATATCGGTTTTATTAGAATGCTTTTGTTGTTTTTATAATCTAGTACATTTTAGTAATTAGAAACTAATTTTCAGTTATAAACTAGACGGTCCACGCTGAGTACAAATATTTTTTAGATTCCGAAGATCTTATCACGTAGTACAAGGGAGATAAAAGCTAGCCAGTCATAAATACATGGTTTTCGGTGGTCTACCACATAAGACGAAATAATTATTCTATTTTCTGTACCTAGTAGTTAGTATCCACCTATTGACTATCTACTAACTTATTATTACTATTGAATCTATCTTTCTCTCTCGCTCCATATAACAAATGGAGCATACGAGCATACGAATCACCTGATGGTACGCGATTCACCTGGGCCTCCCAGGACCAACACCAGCGGACTTAAACTGAGTTAGATTTGTCTAATCTGTAATACAATTAATTTAGGTTCCAAATTACATAGGCATTTAATAAATTATCTTAGGAAGTAAATTATATGTGAAAAAAACCTGAGTCCTACTACTATTATACTCGTAAATGTGAAAGTTTGTGAGGATGTATGGATGGATGGATGTATGTTACTCTTTTACGCAAAAACTACTGAACGGATCTCGATTAAATTTGATATGGTAGTAGTTTATGCTCTGTATTTATATACTTTTTCTATACTTACCGAAAAAGTACAGTATTCCCGTGAGATACTATGCTTACGCTGGCGGAGCCGCGATTAAAAGTTAGTAACCTATAAAGGTAATTACAGGTACCTATGTACTTACATAGTACCATCTAAAATAAATAAATACCTAAAATGCATAACCTATTCCAAAGTATAATTTGGAACAACGGAGCGGACGCTGGGAATGGAGGGTGCTGTCCCAGGACAGATGTGCGTGCACGTGGCGCGTCGCGCCGCACAATGCGAACCAAGATGGCCGCCATGGGGAACTTTCCCGCTATTTTTATACTCTTTTTAATCTTTTATTGTGTTTGTATGTAGAGGAGAGGAAAAAACTGAAGGAGTGTTATCATATGGGTCTGCTAGAGTGTAGAGGCGAAGAGGAATACTCTGGTGGGCCATATAATATACCACAAACAAAACAATACGAAACAATATACGAAACTAGAAACATAAGGACATTGGACGCATGCTCATCTCTTGTAGAATTTATGTTAGTAAGCAACACAGTGTGAAGTCCTAAAAGCAACCACGTAGCCGAAACTGTAGCTATTTTCACAAGAACTATTAAATAACTAATCAAGAACCTAAACAAGAACTATTTAGATTTTAGATAACTAAAAGAAATATAGGCGAACGATAAAGTTCTTGTTCAAAATTTTAATTTCAAGCAAAGATTTCAAAACTCAAGATAGGCTATGACGTACATTTGACAGAACAAACCTTCATACAATGAAATGTTACGCCATCTTGGTTTTCACCATACTTCAAATGTCAAAATGGCCCCAAAAATCTCAAAAGAGGGGCTTTTAACTGGAGACACTTTTTGCCTCAACATGCCTCGTCTATAATATTATATACGTCTATGATTTCAAGTGTTTCTTAGTACTTTGGATTAGTTTCCATTTTGCACATGCAAGCAGAATAAATATTTCTAAATGTATTTATATATATTGATAGTTTCATGACGATGACGACGCTTAATGATGATACATATTCGACTAAGGGTAAATTTATACCGAAACTAAACTATACGCGACATGGCGCTGCATTGCTATTAAATCTGAACTTTATCCATTACACAAGGAGATACGGGTTTCATTGTAAGAGTCCGAATCACATGACAACACTGATGCCATATGATACATGTATCTTTTTGTGTAGTGAATAAAGTTCAATTTTGAATAGCTATCTTCATGCAGCGCCATTTAGCGTCGCGTATCGTCGCGGTGTGAACTGACCTACGGTCTGAATCACGTTTAAAGTCCACTAAACTTTTTCAATGTGTAAAGTAAAAAAAAATCCCTCGAATGCGAAGTTCCGCAATGGAGAATGTTCACTAATTTTAAATGTGAGCACTCTGTATTCTCCGTGAAAACTAAAAAATACTACAAAAATACTCGTGAAAGAATTATTATATCGATACGTCAATTAGTTTAGTTGGCAATATTTAACTTTAAAATGGCCCAGACGGTAACTTGCGACCAAGCGGTAGTACGGCGCAAACTCCGAGCAGTATGGTCGAGGTGTAGCGTGACGTCACGCTACTGTTAGCGGGATTCAAAAATTTTCGGATCGTTGAACGCGTGTAAAATCTTAACTACTTAATATTTTGGAATAAAACTAGTATATCTGTATATACATATGAACTTAACTGTAACAAAGTTTCAAGTGATTTTACATACCTAGGAACGAAACTCCGTTACACCTCTAATCTATGACCTACACCTACCCACCTACAACAGCAACCCAACAACATACTCCTACAGTTCCTACACTAAATACTCAACTACAATTTTGATAAAAAACTATAACCCGACTACGTAAATTATATTAGCCTACGTTACCCGGGCTATTGTTACAAAGCTATTGACACCCAATTATTGATATTAAAATCGGATCAGTAGCTTAGGCGCTACGGTGGAACAAACATACGTACATACATACATAGACTGCCAAAATCATTACCCTTCCACTTTTGACTTCGCCGTAGTCGGGTAAAAATACAAATACGCCTACATCTCCACCTACTATCATTTTGGATTTTATTCTTGCTCATAACTTCTATAGCCGGCGTATTTCGGGATTGGCATTTGGTGACATCAAATATGATTTAAAGTGAACTCATTGGAAAACGTTTCATTGCTATCGACTCTGGATTAATTTATGACCTTTCCCAGAGACTTTTGTTTTTTTTTTTTAATTCATTCCATTTATTATTTATTATGTGGGTGTATATAGTAGGCAATAATTACGCGTATCTTTTTCATTAAACTTTCAAATTACTATCCAAAAAGCTTAGATATTGAACCAGAAAACACTCAATTTTTTCTCATCGCCGGAATCAAACCGGGTGATAATTATGGGGGACTTACACTGTGACTAAAGCCGCACGGCGAAAATCGACCGTCTTCGAATTGAAATAATTTTGACGGTCGAATTGCCACCTACTTTCGGTCCCGGTTCGCGGTACGGCAAAAATCGTGCTGGAGACAAGAGATTTTCCCTCGATACTTGAATTATATATTGAATTAAGCATTAAATACAACTTTAGTGTGGTATTGAATTAAACATTAAATAAAATCTAATTGCATAAAATATTCATTGGTGGATGACAGGCTAGCATATTATACCAGTAGGTGTTGGCTAGTCTGTATGCGTGGCGAATATTTCGAGAGTCGCATAACCACAACAAAATATTTGTACAAAATAATTTCAATATTTTACATCTGCCGGGTGATCGAATAAACAGCACGAGTGTACTCTAATCCAATACTAAAGTAAGTATGCTTTGATATAATTACAAATATATATAGTTTTTCAAACTGCATATTTTTTATACTGCAGGTATTCAGTATAGACGTTAACTCAATCGTCATTACGGGACCGGTCTGGGATCGCATCAGGCCGCGCCGCGCCGCGGGTTCATTATGAAACTATCATTACTGGACTCTGTTATGGCCCAAATAACCCGGCAACGCACTTATTATTCCTCTGTTATCGCGAGGTTTCCATGTATGATGGTAATTGTTTGCCATCAGGCGACACGTTTGCTCGTTTGACCCATAAAAAAACATAGCCAGGACATATTATTATGATTGGCACTGTTAAAAAGTTAACATGTCAAATATCATGAAGAGTAGAGCCAAGCTTCTAACGACGATAGCCGACGCGACGCTACGCTGCATTTATAACATAGCTATTCAAAATGGAACTTTATTTACCGCATAAAAAATACACGATTCAATGCAAGAGCGGCGCCTTCGACATTGACTTTGATTGTCTTGAGATTCGAACTCTTGCAATGAAACGTGCATCTTCTTTTATAGTGAATAAAGTTCAATTTTGAATAGCTATTTTAAAAATGCAGAGTCGCCTCTCGTTGAGGCGTGAACTATCCTAACTTCAAAAACTCTACAATAAGGGAGACTACTACATGTAAAATATTTAGTTTCATTTATTTATACTCAAAAATATTGAAGTATTACTACTTGATAAACGTTAAAATATACAATATTTATTTATTAATAATTAGATACAGCTAAAAAATACAAATAAAGTATATTTATGACAATATAGAGGTCCCACTCCTCGCATCCGTTATACGGGCATATAGTACGGTGCATCTAATACTCGACCAAGCTCCGAATTCTGTATTAAAAATATATATTTCTTGACGAATTTATTAAACATCCGTTAATATACCAGCCCTAATAGCTAAATTAAACTAGCCCTATAAGTATTTGGTCGATGACTATTGACTAGGCATCGTGCCCGACTCTCGCATCGTATTTCATTTGTTTATGAGCGCAAACATCAGGCTTCGGACTGTAAATCTCAAGTCAATGATGTTTTGACGACTTCACGTTAATCGAAAAATTTGTAGATATGGGATAGGGCGTAGAGGATTAGATTTATATGGGAGTTATGGGAACGTCCATTTTATATGTAACGGAAAATATTGCGAATAGGGTTTTGGTTGTAAAAGCTTCAGTTCTAGCCATAATATAGTTACTTGCCTGTATCTGTAACGTAACTGTATACCTTACTATGTATAGAGCTCCGTGGCCTAGTGGGTAGACCCGTTTGATTCGCACTCTAGAGAGTGCAGGTTCGATTCCCAGCTTGTTGCGTGTACCAATGAGACTTTTTCACATCTCAAGTACATTATACGGACGCTCTAACGATGAGGGAAAACATCGTGAGGAAACCCGCACATGGTTGGCCCGAGACGTATTGACCAGTCATTCTTCTGGACTAGGCTGACTGTGTTGTGAGAATGGCGCGTGTGCTTGGGCAACCGACCGGGCAATACGACATTTAAAAACCAACTGTCCCAGGCACTACAGTATTTCAAGAGTGGTTACTTCGCTCGGAGAATACTGTATAAATCATCCAATAGGATGAAAAGGCCAAAGAATTATACCTACTATACCTAGTCTTGCCATAAATACTGAAACAAAGAAAAAAAAATCTATTGCAAATAACATTTATTACTTTAACAGTGAGTTAGTTTAATACATAAATATAAAACAATTTAAAATATAAAAAGCTTATTCGAAGTGGTATCCATTGGCTGCAATACAGTCCTTTAAACGTGGAGGCCAGTTATCAATAAAAGCACGCACTCTTTCCATGGGAAAATTCTTCACTGCCAATCGTACGGATTGTTTTAGGGATTCCAAATTATCATGGCGTTTAGAGCAAGCCGTACGCTCTGAAACTGACCATAAATCATTATCCAGCGGATTAAGATCGGGACTAGACGACGGCCGGTCTTCAGCTCTGATGAAGTCCGAAACGTTCGTTTCCAACCAAGACTGCGTAGACCGAGCTTTATGACCCGGCGCCTTGCTCTTGGTTATTGAACATGGTGTTGTTTAGGGGATTCACTACCTTCCCAAGAATGGTATTTTGATACACTTGTGCCGATGTTTTACCTTCACCTATACCTTTTTCACAAAAGTATGGCTCAGTCACTCCTTCATAGCTAATACCCCACCAAACCATCACTGAAGTCGGATAGTGCCCACGTTGCACTCTGTCGACTAATTGGGAAGCTTCCTTAGAGCTTTGAGCATAAATACGGTTATTTTTTTTGTTAAAATGTTGCTCAGATGTAAAAAAATCTCATCCGTAAACAAAATTTTTCTGTGACCTCCCTTTGCGTACCGCTTCAGTAGTTGTTTCGATTTTACCACCCTATTCTTTTTTAAATTATCAGTTAAGAAATGAGCTACGTCTCTTATAAAAAAAAAATAAGAAGAAAGAAGTTCGGCAAAAAAAAAATCATAAGAATCGGTCAAGCAGTTTCGGAGGAGTGTGTCTCCGAACACTAAGACACGAGAACTTTATATAATATAAGGTTAGATAAATTTAGTTTGCTTTATTATTATTAAAGGTAAATATAATATCTAGCTATTAATGTGTTCTAAACTGAAAGGCCTAAGACCTATAGTACCTTAGCAGTAAGCACTAAGTACAAATTATGGATTCTAAAATAAATATAGGTATTCCTTGGAGATTAATTTTAATCCGTTTGATATACCATGTACCAGCTACTAAAAGAAATGATAATTTGTGCCGGAAGGTCAATAGACGAAAATTTAGAAAGCATGGGAACACTCAGAAGTCAGAGCTATTGGACGATGACTAACTGAGCGCGGTATGAGTAACTGTTAGTTCCAGTTAGTCCCGATAGACCCTCGCGCGGCGCTAGCGTCGCTTGCTCTACATTTTTATCAGGGTTCCGTGACACTTGTTTCACATATAGTTTCGCTTTGTCCGTCCGTCTGTCTGTCCGCGCTTCTAGCTTCTGTAATTATGAATATAAATTAATGAAATTTGGTATAGTTAAAAACTGTATATAGATCTCGGTTTTGGCATCATAAAATAATAATAATTTTACATTTTAGGGTTGCCTCTACATACATGGAAGTGGGGATGAAAAATATTTTTTCATTCTACCCCATCGTGTGGGGTATCGTTGTATAGGTCTTTTAAAATAAGGGAAAGGTTTCATACATGACTTTAATATAAAGTAAACCATTTTCGAGTGATCGGTAAAATAATCCAAAATAAATAATCATAAGTTGGTTCCCCCTGGAATTTCTAAAATATGAGACTTGCAACTTTTCATGCTAATAAATCATACTAAAAAATGCTAAATCATGCTCTTTAGTTTATTTTTAACGAAATCGGATAGTAACTTTTGCAGTAATTTGCTAAAAACCTATTACGCGTTTATAGTTACGGAACCCTCCTTAGACATGTCCTGACATGCTCTTGGTTAGGTTTTTATTCTATTTAAAATGATTGATAGAATAATCCTTTATCTTTATATATATAAAATTACTGTACGTGTGTATGTCACTGAACTCCTAAACGGCTGGACCGATTTGAATGAATTTTATTATATGCGTTTGGGTGGCGCCCTGGATGGTTTAGATTCACAAATCAGCCCGGCAGGACAACGTCTGTCGGGTCCGCTCGTAAAATATAAGTATCTAATAACAATCTATTAATTATGTAATTAAAACACATTTTATATTAATAGTATGTATGTATATTATAACAATGATTATAACACACCGTGTCAAAAACAAAATAAGATTATGCAGATGTATAATTTTATATATAACTGTAAAAAATTCTGTTAAAGCATGTAAATAAATTAAAATTTCGGGTAGCAAATATTATAGTTAAATTATGAGAATGAATTCTTAAGACACGTTATTCCTGCGCACAGTTAGATGATTAACATAATATTAATAGTTTGTTTTCCATATTAATAATAATAATTATTATTGTTAAGTATTAGTTACTTCAAGAACAAAATTAAAAGTTAATTAACCCTCGAAGTGACCAAGGTGATGATGATAAATTATAGCTAAGAATACCTTCGACCATGTCAGCTTTTAAACGAAAAAACTAGATCAAAATCGGTTTATCCGTTTGGGAGCTACGATGCCACGGACAGACACGTCAAACTCATAATAACCGTCTGTTTTGGTCGGGGGTTAAAAACAGCTAATCGCAAGTTCAATTAATGAAAAAATTATATGGATATTAGGCATTAAAAATTATGATTATTATTTATGGCATGCATGTATTTCACAAGTTGCGACAAAACAATCAAATTTTGGGTGTGAAAAAACCGAATATTGAATACTTAATTACCAAATTGGCGAAAGAATATAAGGAACAAAAAATTTCAAATCTGGTGACTAACTATTACCAGTTTTTTTCACTGAATGTTCCAAACTGGCAGACAGATATTATTTTAGTGAACAAATAATCATCTTGGCGACAATTTGAGAGTACACATTTAATTTAAGAATAGGCACAAGTCATCCATTTTCAATTTCCAAGAAGACATTAAAAAATGGATATAGGTGTCCTTTTCTAGGTTTCTGGAGTCACTGATTACAAAAATTCATTCATTTTGAAATTTCAAAATAGCGAATATTTCTTTTTCTGTAAAATAGATACGGGTATCGTCTTCGAGGTTTTTAGGTGTGCTGAATACAAAAATGATATCCATTTTGAATTTTAAATATAGCGGACTTTTATTTTTAATAAAATGAATCTTTCCTAGGTTTAGGGGATGTTAATAACAAAAAAACATTTATTTTGAAATTTCAAAATGGCGGATATATTTTAATTTCTGTAAAATTCTTCTATCTCAAAGATGATAGTGATAGATAGATGGTGCGACTAAAAAAATAATGAAAATTTCCTCTCCACCTTAGTAACCTCCTTAGTAACTCCACAACCACGTATTTTTTTCATGATGGGAGAAAAAGAAATTTGAAAATCCTAAATTTTTCAACATTTTTTAGCTTTATACATCGCTCGTATCTCAAAGTAGGCATTGCCATATTTTTTTTCTATAATAGCTTCTATCTCGAGAACAGGTAATCCTACTGAAAAAATAATGAAAACTTCCTCCTCCCCAAATAACCCCAAAACCAAGTATTTTCTTGATTACAAGAGTTTTTTTATTTAAATCCTGATTTCCAAAAATTTCTATAGCTTATATTGCTGGTACTACATAACATACTGTGTTAATAATCATCAATCCTAAGTTAAAAGTTGTGTCATTTTTACGAAGAATTTAATTTTCTCCAATTAAATTTCTTAAAAATTCTCCATTTTGGAAATTGAAATCGGAAGACAATTTTATAATCAGCACCCCAAAGGAAAACAAACTCCAAGAGTATCCAAAAATGCGATTTTCCGTAGCCCGCAAATTGAATTTTTAGCAGCCATTAATTGATCAACCCAATCTGATTTTATAGCTGCTTACATCGTATACTAGTCACTTGCTAGTCACCACCTCGGAAATTAAGTCTCCAACTTTTATATTTCGGTGCCAATTTGGATTAAATTTCGCCACTTTTTATTTGCCGATTTTTGTCACCTGAGTGCTTTCTCCGTTTTAGTAAATTAGTCCCCAACATTCGCTACCAAATTCAGTAATACAGTATGACCACGTGCATACGCTAACTTATTTTTTGTTCGCAAGATTAATTATATCCCTTTTATAAAATATTAAGTATAGGTAATGATGTCTTCTTTATTCCTATATGTACCTACTAGATGATAAATAAATTTTTGTGAATCATTTTTTCCACGTTAGTCCGAAACTGTTATATTAATATTTTGTGCTTGCGAGCTCATGTAGCTTATTGTCCAATATCAAAATACATATCTCATAATCATGCCTTCAATCGCCACTTAATTAGATCTCATAATGTTATAAAACCTTTTATTTTTCTCAAAAAAAATTTTGATTAGTCAAGTTAGTGTGTCGCCGACTGGCAAGGCGCTGGCGATAGCAGTCACCGTTAGCTCGGGTTTCGTAAGGGGTCACGCTAGCGGCCGCGGCCCGCGGACCACGGTATTGTACCGAGGCCGTACTCACCTACTACCCAATTTAAATAGTGCAGTAATCTGTCCTATAGAATTTCTTCTTTACATGTTAGTTTAACTACGAGACCAGATGTTCTAGTAAGTAAACAAGACCCTACTATTTCAATTTCTTTTCCCACAGTACTATTATAGAGTATATTTTGCTGCTTTCTACTCCTTTTATCTCTCTCCCTTCTAATTGTTTTGTTGCGGGTGCTTAGACAGATTTCGGTTTTTCTACATAACTTATATACTGAGAAAAATATTTTTTATAAAAACTATTACCCGACTGCGTAAATTATATAGACTGTTCTAACCGGGCTATTAATACGAATCTATTGACACCTGATTTATCATAATCCGATCAGTATTTTAGCCGCTACAGTGGAACAAACATACATACATAGGCTGCCAAAATCATCACCTTTCCTTTTGGCTTCGCTGTAGTCGGGTAAAATATTATGTTGAGCGCGTTTACAAATTTGACATCGGTTATTTTGTACATTTTGAAACCAAACCAGAACCACTTCATCCAAATTTTAAAAAAAGGTCGTGTTTAGGATAATTTTTCAGCTCTGTAGCTTATTTTGGTTCTTTAAAAGTAATCAAAGACAGCGAATATAACCCCTAAAAAATTAATTTGCCTTAGTATAAAAAAAAATCCTCATAATTTTCACGTGTTTTGCTATGCATAGGGTGCACATACACACCAGCACTACACACACACCGCTCTACACACATACTCACACATACTGTTTTACACACACACACACACACTCATACCTAAGCAGCACATACATAGGTACTGAACCTTTGCGCTGTCGTAGAGCTAGGGCCTAGGGCATACACGGACAAACGTACTAGCACACGATTCACGTACATGCTTCCGCATATTACTTCTTCCGATACTACTACTCATACTACTATATCTTGCGTATACTGTGGTAAATTGGTTATGTATTGGTAATGTAATGATTTTTCTCAAATTATTAAAACAGGCATAAATACTGCGGGTTTAGCATGCGCACCCTAGATATTATCTGCGGGTTTAGCATGCGCACCCTAGAAACACCGAAGAATCGACAAAATTACAGATTGAAGAAACATTAATACTATTCGGTGGAAAAATTATTGTAAGGCAGCTAGGTCGATGCATCGTCGTTATGAGGAACAACATTTCTTTTCTTCCCGAGCATGTTCTCACATAATGGCCTCTTTTGACAGTTAAAGTAGAAACATTTTCTTATTTCAATGTCAAATAGTCTTACAGTAATGACTACTACTCCTTCATCATGGCGGTCCAAGACAAATAGTTTCTTTACGTTCAGTCATTTACTTGAAAATTTGATCATTTTTGACAGCAGATTTCCCGGCAGCCATTTTAAAAATATGGCTATTTAGAAATGTTGACATCTATTGCTACCATGGATTAAGAACCATTTCGCAAAGAACTGTGTTCTTCTTTAAAATTATTTCTTCGGATCGCCATGCTAAACCCGCTGTTGTCATACTAGTCTTTACACTCTTAAGATATTTTTTTTCTTCTTTATATTGTGCATGATGAAAGAGACTGGTCTCCACGACTCAGGGAATCCTAGTGTGGAGACCAGAGGTATACTTAAGGATTTTTATGTAAAATTTTGAAACACAATATATGTTTATTTTATTTGGTCCCTGCCGAGATTTATTACATAAAACATTTTTGACATATCTTTGCTCTTCGTACTCGGGAACCTGTCAAACATCTTTTCGTAAACGCGTCCTTAATGATATGAAGTAGAGTCAACACCGTCTGTTAATACTTGAGTACACGTAGGACAGGATTTTCACTGTCATTTTCATAACGAACTGAGGTCGGCTAAGTTTTAAGTTATCAGTAAAAGTTATAGATACATTCATAACAGTTGAACGCCGCAACTCCTGCGTCTGCCGCTGCTACCGCGGCGGCGACGACGCCGTGTGTAAAGGCGCATAGGGTCAGTTCACACTGCGACGATACGCGACGCGTAAAAAGATATTTGTATGATGTTTCATATGACATCAGTCATTGCAGTCACTGCATTTCTAGGATAGCACTGCTGCAGCGCAGTGTATTTTGCAGTATGTGACTGATGTCATATGAAACGTGTAGCGAATAAAGTTCAATCTTGAATAGCTATCTTAAAACAGCAGCGCCGCGTCGTTTATAGTCGCGGTGTGAACTGATCCAATAACTTATAGCAGTAGCTAGTAGAGGCTGCATATTATGTAGTCGTAAAAGCTCTCTGAAATAGCTTTAGCGACGTTAAGAACTGTGTTTTGTAGTAATAGGTAAATGTGACCTAAGTATAATGTTTAAATATTTCACGTAAGGTAGGTGCGACCAATAAGGCTAGGCCTAAGCGGGAATTAAAATAAATCAAAAACTATATAAGCGAATTAACAAATTTTAATGTTAATTAAATATTTAGGTTACATATGCTCGGGACCAACATTAACTTACATCTGTGACAAAATCAACTCTCTTTTATTTTATTATTGAAGACTTTTTTCTGTTTTATTTCAAGTACGTCTTCAGTTACTGGAGTTCCTCTATAATAATTAATGAATAATTATCTTTCTTCTAACTGTTGGTGTCTTTTCAGTATTTTTAGCTAGTGTAGGCATGAGCTGCTTAAACGCTGTACTTTTAACTTGAGCGAGGGGTAGAACATCGGACTGCCGTCACCAGATTTGAGGTTCTCCTCAATTCTCGTATTTAAAGTAGAAATTCATTTTACTTTGATTGTATTGTATGTGAAGAGACTTGTTATCATAAACTGATTTTGTGACGTTTGGACCAATCAGGAGGCGCTAGACGCTGCTTTAACGTTTACGAGAATACCGATTTGACAGGTTTTTGCTTTCTTAGGCCTTATTACCCGGCAGGCCTTATTGGCCACACCATTATTATTTATTATGTATTATTATTTATTTAATTGCCAACATAATTGACTCATATTAGTGGTGGAGATCTCATATTAGAGACTCATATTAGTAGGTAACAGAAACGCAAGTGGTTACCTGGCAAGTGTCAAATGTCATATTTTACAACTCTACAGGATTTTCAGCTCCATTGTAATAGCGTACAGTTCTATTTACAGTGCTGTTTTTTCTGTCGCGTACACAAAAAAACTCTCGTGGTTACGAGGGCTTAGTGTATAAACAACAAGCTTGATACCATTTTTATTTCGTTTATTTATAAAGGTGACCCAATAAGAGTGCCCGATTTAATTTTAAGAAAAAACACATATTTTTTGAGCGAGAGGTGATATTTTTATTGCGTTATAAAGTACACATGTTCCGTTAAGTATGGAATAGAATATCCTGCATATGGCCCCCACGGCTCTGGCGGCAGACCCTTGCACTTTTCATGAAGTTTTCGATGACTTTTTCACAGAGTGGCGGCTGTATCTCACCGATGACGCGTTCGATCTCGGCCTTAAGTTCGGGACTTGTTCGTGGTTTCTTCGCATAGACCTGAGATTTAACAAAACCCCAAATGAAAAAGTCGCAAGGCGTTAAATCGCAAGATCTCGGTGGCCAGTTGACATCGGAATTTCGGGAGATTATTCGGTCCGGAATTTTTTCCTCCAATAAATGAATTGTTTCATGGGCGGTGTGGCAGGTCGCGCCATCCTGTTGGAACTACATGTCGTCCAGGTCCAGTCCTTCCAATTGGGGCCACAAGAACTCTGTTATCATGCCGAATTGATGTTCCCGGGTTTTCGGCGACACTCTCGTTTACCGACCGGTACGCCGACGCACAGGAGACTTGCCTTCCATAATCGACCCAGTGTCCTCAAATTTATTGATCACTCTTCGAATTGTTGACACATTTGGTGCACTTTCACGACCGAAAATTACGCGAAGTTTGCGAGCGGTTTCAGCGTAGCTTTCCCCATTTTTGTAATGGGTTTTCACAATGATAACACGTTGTTCTTTTGTGTAACGCTCCATATTTAATAATCGGACCAATCATAGATGACAGCTGTCAAGTCTCAGAGCTGCCACTGTAACGTAGTTACATTTCCTTTCCGTAAAATCACCGTCATCTATGATTTGTATGCTTAATTATTTGTCATTTAGAGGATTTAGCGCCATCTATCGGCGCATGTCCTTACTAAAACGGCGTCAGCCTTTCTTTAATACTTAGTTCGTAGATCGATTTTTCCGTCTTAAATCTTAAAAAATACTAATTTAATTTTGAATAATAATGAAAATACAGTAGATTTGCATTATTATATTACATAATATATTGATTATTAATATAATATATTTTATTTCGATTTATGGATTTTTTCTATTTACGCTTTAGTTTTTATAGTCGTCAAAAGTTTAAAAAAGAGGAAGGACAGGATATATATTATGGCACTTCTTCGAATGACGTTACCTTTTTCAATAAAATTTTCTATAGACTCAAGATGTAGTCGTTATTATAATTAAATTTTAATCCCGCGTTCACGGTGAGTTCTCTTTTATATCTGTGTTGCGAATATTTGGTAAATCACGCTTGTAATTAAAACACATTATCTTTTATGTAAAATATCACCTTGGTAAAATTAGTTGTTAAAAGAAAAATTTTATTGGCCACGTGCTCAATTTGTAGTTTCATCTTTCCGATCTAGCAGTGTTAAAATATTAGGATGTTTGTATCATATTAATTGTCCCTAATATCATCTTATCTTTTTTATTTTTGCCTACCTTTTTTGTAATGGTCACACAGCCCGTGATTTTGATCGTTTGGGGTTAAGATCACGCTGTGTGACGGGACTCCTACCCACACGTTCATCATGAATTTTCCAGGGATCTATATACCGGGTTAAAGGCACCCTTATACAAGGACTATTGGCTATTTTCCCACAATCGGATTTCTGAGGCCGCTAGATATTCCGGACTGGACTACTGGATTTGGAATCAGGCTGCACCGCCCCCTTGGACAATCTATCGACGCACGATCGACGTCATAGCGATGACAGAGAGACGCTACCAGAAGTTGCAGCCCCAGTTCGCCCTCACCACGTGCTCCTGGACTCAGCTAAGTTCCCACGTGGTTTAAAGCCCCTTCGATACCCACAGACACCAAAGAGGCTAAACCAGATCCTTCGGCCTTCTACCCACGCCCCTTATTTTTTTAAATATATATTGTCATGGGAAGTACCTCTTTTCATTTAATTTTACTCGTAACACCACTTGCTCAGAAAAAAAATGGCGCCAAATTTAAATCGGGCACTCTTATTGGGACACCCGTTATTAGCTGATAAATATTTTCAATGTTGATTACTGTGAGTAAAAGGGCATATCTAGGTAAGTCTATATAAGTAGATTAATCTAGGTAAATGATAATTACAAATATCAATCTCCTATCAACTGAGTTTATGAACTGCGAAAAAAATTTATGTCATAGTATATATACGAGGGCTACACTAAAAGTATCGGGAATGGAATATTTCCACTGTTCCTGTCATATTAAAATCTTTTTAATTTAAAACTCCTTGGTTTTAAAAATCGAATACCGTTTATTTATTGAAAAAAAGATTCTCGGTCTTGTCACAAGGTCTTGTCAAACTTGTTTAGTCGTTGAGAAAATTGAATTGACTCGAGAAAATTCTAGAGCGATTATTTATTATGACTTTCGAAGTGGTTTAACACAAAAACAGTGTGTTGACCGGATGATTTCTGCATTTGGTGATGAAGCCCCATCCAAAACCACAATTTATCGCTGGTTTGCTGAATTTCAACGTGGACGTGTCAAGCTCAGTGATGATCCCCGTCAAGGTCGTCCAAAAACTGCAGTCAGCCAAGAAAACGTTGATGCTGTGCGTAAGCTGATTGAGGAAGATCGACATGTGACATACCGCGAAATTCAGGCAACTTTAGACATTGGCATGAGTCAAATACAAATAATCTTGCATGAACAATTAGGTGTAAAAAGTTGTTTTCCCGATGGATACCGTATTTGCTCTGTGTCAGAACTCTCGAAAGATTCCACGCAGGATCCTCAAATGCTGTATACAACATCGTATCAGGTGACGAATCCTGGATATACGCGTACGAACCCGGAACAAAAAACCAGTCACGAGTTTGGGTGTTCGAAAATGAGTTAAAGCCAACAAAAATTGTTCGTTCACGGAGTGTTGCAAAAAAAATGGTGGCCACGTTTGTCTCCAAAACCGGCCATGTTGCGACTATTCCTCTTGAGGGACAAAGAACGGTTAATGCAGAATGGTATGCTAACATTTGTTTGCCACAGGTCGTTTCTGAACTCCCTAAAGAGAACTGCAACCGCCGCATCATCCTCCATCACGACAATGCGAGTTCTCACACCGCGCACAGAACAAAAGAGTTTTTAGAGCAAGAAATCATAGAATTATTAGACCATCCGCCGTACAGCCCCGACCTTAGCCCTAATGATTTCTATACTTTCCCTAAAATAAAGAATAAATTGCGTGGTCAGAGATTTTCATCACCTGAAGAAGCTGTGGACGCCTACAAAACGGAATGGTTGCTTCAATAATTGGTTCCATCGTATGGAAAAATTTGTCAAATTTCGCGGAGAATACTTCGAAAAGCAATAAATACATTTTTAAATAGTAATGTTGTGTCACTTCCTTGATTCCCGAAATGTTCAGTGCCGCCCTCGTATAGGTAGGTACACTTTATGTTAATAAATAAAAAAACTAAACTTGATTTTTTTGTAGAATTATAAATAATATTTAATTTTATTTGTACAATTGAAAAAACATCGGTGTCCAAAGTATTCTGCCCATTAAAATATGTGATAGTAAATCTTGTATTTGTTACGTGGATAATTTCGTAATTTTCGTACACTGTGTAAGATACACGCATATATTTACATACGATTTACATTAATTCGCTTCTTCTGAGCACTGAAGCTCATTTTTGTAGTAATTATTTTCATACCTACATCATACAAATAATAATTATTTTGTATAAAAGTATTTGTCACAAATATTAGGTCTTTACCTATGAAATTGCCGTTTTGTATGAAAAAATTTAAACGAATTTTTTTCATGTATTTTTTATTTGTATTAATCGAAGTAATCACCCATTCAATCAATGCATCTTTGCCAACGCAGTGGCAGTTTATTGATGCCCTTCTTAAAGAAATCAGCTGGACGGGAGGCAACAAATTCTTCAAAGGCATTTTGTACTACCTCTAGGGTATTGAATTTTTTTCCCGCCAAGAAGTTATCCAAATTCTGGAAAAAGAAGTAGTCTGTAGGCGCAAGGTCTGGTGAGTAGGACGGATGACGGAGAGCTTCCAAAACCAGTTCTTGCAACTTGGAGACCGTCTGCTGTGCAGTATGAGGTCGCGCGTTGTCGTGCAGGAGCAGCGGAGACGAGCGATTGACCAATGCTGGTTGGAGATGTGCCAGCTTCTCCATCATTGTGTTCAGTTCTTCACACTACACATCTGCAGTAATGCTCACCCCGTTTGGTAAGAAGCTGTGATGAATCACACCGGCACTAGACCACCAAACAGTGACCATCACTTTTCTAGGGGCAAGTTTTCGTTTAGAGTATTGTTTAGGTGATGAACCAGGATCCAACCAACTTTCTGAGCGCTTGCGGTTATCAAACAGAATCCATTTTTGATCGCAGGTAATAATGTGTTTCAAAATTCTTTAATTTGTGTGTCTGTTGAGCAGTGCAAAGCACGTCTCGACACGTACTTCGCGCTGGCGATCATTGAGCTCGTGGGGCACCCATTTGTCAAGCTTTTTACCTTGCCAATTTGACGCAAATGGACCAGTATTGTTTTGACGCTAACGTCAAAAGCTGCTGCTAATTCAGCCGTAGGTTGTGTATCATCAGCTTCCACAATCGCCTTTAATTCGTCATTGTCGACCAAAGTCTTCGGACGACCGCGAGGTTCATTTTTCAGGTCGAAATTTCCAGAACGGAAGCGAGCAAACCAATAACAGGTGGTGCGTTGGTTTGTAGTGTTAGCTCCGTAAACGTCGTTGATGTTGCGTGCCGCTTGTGCCGCGTTGCTGCCACGACGGTACTCATATTCCATAATTAGTCGAATTTTTAACGTATGCATGATGACGAAAAAGATTGAAATGCGATGAAAATGTAACACTAATGAATAAGCAAATGACTACTTTTGGAAAAAGAATTCCATGTTTTTAAAACAAAATTAATTTGAAATTAGAATTCTTAGCCAAACAAAAATTATTTTGATTGAAATGGTGAGTACTGCAGAACGGCAATTTCATAGGTCAACCTATTATTTGCGATATAATTGCAACATTAACGATGAAAACAAACAACTTTATCCGATTGGCAAGAAGGGTATTGTTATTTATAACTATGTAGTTGACCCGATACACACATTGTTCTATCTTAACTATGAAGTGGAATAAATAAATAACTACATCTACACCTACAACAACCTACACCTAAAACCTACACCTACAACTTACATGTAAATCCTACAACTACCACCTATGCGGTATGCCTACAACCTACACCTGCTACCTACACCTACAACTTAAATTTACAAGCTATACCAAAAACCTCCAACTTCGAGCGTTGTGCCCGGCCGACTTAACAGTATCCAATTTTGAAAAAAAAACTGAACTAGAACTGTTTTGCGTTCCAACAAAATTTATAAACGCACCCATAAATATTTGCCAGTCTAGTGACACTGGAGACTTGGGTCTCCTCCATCGAGCGAGACAAAAGAACAGAAATACATAAGAAAGAAGAAGATAAAATTATATATAATGATACCAAAGAAAGAAGATTAAGCAATACTTAATTTAACGTATAGATCCAAACGAGCAAATTAATCGCCTGACGCAGGGCGTAGCTACCGCTATATCAGGCGTATATGGAGCCTCTAAGCTACAGGGGACTCCGAACGTGTGACAGAAAAAAATTGGTAAAAACATTTTCCTATCATACATTCCAAGAAAAAATACTTAATAATATTATCATAATAAAGCCAGAATCCTATATGACCGTAGAAACTTAAGAAATACATAGAAGACTTGCGGATTATGAAGTGTGTCGAAGGTTAAAATTTATTAGGCCCACTCCGCTCCTGCAAATTTGTTATCAGTGTTTTCAACGTGCGACTAATGTTTTCTGAGTCTTTAAGATATGGACAGAATCTAAAAATCTCACTCTCTTTACTCAGCAGTTGATTTTATGGCCAGTTATTTTTTTTTTTAAGTTTCGAGCCATACAAAAACAATGTACCTATGCGAAGAAAATTAGGCTCGGACTTTATCATTATCTGGACATTATCGAACTATACAAGTGTTATTAAAGTGTCTTAAAATAAATAGTTTATGTACGACTAGTCTAGCCTACTACGACTACAATCAAAGTAAATTTTCTATCTAATACACATTACACCATCGCCAGTTTCAACTTTCAGCATCGTTTCAGCCAACTCTCATTTTCAGATATAAACAAAAACAGTGCGCAATGTGTCATAAAATTTCCAAAGTAGCTGTGGCAGTAGGGTGAGGGGCCGAGGGGCGTAAGACAAGGGCGAAGGGTCGCTCCGAGGGCGCCAGCCACTGCGCCCAACTCGCGCCGCGCCGAACTCCTACAACGAGACTACTTTCACAGCAAAATTGTTGTTGTTTTTTTTAAAGGATACTTTGGCAAAGGCTTTTGCTGCTTTGCGTGTGTTGTAATTATAAAGTGTGTGTAACTATATTTTTTATAATTTAATATTGTGTTTTTAAGCATTATTATAAAAATATAATAATGCAGATCGATCTTTATAACCTAAAACTGTGCGAAATTTCTTACTCCTCCGTTCGCATAATTTTTGTAAAACGGAACACAAAGTTTTTGCTTCATAATAATATTATGATGATGAAAATCTTTCGTTCAGTTTATCTGTTTGGTTGCACTACAAAACAGTTATATTTTAGAAAAATGGGCCGGCCCCAGTAGATTGTAAGGGTAGATAGTAGGTGTAGGTGTATATGTAGTTATTTATTTATTCCAGCTCCTACTTAAGACAAAACAACGTGTGTCGGTCAGCTAGTAAAATATAATTATTCAGTTCCTCATTAATTACCAAATTTAATGTACCCATGTTGATAAATCGACATAAGTACCTACTTCGTAAAAAAAAAGTCTTATTACCAACATTACCTACTGGCTACTTCTGAAAATGTTAGTGCTGATTAATATTTTTGGCGTGTATTTAAACTTGCGACAAAACAATCGAATTTTGGGTGTGAAAAACCGAATATTGAATTCTAAATTACCAAGTAGGTGAAAGAATATAAGGAACAAAAAATTTCAAATCTGGTGACTAATTAATTAATAAATTTTCACTGAATATTCCAAACTGGCAGACAGATATTATTTTAGCGAACAACGATCTTGGCGACAATTTGATAGTACCTACATATTTAATTTAAGAATTGGCACATATATTTTCCCTGATGTAGGTAATTCAAAAACCATAATAAGCAGCAAAACGAGCGCACATAAAAAACGTGAAGGTTTCGGGGGATCTAGATATTGTGTAGATTCATTGTAAAATTTAATAATGGCGGATGTTTATTTTTCGTAAAATTGATATTGGTGGCGGTTACCAGGGTTTTGTGGGTGCTAGATACGAAAATTACATTCATTTCATTGTATAAAAAATTATATGGGTGTCCTTTTGTAGGTTTCTGGGGGTGCTGATTACAAAAAGTCATCAATTTTGAATTTCCAAGATAGTAGACATCAAAAAATGGATATAAGTGTCCTTTTCTAGGTTTCTGGAGTCACTGATTACAATAATGTATTCATTTTGAAATTTCAAAATGACGAATATTTATTTTTCTGTAAAATTGATACGGGTGTCGTGTCGAGGTTTTTAGGGGTGCTGAATATAAAAATGATATCCATTTTGAATGTCAAAGATAGCGGACATTTATTCTTATTAAAATGATTCTAGGTGTCCTTTTCCAGGTTGCTTTCTAGGGACGTTAATTACAAAAAAATAATTTATTTTGAAATTTCAAAATGGCGGATATATTTTTTTTTCTGTAAAATTCTACTATCTCAAAAATGGTGCGTCCTACTGAAAAAATAATGAAAATTTCACATAATTTTTTCTTCATGATGGGAGAAAAAGAAATTTGAAAATCTTAAATTTTCCAACATTTCTATAGCTTTATACATCGTTGGTATCTCAAAGTTAGAGTATTGCCATATTTTTTCTATATTCGCTTCTATCTCGAGAACAGGTCATCCTACTGAAAAATAATTAAAATTTCCTGGAAAAGGACACCCATACTAATTATAATAAAAAAAAAGTACGCCATTTTGGAATTTCAAAATGGTTTTAATCTTCATATTATCCTGCACCCCCAAAACCTTGAAAACGACACCCATACCAAAGGAAAAGAAACTCCAACAGTAACCCCCAAAACCACGTATTTTCTTTATTACAAGAGTTTTTTTATTTCTATCCTGATTTCCAAAAGTTTCTATAGCTTACATAGCTGGTACTACATAACATACTGTGTTAATAATCATCAATCCTAATTTAAAAATTGTGTCATTTTTACGAAGAATAATAATTCTCCATTTTGGAAATTGAAATTGGAAGATAATTTTATAATCAGCACCCCAAAGGAAAACAAACTCCAACAGTATCCAAAAATGCGATTTTTCGTAGCCTGCAAATTGAATTTTTAGCAGCCGTTAATTTATCAACCCAATCTTGTTTTATAGCTGCTTACATCGTATACTAGTCAACTTGAAAATTAAATCGCCAACTTATAAATTTCGGTGCCAATTTGGATTAAATTTCGCCACGTTTTATCTGCCGATTTTTGTATATTTTGTCACCTGAGTGCTTTCGCCAGTTTAGTAATTTAGTCGCCAACATATTAATTCGCTGCCAAATTCAGTAATATAGTATGCTCATGTGCAGTCGCAAACTTATTTTTTGTTCGCAAGATTAATTATATCCCATTTTTTTTATATTATAAATCTTAACCGTAAGCTACTACGTCTTGTGTTGTATTGTTGTATTACTTTGTTCTCTATCAGCTCTATGTCCTATAGAATGGTACCACACAATAGGTAGTTTATTGATTCCTTTCCTAAATAAAACATTCGAACTGGAATCAATAAAATATTTGAAGGCGCTTTGGACTGCCCCATCGGAATTGAATTTTTTCCCTTACAAGAAGTTATCCAAATTTCGAAAAAAATGGAAATCTGTTGGAGCAAGGTCCGGGGAGTACGGTGGATGTCTTAGACATTCCAATTTAAGCTCCTCTAATTTGATAGCCGTCTGTTGTTCAGTGTGTGGTCTAGCGTTGTCCTGAAGCAGCAGTGGCCTAAAACGAATGACCAACCTCTGTTTATTAGCAGCTAGCTTTTCCATCATGATTTGCAGTTGCTGGAAATAGACATCCGCCGTAATCGTCTGGCCAGATTTAAGAAAGCTGTAGTGAACGACACCGGCACTAGTCCACCAAACGCTCACAAGTATCTTTTTTTGAGTCAATTTTCGCCTGAGGCAGGCTTTGGCTGGTTTACCAGGGTTCAGCCATTGCAATGAGCGTATCCGATTATCGTACAGCATCCGCTTTTCATCACAGGGAATGATTTGATTTAAAATCCATTAATTACTATGCCGGTTGAGGGATGTAACGCAGCAGTCGACGCGCGTTGTCCGTTTGCTGCACTCAATTCATGAGGTTCCAAATTTGCTTCAAGTGAATTAAAACAGTTTTATCACTAACATCGCAGACTGCAGCTAACTCGGACGTGGTTTGCGATGAATCGGCTTCCACAATAGCCTCCAATTCGTCATTATCAAATTTGGTCTCCGGCCGTCCACGAGGCTTAAGTGCAGAACGCAGGTCGAAATTTCCAGAACGAAAACATTGGAACCAAAAACACACTGTGCTTTCTTTTGCGACACCGCTGCCATACACATAATTAATCCTTGGAGCGGTTTCTGCAGCACTGGTGCCACGGTGGAACTCGTACTCGAAAATAATACGATATTTCAAGTTTTCCATTTTGTAAACAGAGTGACGCAAAGAAAAAACCAAAAGAGGAAAAAACAAATAAATTACGGTTTTCGAAACACAAATGCACGAGTATATAGCGGTATAAATTTGAAATTGGAATTCCTAACGGAAGGCCAGTACGACAAAACGCCAATTTCATATGTAAAGACCTAATATAATTGTTTTATTAATCTTATTATGACATTAACATGGTCTTACAGTCAACGTCTTTCAAAGTTTTCAGTCTCGAAACTGAAGAAAAATACGTTAATAATAATGTTGGTTAAATGCTCTAAGTCAGGGGTCTCCAAACTACGGCCCGAGGGCCACATCCGGCCCGCGGACAGATTTTGTCCGGCCCGCGGAGAGCTAGCATACTTGAAAACTCCTTTTAGAGAACATATTTTTTATAGCAAATTAAATTTAGTTTACTGAAGGATTCTAATTTTATGTTGAATAATTATTAATATGACATCTACATTGATATGGTCATGGGCTAACTATAACTAACATTGTTGTAGGCTTATTGTTATTGTTTTTGTGATAAGTTGGATAAAGAAACACAGAATTGTAATGAGTAAAGACATGTATAATATGCAGAAAATTTAACTTCAGTATATAATAACTAACAAATTATTGAAATGAATCCAACTAACATTTTATACATTTAAATAAAAACATAACTTACAACAAGCATAATGACATATGAAATACTAATGAGATTTATGTAATTGAGATTTTCCACTGACAATAGTTTGTAGTTGTGGACTAATTTTACTTGTACCAATTATTAAAAGAGATTTAAGATGCCCATCAGTTAATTTTGATCTGTAAACATTTTTTGTGTACTTCATTTTGGAGAAGGTCTTCTCACACAAATAAGTAGTACCAAAAACAGAAAACAGCCCACGAGCAAATTTATGCAAATTATCAAATTGTGTCAGTGGAAGACCCTTATAAAATTCCAACAAAGATGAGGTTTGATATTTGTTCTTAATTATATCACTGCACTGTAGATCAATCATTTCCATTTGAAGTTCCGGGGCTAGGGTTTCAATGTAAGTATCAAAAGGATTCTGAAAAATCTTAATTTGATTCGCAATGGCATCAAAGTCCGAGAAACGAGTATCAAAATTTATTTTCAAAGCACTCAAAGTTTCGATTGCAAAATCGATAGGAAACTCAGTCTCAGTGGTGTGGCTGAATATTTTACATTTTTTAAAATGTGAAAAACATTTACTTCGTAGTTGTGATTGAAACAGTATCAATTTCTTCCGGAATGATTTGATATTAGTGTATAAATCAGGAAGATGCTGGTTTTCTCCTTGCAATCTCAAATTCAGTTCGTTAACATGTTTTGTCAAATCAACATAGAATGCTAACTTCCACAGCCATGCGTTGTTTTGTAATTCAGTAAGAGGGCGATGCTTTTCATTCAAAAAAATTTCGATCACTGCTCGAAGTTCAAAAAAGCGCTGAAGGACTTTCCCACAACTAAGCCAACGTACGGCAGTATGATAAGGTAAGTCATTTTCTCCAATCTCTTCAATAAATTGTCAGAATTGTCGGTGATTCAGCCCAAAAGATCTGATAAAATTAACAGTTGATATGACTGGTTTCAGAACTTCAGACATATCCAAACATTTTCCGCACAAAGACTGTTGATGAATGATACAATGTAAGACTAATGGTTTTGAACCACCGTCATTTTCTACAGCCTTTGACACAAGAGCGACCACTCCTTTATCTTTCCCACTCATGTTTTTGCCTCCATCGGTTGTAATACATTTCAAGTTTTTCCATCGAAGGTTCTTTTGATTAATGGCCATTTCAACTCCTTTAAAAATATCTGTACCAGTAGTTGTGCCATGAATACTATACATATCAAGAAGTTCTTCATGCACTTCATAGCTTTTATCTACTCCTCGAATATAAATCAACACCTGAGCAGTATCTGACACATCCGTTGACTCATCCCAGGCCAAAGAAAACCACTCAACGTGTCCATTTTTGTCGAACAGTTAAGAGGATATATTTTCAGCGATGTTTTCTACCCTTCGAGCCACAGTGTTTGCTGACATACTGAAGGTTTTTAATAAATTTAACTTTTCAGGGCACATTTCTTCGGCTACTGCAATTATGCATTCTTTGATCATTTCTCCATCGGTGAATGGTTTTCCACGTTTTGCAATTTCAAGAACCACACGAAAGCTGGCACGAGTTGCAGCCTCTTGTTCAGTTTTGAGTTTTGTAAATGAAGATTGCTGCGATTTCAATCCGCGCTTCATAGCTTCGAATTTTTCTGTCCACAAACTTCCTGTATATTTTGAGTAATTTTGAAAATGTTTTGTTTCATAATGATGTTTAATGTTATATTCCTTGAGAACGGCTATTATTTCATTGCAAATCAAACATAGCGCCTTGTTACTGGACTCAATTACGAAATAATGAATGTTCCACTGATCTTTGAATTTTCTGCATTCAGTATCAATTTTTCGCTTCTTTTCCAAACTACTAAATCACACACAAAAGCAACAATTCAAATCAAAATACTGTTACAAAGATGTCTTAAACTTAACCACGCACAAACACGTTTTAAGGAGGTATGCACTATTTTATTTCACAACAGTGTCATAGGAACTAACTTGTGGTTGCGCCACTAGCCTTCTTATATATTCCAATTACTGCCATCTAGAAGTGAGTGGAAGACACCAGAACTTTCTCGAACCAACGAGTAATCTAGAAATTACAGATGACAGGAAAATTAATTATATGCAGTGTTGCCGTTTTGCGGACTTTAGTCCGATTTGCAGCCTTTTTTAAACGTTGCGTACTTTTTCGGACTTTTTTTTCATCAGTGGACTATTTCACTTTTTACCACCGGCAACAATGATAATATGGTTTTGGCCCTCGGAACTTACTGGAGTAATCAGTATGGCCCTAAGGCTGGAAAGTTTGGAGACCCCTGCTCTAAGTTAATAATAAGTAGATACTTATTAGAAAATTATCGCATGATAAAATAAACCAGATATGCTGAAGTTAGGTAGGTAGGTAGTTGGTAGGTACGTATTGCCTGTTGGCGGCAGCACGCGATGAAATTTTTTTGTCACGACATTGTTAGGCCTGCGTTTTCCACTGTCACTAGGTACACACTTTACCTACCTACTTTAGCAAGTTGGAAAGTTGAAGACAGTTTGTTGCCCTGAGAAGTCATCAAAGAAGTAACATACACTCTAATAATATATAACAAAATATTTTATAAGAAATGAAAAGTTGTATTGTATTCTGTATTTTACTAATTTGTTAACCATTTGGATGAAATTTTGTAGCGAACGGTTTATGAATATATTCCAAGTTGCACCAAACCTAGTTTTTTATCTTGTAAAATTTAATAATTCCTCTAAATAACCAAAAGTCAAAACCATGAAAATCATAAGGATGCTAATTTTTATAAGTACGGTGCTTGTTTGACCGAAAAGAAGCTCGTTATTTGCGAATATCCAAAGCTCGTATATATTGGAGCACACGATCGCTGGAGTGTTGCAACTCGCACGTTACATAAAAATACAAGTCTGCGGGCTACTGGTTGCCTCATACCGCGGGCGGAGCTCGCATTTTCACGGTTATACCTATTGTTATTTATGTGTTTATATTGCTAGGGCTGCAGAGATAAAACCTATTTTAGAGACCACGTTAGTTCACGTTGTGGTAAGACCACGACCACTGGAGTCTGCAGATGGAGATACTTAATATTGGATGGAGTTGCTTCCCCAGGTGGGGACAAAAAAATATTATGCTACCAGCTACGACCGCAATATAGCGAAGCACTTCGCGAATTACAATCATTGTTTACCAAACTCTACCACAAGATGGTCGTTATACTTAAATATGGTAGAATTATAGCATTATCAAGAACGTTTGAAATAATTATTTTTTTTATATTTATTTCCTTAAAACTATTAAAAGAACTTTCAAGTGAATGAAACGGACACAGTGGTGAAGGCATTATCGTGTGGACTGTCCGCGATCATGACGCATCGTGATTCACATGAATACGACGCGAGGCTTAAAGGAATCCCTGACGTCAGCTCACGTCCGGGGTCTATACCTACATAACTTGCATCAGGCTTTATGGAATAATATCTTTTTCCTTATGAGATACCTATACAACTTTAGAAATAAGTAGGTATGCCTAGACTACTAACAAACTAAACACACCGGCATATTTAGCGGAACACAAAAAAAAGGTCCATAATTAAAAATATATGGTTTTATTTTAAAATCTACTTACTACACTTCTTTTGTTATTTAAAGTTTCATTTGTTTGACTTAAAATGAGATCACATTAAGAACAGATTTTGCGAGTAAAGGCTATTTGTGAAAAATGGTACATTTTTGAACTTTTCATGTAACCCGGAAAAGTGAAAATTAATATTAAAATAACAATAATTAAATTAGAAAAATGGTGATTAATATCGCGTATTTCCTCCACGTACTCTTATTAAAGTTTCTACCCGTCTAGGCATACTGAGAATGATGTTATCGATGGTCTCGTGGGATAGTCTCCGCCATTCCTCAACTACGGCGATTCGCAGTTCACCCACGTTGGCAGGAGCTGGAATTCTGGACTTAACTTTTGTTTTCAGCAAGTCCCAAACGTGCTCTATTGGGTTCATATCCGGTGATCTCGCCGGCCACTCCATAACAGTGATATTCATATCATTAAGATAAGCTTGAGTTACCCGAGCGGTATGTGGCCGAGCATTAATCCTGCATAAAAACAAAATCGTCACCGATATATGGGCAAAATTTTAAATCAAACTCAGAAGGAAGAAATACTCAAAGTTCGCTCCAGATAAGTTGTATTTGAATAAAATTAAAACAATTGCATAAAATGTGATGTTCAGTTGTTTTCTTAATTTGAAAATATTTCTTTTTAAATTAAATGACGTATAAACCAGCCGGCAACCTTATATGATACTGATATCAAACCTTTATGTTCCGCTAAATATGCCGGTGTGTGTATTACATTCATCCGGATAAGCCAGACACAATTGTTGATTTAAAACGTCTAATAAGTACCAAATTGTATACATTATAACACTTACGGATTTTAAACGTAGGAGAGCCATGCTAGGTGTTAAGGACAGCGGCCTCGTAACGTAAAACATGAGTGAATTTTAATGTGAACAATAAACGTGTAATTAAAACAGTACATAAAACTATAATAGTGAATACTCAGTGACTATAGTGAGGCTCAAGAACTTGGAACACAAGCTCAAGCAGAACCCCCTGGACGAGGCGCAGTATCATGGGCAGATGAAGAACCTCATAAGCAAGGGATATGCGGAAAAATGCGACGGGACAGAGGCCGGAAGTGACATCACATGGTACCTGCCGCACTTCCCGGTTAAAAACCCAAACAAGCCGGGCAAGTTGCGACTGGTTTTCGACGCAGCAGCGAGAACAAACGGCGTGAGCCTCAACGATCACTTGTTAGAAGGGCCTGACCTTCTGACCTCACTGCCGAAGATACTATTCCGGTTCAGAGAGGAAGCCGTCGCTGTGAAGGCTGATATAGAGGAGATGTTTCTTCGTGTCAAGGTCAGAAAAGAAGACCAACCGGCCCAGCTGTTCCTGTGGAGAGAAGACGAACGCGAACCGCCGTCCACATACAAGATGGTGGTAATGATCTTCGGAGCATCGTGTTCACCGTTCCTGGCCTACTCAGCCCGGAATCGGAACGCGGAAGAGTTTGCCGAATCGCATCCCGAAGCTCATCGCGCTATCACCCACTACATGGATGACTACGTAGACAGCTATCCAGACCACCAGAAGGCCATGCAGACCGTGGAACAAGTGGACCAAATACATAGGAAAGGTGGCTTCCACTTACGAGGCTGGACGAGCAACGACCGGAGGGTGCTAGAGGGACTGCCTGAAGACCGCCTGGCCGAGAACACTACACAGCGTGTCACCAAAGACGAGCAGAAGACCTTGGGCATGCTGTGGGACTCCCGAGGCGACAAACTAAAATTCAACACGTCGCTATCCAGAGTCCATAAGGAGGTTCGCGAGCTACAGCGCGCACCGACAAAGAGAGAGGCCCTTAGCACGGTGATGAGCATCTACGACCCGCTGGGACTGCTGAGCTGCTACACGATCACCGCCAAAGTCATCCTACAAGGCTTGTGGCGTCAGAAGCTGGACTGGGACGAGTCGCTACCCGCTGAGTTAGCCCAAGATTTCGCCCGTTGGCTGACCGACATGGAGTACATCAGTCAGCTCGAGCTACCCCGGAGTTACAACGGGGAGAGTCCGACGAGAGGCCGACAGCTGCACGTATTCTGCGACGCGAGTAAGGACGCATACGCCGCAGCCGTCTATTGGAGATTGGAACAAGAAAATGGGGAAGTACGAGTCGTGTTGGCCGCCGCCAAGGCCAAGGTGGCGCCGCTGAAGGCACAGACAATACCAAGGATGGAGCTACAGGCTGCCCTGGTCGGAGCGCGGCTGGGAAACGCCGTCGCAGCAGAACACAGGTGGAAAACGGACACGGTTTTCTACTGGATCGACGCACAAGTGGTTTTGTGTTGGATACAGAACGGCAGCCGCAAATACACACCGTACGTCGCACATCGGCTAGGGGAGATCGCCGAGCTGACGTCTGTTCACCAGTGGAGATGGCTGAGCACGAAGAGCAACGTCGCCGACCTAGCCACCAGAACGGGCTACGTTCCGAAGAGCGACGAGGACCCTTGGTTCCGGGGGCCGGACTTCCTGCGCAGGCCGATGAACGAGTGGCCCGCGGAGAGTCCCGCTAGAATTGAAGATCAAGAAGAATACGTCGCCTTCCACACAACGGAGGCGAGCGAGCTGAGCTGTCTACCAGATGTGACGCGCTTTTCAAACTACGAGCGCCTCGTAAGATGCACGGCGATGGTCTTGCTGTTCGTCGATAAGTGCCGAGATCGTCGGGCCCACCTCGACGTACGACACCTGGAGAGGGCCGAGAGGTTGTGGTATCAAAAATCACAACGAGACAGCTTCGCACAAGAAATCGAGAAGATGGCAAGTGGCAAGACGGTGCCTAGATGGAGCTCCTTGTACCGGCTCAACCCGGTGTACAAGGACGGGCTGCTCGTACTAGACGGAAGGATCAAAGCAGCGCAGGTGCCGGCCGAAATGAAAAACCCTATCATCCTGGATGGAAGACATCACTTCACAAGGTTACTGGTGGCAAGGGAGCACGCCAGAGCGGGACACGGGAGCCGCGAGAGAGTCGTGAACGACCTCAGACAGAAATTCTGGATATTGAAGCTGCGGCCGACGGTGCGTACTATCATGAGCCGATGTGCGTTCTGTCGGCTACGACGGGCACACCCGAGGACCCCGCCAACTGGAGACCTGCCAGCCGAGCGCCTGGGGGCGTTCCAGAGACCATTTTCGTACTGTGGTCTCGACTGTTTCGGCCCGATGACGGTCACCATCGGCCGACGTCACGAGAAGAGGTGGGGAGCTCTCTTCACATGTCTGACGACGCGGGCGGTCCACCTGGCGCTGGTGGCTTCGCTGTCGACGGACTCTGCACTGATGGCAATGAGAAGAATGGCTGCGCGGCGAGGATGGCCGGCAGTCATGTACAGCGACAATGGGACGAATTTTAGAGGCGCGGACGTCGAGCTGCGGCAGGCGTACGCCGAGTGGGCGCCGGCTATGGCTCAGCTGGGCCTCACTCATCGGATGCAGTGGAAGTTTACACCGCCCGGGGCGCCGAGTCAAGGAGGTGCCTGGGAAAGAATGGTGAGGTCAGTGAAAACCGCCCTGCTAGCCACACTGAACGAGAAGTCGCCCAGGGAAGAGGTACTCCAGACACTGATGGCCGAGGCGGAGTACTCAGTGAACGCTCGACCGCTTGTGCACGTATCGGTGGACCCCAACGACCCGGAGGCGATTACACCGAATCATTTCCTCCTCGGGTCGTCCACCGGACTGCCGTACGTCGGACCGTGTGTGCCGGTGGACAAAAAAACATGAAGGGTCGCGCAAGCCCTTGCCGACGAGTTCTGGAGGCGCTGGGTGAAGGAGTACCTTCCCACGCTCACACCACGCTACGGGGCCCCGCTGAGCAACCGAGTCCTTGTACCAGAGGACCTGGTTGTCGTGGTCGCCCCGACGCTGCCGCGTAATACGTGGCCGCGGGGGGTCGTGCACCGAGTCTACCCCGGCCAGGACGGACAAGTGCGCTGTGCGGACGTTCGCACGCGCAGTGGCGTGTTCCGGAGGCCGACGTCGAAGCTGGCGGTGCTGGAGGAGGCGCCGCAGTCGCAGTTGCGACCGCTGGCGGAGCAGACGGAGCCGGGAGCGGAGCGGACGACGCCGGGGACGGCGCCGGGCGCGGAACGAGCATCGGAGCAGCCTACAGCGAGCACGGACAGCTCGCAGTCGCCGGAGCGGCCCGCAGCGAGTCCGCACAGCTCGCAGTCGCCGGAGCAGTCTGCGGCGGGCGCGGACGGCCCGCAGTCGCCGCCGGAGCAGCCTATAGCGAGTCCGCACAGCTCGCAGTCGCCGGAGCAGTCTGCGGCGGGCGCGGACGGCCCGCAGTCACCACCGGAGCAGTCCACGGCGGGATCGGCGAGCTCGCAGTCACCGGAGCAGTCCACGGCGGGATCGGCGAGCCCGCAGTCACCTGAGGAGGCTGCGTAGACCCTGGCTACTGCGCCGAGGGGAGGATGTTAAGGACAGCGGCCTCGTAACGTAAAACATGAGTGAATTTTAATGTGAACAATAAACGTGTAATTGAAACAGTACATAAAACTATAATAGTGAATACTCAGTGACTATATGTATAGATTTATATGGCATCAGTGTGTAAAAATAGTGTTAAAATGGTGTTTTATCAAGTGCGGGTTATTTTGCTTGTATATTTTTAACTAAAGCTAATTTTAACGTAGCTTCTTTTAATTTACATAAATAAACGTAGTACATAACGTGTAGTATAACGCTTAAGGTTATATAATAAATGGTTAAGAAATTATTACGAAAACAGTGGTAAAAATGTACAACATTTCATATAAGTTGAACCTTAAAATGTTAATTACTTTTCTATAGAATAAGATTTTTAGTATATAAGGGTTTATATGTCTGGTCATGATAATAAAGTATTTCACACAACGCGTTTTGCTTCACCTGGCTCATGGAAAATGGGGAAAATTATGGAAAATAGCCGTATAGAGAGGTAAAAATGAGATGGAAGATCGGCCCGAAAGAGGCGTACGGGCGGGGCTCTCTATACGGCATTGCCATGAGCCAGGTAAGCAAATCCAAAAAGTGAAAAAACGTTCTCCTCAAATAGTGTTTTATTATCGCCCCGGCTCTGCCCAAATCGGTGTAACCTTGCTATCTTCGAGTCTAATCTGAGCCGGCGGTTGAACCCCTGTGAATTTATACAGTCCTGTACACTAGGGTTAAAATCGCCCATAGCGCTGGTAATGCTAAAACCGGCACTGCTTGTAACGTCCATGTGTCCATGGGCGGCGGTAATCGCTTACCATCAGGTGATCCGTCTGCTCGTTTCCTTGTCCATTTCATTTTTAAAAATCGCGGTTCACTTTCACTAACCGCGACATTTCGGCTACTTTTCGGCAGCCACTTCTCAGTTTTTAATAAGGGTGCTTTTAATTCCATAGCCTCACATAATATCATTATTGGATCGTACGGTACCAGCGGTGTTCCTCTGAGTCATGACGTAATGTGTCTTAACAAATCTAATGTAATGGCGAGGTTGGTCAAATGTATTCGCAAATAGCGGATTATTTGTATTGCAATGGTAAACACCATTATCATCAGCGACATGTTCTTTTACGCGGTTTTTAATTGGTCTTTTGGTTTGCACTATACAGAAGATACCACCGTCACAGTCAAGCTTGTAGACTCCTGCATGATGAAGGAGAATATTGCATTTCTCCGGTGGTAAAAGTATAAAACATCTAATGAGGCGAATCAGACCATCGCGATCACGTGGCAAAATAACATACCGCCATGCTAATGGAAAAGAAAATTTGTGCAATTTGATTCTGACGCTTCACATCTGCCGGTCTTATTATTAGGCGTAGTGGACCTGGCGAAACTCAGCTAAGACTATATACCTATTTTTATATTGTTAACAACTTTAGAATAACAAAAGTTGTATATTAATTCGATGTTTAAATTAGGTCCAACGCGTTGGTTCACGCTACGTTACCCGACCGCCGCGCTGGCAGTTTCGTTATCTTTTGTTTGTAACCACCACAATCCGCGCCGCGCTCACTTCGCCGTGCTTGCGCCAGTTCGGTCTACTGCTTGTGACCTTTATAATATTTTTTATTTCTAATCTGATAAAGTTGTACAAATTCCACTATAGGTGGCGTTATTATTTAATCCGTTTTTGCAACTCAACTT
Source organism: Phengaris alcon alcon (assembly GCA_037179445.1). Classification (NCBI taxonomy): domain Eukaryota; kingdom Metazoa; phylum Arthropoda; class Insecta; order Lepidoptera; family Lycaenidae; genus Phengaris; species Phengaris alcon. The sequence continues at coordinate 382,232 of JAYRCH010000222.1, read as the reverse complement.
TCTTTTTAATAGGCTACTTGACTCATACTTATTTCATTTTATACATTGAAGGAGTATTTCCTTTAGTACTTGGTTTAGGAAAACATTTTCTATATCATTTTATATTCTATATCGATATCATAAATTAAAACCTTAAGATTGATAAATAAAGTTGATTTAAAAATATGTATTTTTCTTTTTTAATTTCCACTGATGAAAACGCCTCGAAGTAACTTCCGGCAGGGATGTGACGACATATGTAGTAGTGAAACGGAACGTTTCTATAAATAAATAGTTCATGACATCTTAAAAAGTTATATAAGTCAAAACGTCAAACGAAACGTAACACCGCCATTTTACTACTACGGACTATAGCACAGATTACAAATAATACTAGTATGACGTCACAGCACAGATAATCTATCAACCAACTTCGGCGGTTTTTAAAGTGTGTTTTTAAAATATTTTTTGTAGGTTTTTAGATTTCAAAACAATGTTACTTAAATTATTTTTTTGTGTGTAATAAAACACTTATGAAGCGTTTAGAACATAAATAAAAACAAAGTCAAGTAGCCTATTAAACGATTAATAGTTATCAGTACATAGTTGCAACCACTATCAGAATATTCAAATTAATAACTGGATTCTACATCTATTTTAATAATACTAGGATAACTTATAGAATCAAATAAAACACTAAGTTATTCTACATCCATTATATTTTAACGTCATTAGTGGTGATATTAAATTATTACATATGTTTATTTGAAATTTAAAAGACAAAAGGAAATTGTCTAACCTATAAAGGAATCGCTTATTATTAAGTCTCTCGTGTAGCATCAACTCTCATTTCTCATCATAAAAATTAAACATTTGCTCGAACTGTCATCTAAGAAATTGACTGGAAGTTGAGAGTTAAAAGATTATTCTTGTAAAAAAATCAGTCAAGACGAACTTGTCCTCTCGTTTCGTGTCAGCCCACAGAGTCACTCTATCCTACCAACCTTAATGCTAATAAAGGAACCAATTTTAACCTAACGCATAAAATACCATAAATTAATACTATGTAACTCGATAAACGTATAAAGCTTGACCGGATTCGAGATTCCGAATTCTCGTGACTAGCAAATGCAAAAATTTCATTATTTTTCGCGTATCAAACACTTGGCACTTTTATGCCAAAAAATGTAATTGGCATAGTCGAAGCGGGAACCTTACCCCAAAATCGATTGTTATTAAGATCTAAATGAGATTTTAACAAATCCATTATTTGTTAAATATATTCAGTCCCTACAAATGAAAGTAAAAAATTCAACACCAAACCCTTCACTGCACAGCCCGATATAAGAAATTACAGTCTTGTCATGTCAATATCACAATCTTACGGCGAGCCGACCCGAAATGAGAGAGGGCAAGTAATTTGGCAGCATTTTAACACTGGCAGACTTCTGTAATACATAGGATAAGATCACAATATGGTTAAAGTTATAGATACTTATCTTAGCAAAATACAAGCGGTGAATAAAATTGTACACGTCTTAAAACTACCCCTTAAACCCCATGCCTATAAACATCATTTCAAACTATGTTCGAAAACAAATAATATTTATATTTTGATATAAAAATTGTGCTTTTTGTTGATTGCAACACATTGATATCCACATTCTAAAACAAATATAATTATTATTATTGATGAAAATATTAAATTATATAACTATTAGTTGTGAAATATTTCAATATCAATGCATAAATTCGGTTCTCATTCAAGTAGAATAATTCCTTATTTTCCCTGAAGCAGTTAAAAATTCAACCATAAGATTTGAGTTGTCAAAAAAATAGGATATAAGAGTATGTCAAGTCTTAGTCAATGAGTAACGTAGTTGTGGGTTGGCAGATCCAGATGACTGGCTTTTAGGCTCTTCTATTCTAGAAATAGGCTAGGATTAATTAAGTTCCTTAACTATGTAAAAAATCAACAGACAGACATTCGAAGATTGTCAACCCGGACTATTATAATAAACTAGTAATGGTAGACATGGCCTTATGATTAATTAAACTATCGTAATAAAATAGTTTAGCAAATTCACAAACGCGTACTAACTGTTGATTTAATAGAGGCAGTGTGAAACAATTAGGAAATTCTGGTTTATTAATGGTTAGTAAAATCTCAGCGGCGCTTGTGAATTTGAAAAACTAGACACATACAGTTAACTATAATTATGAATACGTCATTTTGTAGCTTTCCTTTTTAATATTAAAATATTGCTTGGAAACCAATAGACAATGTACAAAACTTCACCGCATGGTAGATAGTAAATTCTCAATACATATAATGGGAAATGTCGACAAAAGCATGAAAGTAGCCTCAGTCTTGTCATTCTAATGATGGTGCCAACCAGATGACTGCTAGTGACGTCCTTCCATCTCCCTGAAACGTAAAAATATTATATTGTAAATTTTTTGTAACAACATTTGCATATACTGCACCATCAATTTTTAATATTGCGAATATACGTAATACAACAAAGCAGTTATTCTACTTACAATTATTATTCTATGCGTTAAGTCAAAAGAACTATTTTGCGATTATATTTGATGAGACACAGAATTTTGCATTTTCTTAAATAAATAAATAAAAAATACATATAACTGAACCATATTATAAACTTACCAATTCTTATGCTTCAGTGGGCTGTTCTATTAGTTCAGTACTTGGTTCATCTGTCGTAACCGTTTTTACTTTTTTTTCTGTCACTTCAGGTTCGATTTTTTTCTCTGATAAACCATTTTCGACCGCTACAGAGTCACCGTTAGAACCATTTACTACTTCTTTGTCATTATCTATGGACAGTCTTGATTTTAATTCTTCGTCACTGCCAGTGTCACCATTTTGCTTTGTCTCCAATGTTCCATTTGTCACTTTACCATTTACATGCCCTCCTTCTGGTTCCGACGTATCCTTTGACTCTGCAGCTGTTTCGGGTTTGTCTTCAGGTGATGTTTTATTTTCACTGTTGTCGTTATGGCCCTCTGCTGTGTTACTCACACCATTTTCATTTGAGACATCTGAACTAGAACCATTGCCTACAACTTCTTCCTCCTTTTCAGGCACACCGTTTTCGGCTTTTGTTTCCTCTGTATCATTTGTATTGGTTTCTTTATTGTCAATGTTTTCTGTACCACTGCCAGCATTAGAAATAGAATCTTCATTTTTCGTACTTTCTGTAACTACTAGCGCTTGTGCCACTTCCGCACTCTGTTTTAATTCGAGCTCTAATTCCGTGTCTAATATTCTGTCCACAATATCACTCGAATCTGTATTTTCTGTTTCCATAGATTCTTCTACTATTGGTTGTAGCAATGGTTTTACAGAAATATTGTCCAAGTTTGTCACATCTTGAACTTTTGATAAAATTTCATCACATTCTTTTTCCAGAACATCTCCCACATTTTGTAACTCTTCAATATCCTCATTAATTACTGGCTCCTCGACTATAGGTTCCATTCCTTCAATGACATCAGCCACTTCGCATGAAGGCTCTTTATCATCTTTTATTTCTGTAATAACTATAGGAGGAGTTTCTTCAGCTATTGAACTTTCAGTCTTAGTTTTATTTGGCACTTCAGTCGCTTTTACCTCTACTGTTGTTTCTTTTTGTTCAGTGGGTTCTTTGGCTACATTGTCAGAAGCCTCTGTAGTTTTGGAATTCTCAGCTTCGACTTTTTCAGTTGTTTCTGCAGTATCAGTCTCCATCTTCTCCATTTCTTTTTCCTTGATATTTTCATCTTCACTCACTTCAGTAATTATTGGCTCAATATCAGTAACAGTCTCAGTTCCATCTTTTACGTCTGTTATTTCTTCTATTACTGTTACTTCTTTAACTTTATCTGTGATTTGTGGTTCAGTTTCAACTTCATTCTTGGGCAATTCTGTATTTTCTTCAACTTCCATTTTTTCAGATTCATTAGATTTTTCAGTCTCAGTTGGTACAGGTAAATCTTCGGTAGCATCAGTCTTAGCAATTTTAGCAGGTTGCTCAGCATCCTAAAAGACAAAAAAATCATTTTAAAGGGTAATCAAAAATCTGGAAGAAATTACTACTTAGTAATAAAGCCACCTTTGTGTGCATGTCTGATTTTTGTAATGTTTTTGTTTATGTATTTTATCATTTTTATTTGTTATGTGCACAATTAAGCATATATGATTTGATTTAATAGTTTTTTACAAATCTTTTTTTTTTGTTTGTTAATTGTTAGTCAATATAATCTAAGGCTCAAAGGTATGGATTAATAATAATATTGTATGATGGCACCACTACATTGTTGTAAACCATAGTCTACTGTTACAGTATACTGTTGTTGTAATAAAAAATAAGTAAAATGTTGCACATGAAAATAAACTATGGGTAGTTGATTCTCTCAATGTTTTATTTTAATACATTTTAATAAGAATGAACTATTGCATATATACGCAAAAATTAATGCTTGATATTACCTACCTTGTAAAAACACGAATGATTCTTAAATATAAATAGTGTCTCATTAAAAACGAACTTGGTACTTGGAACGAGCCACAATAATTTTTTTGCATTGTTGTAAAACTTATTCTAATAAAAATAATATACTGAAGATATAATTTAAAAACTAATCAAATCTTAACTTTGAAGTTTATTTTGCACCAAGTACCTTTAATGATACAAAAATATTGATACATGACCTACTGAATTAGTAAGCTTGAAAAATAAAATAAGGGAAATAATGCAAAGCAATCAAAAACTATGAATAGAAAAATGGTTTTATTTTCTGTTATAAGTATGTATTTGGTTCTTGGTCAACAATATTACAGTATAGAATTATCTATTATATTACAAACTTAATATGTGTCAGAAGTTATATTTTGTATGTATTTCTCTCAACAGTTGGTTACGCATATGTGCAGACAATTTTTCAAACAATACTTTCGCAGTTTTAACTTAATGAATGTTGTGTACATTTTGTGTATTTTGTACATAAATACGTATGTATTACTATCACTCCAACTCTTGCCGTCTGTGTAGACTGTTGAGCTAGATTTGCGTTTCCGAAGAACAAACCAAAAAGGCTTTAGACTTAACTACTATGCCAACATATACTGTGTAGTGTGTAACATTTTTTGACCTTATTTCCATATTAATAAGAACGAAATGTATTAATACCGGATTCGGCGACCCACTTCCCAAAACTAAAGATTCGAAATATTCAAAGGCGTCAAAAACTTTTTAATTTAACTCAACGAAAAAAATACAATGTTAAAATGCGCAAATAGTTATTTTGAATCAAAAATAATTAATGTGCTCATTGATATCAGATCATAAAACTTGTGATTTTTGATCCAGCCATAATTTTGTGTATGCTATTTATCTTAAACTAGTTTTTTTGTATGGTAGGTTAGGTTAGGTTAGCTTATAACTTTAGTACTTTTAGTACTAGAAGTAGTATTTATTGCATTTCAGTGTTTAGTTGTTACTTTGTGAAACTTATATTTAGTAATAATATAGATAATATGTATTTACGTTTATGGTGTTTTACAATCTGGGATTGAGTTGCTGTACAGAGATGCGTGTTCCAAATAAAATTGTTTTACATTAGCATATAAGCATTAAAAGTTTCTAAACCATCAACCTCATAATAACCACATAAACTCACCCAAAACTAATCTACAATTACTAACCTTCTCCGAGTCAATACAGATAAATATATAGTGCATGCACATTACAGCTAGTGGGTAACGGGCAACATCGATCATCGTGGCACCTGTGGGTCCGTCTTGCGTTTGTTGGTTACGGTGAGTTCAGAGAATGAGTTGATGACGGGGTAGTTGCTGGCCTCGTCGGGCAGGGCGGCGTTGCCCTCGCGGCTGACTAGCACCGCGTGGAGCCCAGCAGAGCGCGCTGCTTCCGCTTCTGAAAATTTTAAGCATATAAAATTACGCCACGGCATTTACAAACAAACTTTATGTTGCTGGATCAACTTCCTCGCCTAGTGATATAATTACTTTAAAAATAAATTTTCATATCAAAAAATATATCATATACATAATGTATTAATACGTAAAGCGAAACTTCTTACCACTTTTTACGAAAATTATGCAAACAGAGGAGTATGAAACTCACACTCACACACTTAAAGTTTATGTAGGTGTGCAGAAAGCTATTTTTTTTTAAATAGTGCTTCGAAACTTAAAATTTTAATTACGAGGGCGGCACTGAGAATTTCGGGAATCAAGGAAGTGACACAACATTACTATTTAAAAATGTATTTATTGCTTTTCGAAGTATTCTCCGCGAAATTTGACACATTTTTCCATACGATGGAACCAATCATTGAAGCAACCATTCCATTCGGATGTTGGGGTCTCCAAAATGGCCGTTTTGTAGGCGTCCACAGCTTCTTCAGGTGATGAAAATCTCTGACCACGCAATTTATTCTTTATTTTGGGGAAAGTATAGAAATCATTAGGGCTTAGGTCGGGGCTGTACGGCGGATGGTCTAATAATTCTATGATTTCTTGCTCTAAAAACTCTTTTGATCTGTGCGCGGTGTGAGAACTCGCATTGTCGTGATGGAGGATGATGCGGCGGTTGCAGTTCTCTTTACGGAGTTCAGAAACGACCTGTGGCAAACAAATGTTAGCATACCATTCTGCATTAACCGTTCTTTGTCCCTCAAGAGGAATAGTCGCAACATGGCCGGTTTTGGAGACAAACGTGGCCACCATTTTTTTTTGCAACACTCCGTGAACGAACAATTTTTGTTGGCTTTAACTCATTTTCGAACACCCAAACTCGTGACTGGTTTTTTGTTTCGGGTTCGTACGCGTATATCCAGGATTCGTCACCTAATACGATGTTGTATACAGCATTTGAGGATCCTGCGTGGAATCTTTCGAGAGTATTGACGCACCAAGTAACGCGAGCCGCTTTTTGCTCTTCACAGAGCAAATGCGGTATCCATCGGGAAAACAACTTTTTTACACCTAATTGTTCATGCAAGATTATTTGTATTTGACTCATGCCAATGTCTAAAGTTGCCTGAATTTCGCGGTATGTCACATGTCGATCTTCCTCAATCAGCTTACACACAGCATCAACGTTTTCTTGGGTGACTGCAGTTTTTGGACGACCTTGACGGAGATCATCACTGAGCTTGACACGTCCACGTTGAAATTCAGCAAACCAGCGATAAATTGTGGTTTTGGATGGGGCTTCATCACCAAATGCAGAAATCATCCGGTCAACACAGTTTTTGTGTTAAACCACTTCGAAAGTCATAATAAATTATCGCTCTAGAATTTTCTCGAGTCAATTCCATTTTCTCAATAACTAAACAAGTTTGACAAGACCTTGTGACAAGACCGAGAATCTTTTTTTAAATAAATAAACGGTATTCGATTTTTAAAACCAAGGAGTTTTAAATTAAAAAGATTTTAATATGACAGGAACAGTGGAAATATTCCATTCCCAATACTTTTAGTGCATCCCTCGTAAAATAAACTTAAGTACACACACTGATTAATAATTCACACTACCATGCACTTGTATAATAACAGGTGTTGGTTTGACACAGTTGTCAATATTTCTTTCACTTTCCATAAAGTATCGATAATATTTACATACTTTTTACTTTATTACTTTATAAGTGCCTAATAAAATTGAAACCTTAAACCTTAAATGTTTAAATATGAATAATTATGAATGAGTCAAATGTTGGCCTCTAGACGACATCTCGTTGCTATGAGTACAGCATTTACAGCTAAAGGGGTGTAAGTTCTGTGACAAGCAACACCTACATGCAGTATTATTTTCACAATCAATACACACCTTTTAGAATATCAGTAAGGAACAAAATGTCACCGGGGGTGCATCCAATTTTATCTACAATAGCAGTGTAGCTGGAACTTTCCTGCTTTCCACCCATGGCGGTGTCAAAATGACCTTCAATGTATTTAAGCAGGTCACCGGCGAGCGATTGGCCAAACAGAAGTTTTTGGGCTCGGACAGAGCCAGAGGAGTAGATGTAAACTTTCTGGCCATCGACCGAATGCCATTGTTCAACGGTGGACGACACATCATCAAAGACACTGAAATTTACATAATAAGATTTATATTTGATAGTAAGGCATTCTTCAGAACAATATGAACCTGTTTTTGTGTACACCTAGTTTTACTGATATATGAACAAAATGTTTAAAACTATGTAAAGTTCCTGTTTTCAACATTGAGTAGCCAGCTATTAAAATATGCACCCCTCACAGAAAATAGTAAAACAACTTACTGTCCCTTTATGTCGCCGCTGTCATACCCCTGTTTCCAGATCAATCCTTGTAGTTCTTTCAAAGGGGCCGTCTTTCGGTCCGAGGACATCTGCCACTTGACATTATTCACTAGGCCTTCGATTTGTTCATCCTTAGACGCGTCCTGAAATTAAAAAGTCTTATAAATTATCAAGTAAACAAATCGCGCATTTTTCAGATGTACACGTAAGCACTTAGCACACTAATGGTTTCTTATGGAACCGAGATCGGCAGATAATTCTTTAATAAAAAATATATTTTAACTGCAGAATACTCAAACGCTTCTTAAATTAAGAGGCTCTCAACTCACATAGTCATTCAGACAAGCATGTCTGGCATTGTAATAACTATATTTAAAAAAAAAACTTGTTTTATCATTTTCGTGAAAAAAAACTATATCTCACCTCCCCTGGAATATCAACAACTCCATCTACACTTTTTTCCTTATCTTCAATAGCTAACTTTCTCAAAGCACTTACAGCTTCTTTCACATCGTCATTTTCCCATTGATTTTCTAAAAACTTCTTAACATTCTCCTCAACATAAGGAAACAGTTTATCCTGCGAAAAAAAACAACGAAACGCTTACAAACTATAAGGATGTAATTTTTAATTTCAATGGGCACATCATTGATTATATAAAGTAATTTCAAATATTACGTAAATCTACATTTGAGCCTGACGAATTACTTGCACGCTGGCTGGGCGCGTCATGTGTTTTTCCCAATCTAGCAGGGCAGATATCGATCTGTTTTAGTACTAGATGCACCTAGTCTATTTAGTAGGCTTATATATGATAGTAGCATAATTATGTAGGCAGGCCTATGCCTACATATGCTGCTACCCTAGCCTGTGCTTGATGAAATAAGGATTGGTAATCCTAAAATTTTATATGGTGTATTGTTTTTGTCGTAATCTGTGTTCGAACTCCCGCCGAGACACGTGAATGTGGTGCACGCTACTTCGTCTTCTCGATCTCGCTCTCTCACAGACTTCTCGCGTTAATCGGGAATCGGGATGCCGCACAGTGGGTTGAAACGAGAATTTCGGTGCCTTAGGGACCGATTTTAATTTTTCGCATTTTTCTTTGTGCCAATGGATAGAGCTAATTAATCTTCACAAAAGTTGTTATGTGCTTTTTTTTCGGAGCTTTATATTTTAGGTAGAAAAAACATATTTTTATTTGTTTTATTTGTTTTATTTATTAATTTATGCACACACAGTAAAACATTGACATTGACAACTTACAAACAGAAAACAGTTTTGTACAAAGGTGCTACTTATTCCAAATTGGAATTTCTTCCAGCAGACCTGATACAGGAAAGTTTAGTTATAAAAGTACCAATATATGGTGAGTACTACTACAATTTACATATAATAATAATAAATGAATGCATATATATACGGATACTTACATAGATACATTATATTATACTAATATATATCATAATCATTACAATTGCAATAAAATATTGGATAAAAATTACATACTTATACATAATACATAATAATACAAATTACATAATAATCAATCATATTATATGACACTTTAATTAAAGTGGTTTTGATGTCAGACTAAGCTGAGATAGTACTCACACAGCCTTATATTTTTGTATTTTTTGTATGGAATAAATTAAATAATACTAAATTTTTGCCAAGTCATGATAGACGTAGAAATGTTCAGACCTTTTTTCTTATATTTTGACTACATTTCTATTATTATGTACTATAAACGTGTGCCTAGAGTTGCAAGTCTGCCAGAAAAAGAGGTAAGAAAATTGCAAAAAAGTAATTATTAACTAATGACTTTTCTAATTCATAAAGTTAATTACTCTCAAACTTATGTGAATTACTCCAGGGATATTTCATGCAAATATTACGATAATAGAATAATACTTGTAATTACTTAAAATTCTCAATCTAAAAAACAAAACAATCCAGGTTCCATGAAGATATTATGATCGAACCTTAACTTACTAAACTTATAATATCCATTTGACAATAGTAAATATTCCTTGGTGTTTCTAACAATAGCTAAATGAAATAATTAACCGAACGAGATTCCAAATAAAAATCTTAAGTAATTGCATAAGGGCTTACAAACCCCTCATTACCTAATAATTAATAGTTAATTAGGATGGCATGGAACATAATTATCTCTATTAGGTCTGGAAAATTATAAAATGACCGTAATAGTTGTTTCAAAATTAGTTATTGCTTAAACATACTACTACTTACATCTTGAGACTATGTTTAATCTTATTTATTTTGCTATAATGGATGGTCTAGTTAATAATATAGATTTATTTATGGTATTATGAGACCAATTTAAAAGTTTGTCGGATAGTAAAAAACTATTGGATTTTCTACAATCGAAGATGAATGTGACTGAGGAAAATAGTGTCGTGCTTAGAACGTTTCGTACGCGGTTTTGTTCTAATATATGTGCCAGATTGGAAAAATGCAGCCGCACGTTACCTCAATTCATTAAAAAAAAAATGGGGATTGGTTAGAATCGTCAATCAATTGGCCCGAAGAAATCAATTTTGATGTTGTCAATACCGAACAAGTAGAACTCGAGGCTTATGATAATATTGAGAATCTATTACCTGCACTATCCACTTCAGAAGCTTCCACATCTACGTTTACTCCTAGGAAACCTTTCGAGGATTTATGTAATCGATAAAAAAAGAGACGTTTAGATGAAATAAACAAATCTCTTTCATTTTCTCCGGAAGAAGTAGAAGCCAAATTGAATTGCTATCCAGATAAAAAGGATATAACTATTACCGAGTATGGGGCTTTAATTAAACTGCAAGCTTTACTCAATTTAACTGTAATAAGACTTTTGGATGCAATATCTTTGGATTAGGACACAACAAAAAATTTAGAGCTTGTAAGTAAATGGGGTTTGGACGGAGCTCCTGGTCAAAGTATGTACAAGAAAAGAAAAAAATAATAATTTGAAGACTAGTATTTTTATGGTCAGTCTAGTACCAGTTAGGCAACAACAATCGGATGGAACTATTGTTTGGGAAAACGAAAGACCCTCATCCACGTTTTACTGTCGTCCGATTATGTTTCAATTTACGAAGGAAACCCAGTCCACTGTAATGACAATAAAGACCAGAATCACAGAAGAGATAGAAGCGCTCCGGCCATCAAAAGTAAATCAAATTGAGGTGTCTCACCAGTTGCTTTTGACGATAATTGACGGAAAGATAACGTCATATTTATCAGAGACGTCGACAGCCGTTTGCGATATTTGTAAAGCAAAGCCATCGGAAATGAATAATTTTGAACTGCTTGACCAAAAACGCAAGGATGAAGAAATTAACCAGTTCACGACGGTCATCTTTACACTGTCGGATCAGGTGTATGGATTACCTTTTTCACATAGGTAACGATAATCATTCGTATTTTATTTTACGTTAACTATTACAGCTGCGAGTCATAACTAGTTCTCTTAGAAAATATTAATTTGCATTATTAGTAATGTTCCATTTTTTTATGCAGCCTATCATATGGATTTCATAAAATGGGGTAGCAGGGGTGAGGTAAAGGAGATAAAGAAAAAATGAAGCTTAGAAAGTCCGCAATACAGCAAACATTTAGGGAAGACTGCGGCTTACTTATAGACCAGGTGAAACAAGGACGTATCCGTACAACCAATGACGTCAATACTGCCCGAAGATTTTCTAGAGATGCAGACACTACATCCCGTATCACTGACATAAGAAAAGAGTTAATAGAAAGGTTGAGATTCTCCAGACTATAGCGTCTGAAGAGTGCGTGCACCTTTCTAAGTTCTCTTTATTCTATAGAGAGACTGCGGAACTGTACGTTAATTTATATATCTGGTATTATATGCCTTCCAGTTTGCACAAGCTATAGATACATGGCACTGATATTATTCAGCATTTTGGTATCATAGGTATGGTCGGCAAACTGTCAGAAGAAGCAGCAGAAGCTCGTAACAAAGATTTTCGGAAATTCAGAGATAGCTATCCTAGAAAATTAAGTAGAATAGCCACAAATGAGGATATTTTACATAATCTTCTAACATCATCTGATCCAAAGATCACAAGTCTTCGACTTAGAATGTAAAAGCAGAACGCAATGGTTCTCTCTCCAAGGGTTAAAGAGCTTCTGTTGAATTTGCAGATAGTCTAAGTAGAGTTTATTAACGTAAATGATTTACAAGATAGTCATTGTGATAGTGAGTCAGCTAAGTTTGTGTTTTGTAAATCAAAGTTACATAATTAGAAATCATTTTACTATTTTTATTACATGTACTGTATCGTATTTTTATGTACTTACCACTTTTAGTTTTACAATTTTATTATTTATTATACGTTTTATTATTGTAAAAATGGATATTAGTAAGTTAAGTTTATTAAGTACTAGCTGTTGCTCGCGGCTCCGCCCGCGTAAGTATATAGTATCCCTCGGGAACACTACTTTTTCGGGATAAAAAGTAGCCTATGTTTTAATCCAGAGTCTAAACTACTACCATACCGAATTTCATCGAAATCCGTTCAGTAGTTTTTGCGTGAAAGCGTAACAAACATCCACGCTTTCACATTTATAATATTTTATGTATTGATTATATTATCTTTCACGAAACCTGGATTATTTTGATGTTTAGATAAATTGAGTCGGAATCACTGATCTTATTCTATTATCGTAATAATCATTTTGCATGAAATATCCCTAGAATAACTATATGAATTAGAAAGTAATCAGTTTATAATTTAATTTTTTGTAATTTTCTTACCTATTTTTCTGGCAGACTTGCAACTTTAGGCACACGTTAATAGTACATAATAATAGCAATGTATCCAAAATAAAAATAAAAAAAGGTTTGAACGCGGGATCTATCATAACTTGGCATAAATTTAGTATTATTTAATTTATTCCATATAAAAAATATAAAATATGTTTTTCTACCTAAATTATATAGCTAAGAAAAAAATAGACAGAACAACTTTTGTGAAAATTAATTAGCTCTATCCATTGGCATAAAGAAAAATGCAAAAAATAAAAATCGGTCCCTAAGTCGCCGAAATCCTCGTTTCGACCCACTGTGTGCCGTATGAAAACTTTAAGACCTACTAACTACTTCGATCAAGTTTGAAATTCAATAAAGACATTTTTAATACGCAGGAACCAGTTTACTGGAGAAATAGTAAACCACTATAAGTGCTTTCGATAAATTAGAGGGATAACAGTTTTGTGATATATTCGACCGAATCCTCAAACGCATAATAAACTACTACTACTACTTAAATCACATGCTGCCAGTCTCTGCTCGACAGAAAGGCAAGGATAGCATGTATGGTTCTTACTTTACAAAGCGTTTCAGAATTTGGGTTATAAGAGGATTCAAATTGATAATACATCAAAAGTACTTTAAAAGTATGTACCTAGCTGTACATAGACACGTATATTGGAATTATTTAGCATAACGTGTAAAGCTAGACCGGTGAAACTGTCGTCTGCGATGCGGCAAGTGGGTGAACGAACTTCGGCGACGGGCACCCAAACCGGATAGTCAGACCACGGCTGTGGTACAAGATTCAGTTTACGTACTTTTCTAGATCGTTTATTTAGTCCTAACTAGAAAATTTTCAATGTAGTTGACCGAAATTTTCATTCACATGACATCATCTTTATGTTTAGAACGTGAATTTTGTTTGTTACGCTTTCTCGCCCCAACTACTGAACCGATTGTCATGAAATTTTGTACATATTGGGTACTAGCTTTTGCCCGCACCTTAGCCCGCGTGGGAGAATGTTCGTGGCAAAAAACTTATTTAGCAAATATACCTACTGCAATATAATAACATCACAGAGTAAAAATATACTTTGTAATAAAATTATACTAAAAAACTATTACCTACGTAAGTATAAAACACTCGAGACGATAAATTATCGTAAATATGCTATCGCTGACTTTTTTGAAGGCACTATCTAAACTCATAAACCGTCCGGTTTTCCTTCAGTTCGGCCTAAACGGATGCAAAATCGTGTCTGTGTGCAATTTCGAGTCCGCATCAGTCGGCCGGATGGACTGAAGCGATTCGTTCCAGTGTTGCCAGCTCTGTTTTTGCAAAATTACTAAACTCGCGTCGATTTCTACTAAAACTATTAAAAGAATACTGAAAACTATCAAAAAAGCTACTCAACTTAGGAATCCCTAAAGCCCCCAAATTTTTAGGCTTTGTTATATTAAAATGTTATTATTTATTGAATTATATTATAAATTTTAGTGTTATATTAAAAAATACTAGGAAATATTACGTATATAGTAATTGTGGGTAGTTTTAAGCAAATTACGGACGGCTACTTTTTTTTAAATTTAATGAATGGGCTCAACTAATTTTAGTACAAATTTTAGTTTAAAAATGATAAATTTACTTTTTAAAGCTTTGGAATCAATTGAACAGTGTTTTCATGCTTTAAAACAATCTTTATTGATAGAGAAATAATAATAAAAAATGATTTTACTTTTTAAAATTGCTTACACCCATAAAGCACCATTGTACACAAACAAGTACACCCGTCTGTAGGGGGGAGGAATAGTTTTATTTGAGTTTTTTATTATTATTGTGTTTATGTGGTTTATATTTAATAACAAAATGCACATTTTACTCATTTTACTTTGCTGCCTTTAATTTGACGGTTAATGGGTTAAAAATGAAATAATCCTACAGCTTTTATTTGATTATAATTTGAACATTGTAAAGTCACAGAAAGATCTGGTGTATCACTTGAGAACCAGAACAAAAAGTGGAACATAATTTCTGTAATTGGCAACTGAACATGTTGGTAAAGCAGTGATTCATGATGATGAATTATATCTACTTACCTGCTAAGAACATTCTCAATCATATCAGCTTTCAAACAAAATCAGTGCATCCATTTGGGCGCTGATGCCATGGACGGACAGACAACAATTATAAATGTGAAAGTTTGAGAGGATGAATGGATGATGAACATTTGTTACTCTTACATGCATAACTAAAAAGAATTTATGAAATTGGGTATTGTAGTGGTTTAAGCTCTGGATTAACACACTGCCGTCGGCAACTGTACACAAGGTCCACAAAAACTGTAATATTTAAAAAAATAATAGTTAATTTAATATAATTAATGCATTATAAGTACAGTCAAAATGCCAGTATTCATCATAAAAAAACAATTAAAACGATATCTTGTTTAGTTATTTCATTAAAAAGTCTTAGAATCCAGAGCCTAATTAAACTATAACCACATCAAATTTCATCAAAATCCGTTCGGTAATTTTTCCGTGAGAGTAGCAAACCTACATACATACAAACATTCGCGTTTAATTAAGTTTAGTAAGAATCGTTTCGAGTGACGACGCAGACAAAAGCTAGTATTAAACTATATCTGTGATAGCTTTATCATAATTGTGGTATTGTCCAAGCTTCAATCAAAAGTAATAAAATATAAATTAACAAATGAAATCAGGGCCTGAGATAATTTTTTTAACTTTTGATCACTGGTTGTTAACTTCTATCTCGCCGAACGTACATCTCGCTCAAACACACTGTTCATCAAAGCGCGTGCGACAAAGACAACCTCTCATAACCTTGATGTCCGTGTCGTTCCATATTTTTTATCAACCAGCTGCGCCGAACAGCTGTTTAAACGCCGGTAGACGTTATTCATTAATAACGAATTATTAAATAGTATCTAATAAATAAATGATTTACAAATTTCAATGAAAACTTGATTTATGGCATGTTCTTTAAATTTTAAAACAGTATAATTTATAATAATCTATAGGTATAATAATAATCTATATGTACCTATTACCAATTTGTGTATTTTGTTAATTGATCATATTTTATAACACAATGTAAAGTATTTCCAGAAAGCAGATGTCCTATGCTAGCTAAAATTTACACGTGCTATAAAATTTAACAGGTACTAAATTCAAAAGATAAAAGATCCATTTTGATTCCGTCCACCATGTTGCACGCAAAGAACATGTTCTCTTTACAACAAAGGAGTTCAATTTCTGCATTTTTACGAGTAAAATATAATGATTATAAGAAAAAGAAACAGCAGCAAATGATAGTGAAACTATCACATGTTGAAACAAAAACACCGGCCGGTGAATGATTAAGACCTACCTTAACAAAGCTGATCGAAGTAGTCGTTCCCTCGATGTCCAGCAACAAAATCTTGCATTTTCTCACAATTTCACCAATTTCTTTGCTTTCATTTGCCATTTTAGAATGCAAGAATTTAGGCCCTATTGAAATAAATTTATAATTTTTAATTGAATAGAAATTAACCACGCAACTCTACGTCCCCGCTCCGACTATTAAGAAAAAAAGCATCGATTGAACGCAGGTCGGCATACGATAGCGGTGTGAAGGACGCAGGAGACGGGCTATCATATAAGACAGAGTGAGATAGACTTCTGCAAAAATTTCGCGACAGAGTGAGATGCGAATACCCTTTGGCGGAAGTACCGGATGTACTTATCACTTCTTACAACATTACCAACTTAAAAAGTATTGCCATGATTATGAGATGTTCAAATAATATGTAAGTAGGTACTGTAGGTATCAAGAAAGTAATCGGTACAAAAATTAATCGGTGGTTATTCCGGAGTAAGTATGAGAAAAAGCCTATAGGCGACAGGCTATATCCATTGCCCATGCCTCATGGTGTATGTCCGTTTAATTATGGCACCTTCGTTCCATCCCATCCTATAACATAGAATATGTCATTCAATATAATTCTTAAACAGTCTGATAAAACCGTGATTAGGTTAAAAGACAAAAGTTGATTGTTTAATCAAGGGAATGTTAGGTCCTCATAATAGGAGGATTCATTTCAATATTAATCTCCTGGAGATTATGTAATATTGAAATGAATCAATTAATATTAAACGTAGAATAAACAGTAATTTAGGTGTATGTTTCGCTGTAAGTGCAACACTCAATACTAGCTACACAAAAACCCATTTTTCGTGTAGACGCCAAAAAAACAAAAAATAAAACGTTTTCCTTTACTTTTGTTTGAGCATCCTTGATCCTTACATACTTCTTTACCTAATTTGGACTGGGGAGCATTGAGAAGTTGTTTTTCATAGTGAGAGCCATGCTTCGGTACGCCGATCCGACTGGAAAATATAAAAATACCACGGCCTCATAGAAAAACAGCGCGATAGATCCGAATATTTAAAAAACTTTTATTTATTACACCATTCGATAGTGTTAGCAACAAATTCTGAAAAGTAATACAATGCGCCAAAAATACTTGAGGATAACTGTAATAGTAATTAAATTGTTTCATATTTATATATATTTTTTAAAGAAATGTATATTTTTAATATTTTAAAGAAATTTAAAATATTATGAAGAAATATTATATGCGAGTCGTGTTGAGGTAAAAAGTGTCACCAGTTTAATGGCCCCACTTTTGGGATTTTTGGGGCCATTTAGACATTTGATGTATGGTGAAAACAAGATGACTGACATTTGAAGTATGGTGAAAACCAAGATGGCGTAACTTTATGATGTATGAAATTTTGTTCTGTCAAATGTACGTCATAGCCTATCTTGAGTTTTGAAATCTTTGGTTTTTAAGCTCTTTTTTTCCCTCAAAATTTTTTTTAACATTTGAGTCTTGGCGTCATAGTTACTTTAGTATTTTTCAGTCAGTTCAATAATACCTATCCTGTCCAATAACGGATCTCATGTAACTTAAGGCTGGAACTATATGCTCCGGAATCCGGAACACCGGTGAAAATTCAGAGCACTCAAAATAGAACTCTGCACTAATACAATAGAGTTGAAAACCGAACACATGAGTGTCGAGTCAAATGTCAATGGCATATTTGACATCTCGACACCTGACACTTTGATTTTCAACTCTTTTTTATTAGCACAAAGTTCTATTTTCAAAACTCAGGATTTTTTTTTATTTTTCAGGAAATTATATGAGACAACATGCGCTAAGTGGAAACGTAACTACACTGCAGCGAATTGCGCGGCAAAGTTGATCAACTGACCAAAAGTGTCGCAACCTGACGCGACGTGTAGTTAACTGCAGTTGCGCTTTCGCGGAGTGCGGTTTGGCCAACTTCATTTTCATAGTCAGTCAACCGAGATACTTGGTAACTTGGTAGTCAAAAATGTCGACATATGATGAAAAAATAATTGTACTCGTGAGCCAGTATCGGAGATATATTATGACGTCCAGCATAAAAGTACATGAATACTTCCAGAAAACTCACTTCCAATTTGGAGTGAAATTGCCCAAGAAATGCGTGTAAATGGTAAGTAAATTTTGTATTTTTTTTTCTGTGGATGAACGACGGCCTCTTCAATTTTAATTGGTTTCATAGAGAAAATTGTTTAGCTTGTAGGTATGTAGGTACCTACTCATTTTTAAAAAAAGAAAACTTTTTAATTAATCTTATTTATTAATAAATTAGGTTAGTACGGCTATTGAGAGGAATTGAAGTAATCTTTAATTTCGTACTTGGATAGCGTTGTTTACAAAATTACCTCCTATACGAGGAAGATCTCGTAATAATTGGCATTCCTGGTTGTCAGCGTCTTCATTACGAAATGATACTGTAATCTTTGAGAAAATTGTGCAGGACACAAGTAGCAAGAATCATATTATCTACGTGGTCCGGACTGAGGCAGATGTTGCAATAGTAGATTCTGAATTCTTGGCACAATATGCCGAATGCGTTTTCCGAAATTTCGGGCTCTGCTATGCCTCTTAATATATATTCTGCATTGGTCAGCCAATTGTGCAGCAGGATACCAAAAGTACTGAACAGAACTCCTTAGTCTTTCAAGATACACGTTTGAAAATTTTTGCATCGTTTAAAGAACTGCAAGCATATTAAGTAACAGTAATCATCATCATCATATTATAATATATGCCAGCCAACTTAAACATGAGTTCTATTTCGTCCAATTTAATAACGATTTTCCATATAAAATATTGTTTTATCAAGATATTGTTTTGGCTGGTAGTGACTAAAAATAATGAAGATTGTGTAGAGAAATAGTTAAAATATTAGCCGAATTAAAAAGCATATTTATTTAGAAAATAAGATTTATTTCATACTTTTTTGAGCATTTTTACTTAGTTGGAAGTTGTTTTTTTTAGATAATAAATTTTCCCTTTATATTTATTATAATTTTATTAAAAACTTTAATTTCCTTGGCCAACATCTTACCGCGTTTTCCTAAGGCGCGGGTACAGCCATTTTGGCCAAACTATAGTACGAGTTATTTTTAATACAGGGGCGCCGATGAGATGCTTGCCTACGGCACTCTCAACGTCTTAATCCGCCTCTGACTGTATAATCTTAATCGGCTAGATGACTGAATTATTTTATTGCTTAAATGAATAGTAGTTACTCTTAAATATGAGTAACTTCTCAGAAGAAACATTATCAAAAGTCAATATTTTCAAAGGTATGTAGCGATTTGTACCTATACAAAATTTCGCAAGTCTCGTGAAAACGCTCCATACTAAAGTCGTACCTAGCTGTGACGTCACGCCTAGGTAAAAGTATATGAAGTATAAGACCCCAGGAACATATGTAAATATCTCCGATATTTGTGCGTATAAGTTCATACTTATCATAATTAATGTTTTTGTATATGATGTAAAAGTAAATAAATGATGTAGGTTTTCTTTAATAATTTAGCAAAAAAAAAAGTTTTTTGTACATACCTACGTATCTATTTAATAAACTACACATAAAATATATTTTTTTTACATTTACAAAGTTGTAATGCCTCAATATTTCTGAGTATATAAATGAAACTAAATATTTTAGAGGTAGTCATATATCAATAGGGGAGCCTATTGCTCTTTAATATTACCGCGACTTAAAACATTATCTAAAAAAGACCCATACAGAGGGGATGCAATTGATTTTTGTTCACCTACCGGACATATTTCACGGATTGACTACGTTCTACTAAACATTATGTACATATATACAGAATGATTTCATAACAAACATAGATATTCAGTCATAGTCATAGTATATCAGTATTCGATTCTCGTTCGAAAAAAAAATGTATAACATTAGACCTTAAATTTTGACCAGAATATCCTATAAATTTTTTAACGCGGACACCCAACCGCGTGGCCCATACTGGCGACAGGAGCGTGAGCTTCAAAGCCGGCGCGGAGTGTGGCAGTCCGAGAGTCCGTACCTTAGTGTAAGTTGTCAGTAAATTTTAACCATGTTGTTTTTCTGTTAATTACGAACATTTTAAGTTATGCGTACTGTAATTACTTACGTAATATTGCAATTGTAGCCCAATGTTGGGTTAACTATTTAATTTGGATAACAGGAATTGCTCGTTTAAAGCATAAGAATAGGGCCAATTATTATTAAGATTTTTGAGACAATATATTAGGCATACACGGGGTTGCATTTGACACTATCTCACTCCTTGCCCTCTCCTCCGCAAATATTGACCAAATATAGGTACATAATGTGTTA
Organism: Phengaris alcon alcon; assembly: GCA_037179445.1. NCBI lineage: Eukaryota > Metazoa > Arthropoda > Insecta > Lepidoptera > Lycaenidae > Phengaris > Phengaris alcon. The sequence continues at coordinate 361,390 of JAYRCH010000222.1, read as the reverse complement.
ATGTAAAGTTAGTTTATAATAAATGGAAGAGTAAACCTGTTTTTTTTGTTTTTGATGCGTTCCTTCAGGTCAGTTAAAAACAAGGAATATAAGAAAAAATAATTTATTTTTAACGATACATTTCTTTATTTACATCTAAGCAAATCATTATTTACACAACATATTCTAGAAATATACAGTCAGCATAAAAAGTTAGTATTGCGCCAGCGTAACGCGTTTGTTTTTTTGGATAAAAAGTATAAACTATTTTGTGTCATATTATGTATTACTTGCAAAAAAAAAGGCAAAGCAAAATATAATTTTGTCAGTATTTGCTTCAACAGTCCAAGTATACATACAACTGTCCACATAAAAAGTACTAAACTTAGGCCTTTTCATCCGTTATTGGATAGATGATTTATACAGTATTTTCCGAGCGAAGTAACCAGTCTTGAAATACTGTAGTGCTGGGACAGTTGGTTTTAAAATGTCGTATGGTTGCCCAAGCACATACGGCATTCTCACAACATAGTCAGCCTAGTCCAGAGGAATGACTGGTCAATACGTCTGGGGCCAACCACGTGCGGGTTTCCTCACGATGTTTTCCTTCACCGTTAGAGCGTCCGTATAATGTACTTGAGATCTGAAAAAGTCTCATTGGTACACGCCACATCCTCTCTCGAGTGCGAATCAAACGGTCTACCACGGAGCTAAAAAGTACAAGTAATGACTAATTGGTTGCTTCTGTGTTAAAATGTTTTTTGCCAATGGTGTTTTTAAAAAGGAACTGTACTAGTCTCTTAAATATTATTAATTAACTCATACAATATAGTTATTAAAATTTGTTAAATTTCTCATAAAATTTACTTTCTTACTACCAAAGAATAGTATCGTCACGTGAAATGGTCAAATAAACTATTTTTTATCAATTTCTGAGTCTCATCTGTTTTCATTTTCTTCAATAATCTTGGGGTATCTGCTTTAGTTTCAGCTTTTCGTTTTGTCACCTGCAAAACAAAAATAAACATTACAAACATGACGTAAAAAACCGCGTAAATGTTTTGAAATGTTTATTTAAAATTAATATTGTTAAGCAAATATTGAACTTTTAAGGATTTAGCTTCTTTAATCGTTTTTAATCAACAGAGTAATGTAAAACCAGAATTCAATGATATTTTATATTATTTTTCATAACCCTACTTTATTTATAATAATTCATACAGAAGTTAAGAAATTAACCTTAAGCTCCGGATCGGGTTGTGAAAGCGTGGCGAAAACGAAATTGCCCGGCGCGCTGGTGGCGGCCTTGGGACGGGGCGCGTCGGCCTCGGCGGCGAGCGGTGTTGCCAACGCCGCCAGCCGAGCCAGTGCGCCCTGCCCGCGGGACAACAGCGACCCGTGGTAGCTTTGCTGAAATAACAGAAAAGTAAAATTGAACGTGATAAATAATCTGTTTGATAAAACACGTGCAAAAGCCATACTTCAGCGTAAATTAGCAACCTTAACCCGACGTATACCACGACCACGTATATCAATTAACATTGCATTGTTTTGCCGAGTCCATCCTCGGATGACTCACTCACTCGGCAGAGCACAATGTAATTATTAAATTAAAGAGTATCGAAAGCTCATAGGGTGGAGGAATGTTTAAATATCTTAGCTCCTGTGATGCTGTGGGTGTACAATGTTCATGGGCGGCGAATATAGCTTACCAACAGGGGTTCAGTTCAATGTGCATATAATAACGATTCGCCCTCATGTTTGATTTACAGATTTGTAATCGATCTATAAACAATTGATTACCTTTAATATTAAAAATTGCTTCGTTGGGCTTGGTAAATCCTTGGTGCTCCTTGGTTCAACAGGAGGCTTTACTTCAGCCTCAATCTTGTTGACATTTTTATCTTTATTATCTTTTTTAATGGAGTTAAGGTTGGCTTTAATCAATGATGTCCTATTTAATGTGGTGTTCGATTTCTCATCTTCGTTGTCTTGCTAAAACAAATTTTTTTTTAAATATGAAACACTTTACAGATGAGCAAGTGCAAAACCAATAGAAATACAATGGCCTTATTAATTAAAACCCTCTACTCCTGCCTTACATTTGGAATACATATCATCTTTATTTAGCGGTAATTTTAGATTGTCAATGTTATTACTAAACACGGAATAAGCTATGATTTACAAAGCATTCGTTACAAAGTGCGGAGAAGCGCCATCTTTAGTAGTACTTAACTACTGGAAAACATCATCATACGTTTTAGCTATTTTCCTAAATGGCAACATTTATTTTAATTTCCTATGAAAGTTTTGTGGCATCCTACTACTATAATGAATGTGAGGATGGATGGATGAATGAATGTTTGTGACTCTTTCAAGCAATAATCACTTTGAGTTTGATAAATCCCGTTATACTAGGTAGCCCCCAGATTTAACTTTTAATCCTTGAATGAGGTTTTTTATTTCTTACACTTTGTTTAATAATAAAGAAATTTTGTTCCTCCTGCCCAAATACTTGGAATAAAGTAAATGTTGCCTTAGTTTTCGTTAATTCATATGGCTGATATAGTATATCTAATATCGAGACACAATTCATTGTTTTAAACACTTACGGATTGTGTCGCGGTGCACTTTTCTTTTTCCCGACGTTTCAGCTACGTTCCGCGGCCGCTGGAAAGTAGCCGAAACGTAGCTGCGGTGCACTTTTTCCCACCACCGTGGGAAAAAGTGCACCGCGACACAATCCGTAAGTGTTGAAAACAATGAACAATATTCGCGTAAATATAAGAAATCAATATCGAGACACTACTTTATAAAAAAATTTAGTGATGTATTTATTCGTTCACATTACTATGGAAGAGGAAAATAGTTCGACTTGTCAGCTATAGTTAAGTATTTAATATCTGAGCTATAGGGAAAGAAAGTGTCTAGCAGTTGACATCCCGTGGCTAAAAATAATCTATGACGTAATCATGTCTTACCAGGCTCTTTAAAAATAGTTCTCGTTCGTGTCTTTGCTTCCTCCAGAGTTCTTCAGACTCAAATTCCTCTTCTTGCGTGTCCGGCAAGCCGATGTCACCCATACCAGTACCATCGTCAACATCTGTAATAAATTTTAATGAAAAATTATATTAAAATGCTTTTGGTTCTTCATAATATAATATACATTAGGAAGATGATTTAATTTACAAAGATTCTATTTCACATTATCATTATATTTGATGTATTTTCTGAAGTTATTGCAACTATTTTAATAAATACTGTGGGAAATATTTACCTTCATCATTTTTCCATCGGAATTTCCTCTGTCGATGTCCATCTCCCAAGTCGCCATCTTCAAAGAGTAGCTCTTGCAATAATCTCACCTCTCTTTTGTCTTGGTCCAAAACTTCTCGCCTTTAAAAATATATATTTCAGGAATATATAATAACATACACACACCGGCATATTTAGCGGAACATAAAATAAAGGTTTGATATCAGTATCATATAAGGTTGCTGGCTGGTTTATACGTCATTTAATTTAAAAAGAAATATTTTCAAATTAAGAAAACAACTGAACATCACATTTTATGCAATTGTTTTAATTTTATTCAAATACACCTTATCTGGAGCGAACTTCGAGTATTTGTTCCTTCTGAGTTTGATTTAAAATTTCATTGAAATACTTTTTTTTGTTAGTTTTATTTAATCGCGTATCTTTTTGGAGTTGAGGACTGAATTATGCCTGACTTAGCCCCAACGGAGATTGCCAGGGCACTCGAAATGCGAAGAAATGGTCAAACCTACAGAGTGATATCCAGAGATCTTCGTCGACCAGTTTCAACGATCCATCGCAGTATCCAACGGTTCAGGGAGACCGGTACTTATGTGAGAAGAGCAGGACAAGGCAGAAAAAGACGCACTTCGAGTAGGGATGATCGTTTCATTCGGCTTCGTGTACGTAGGAACCCCCGTTTGACGGCCGTCCAAGCCCGACATGAGTTAGAAGCAGTGCGGGGTGTAACCGTAAGTGAGCGTACGGTACGAAGAAGGTTCGAAGAAGCTGGTTTGGGTTCATTTGTGCCCGCCAAGGCTCCAAGGCTCGAGGTAAATCATCGTAGAAACAGGTTAACTTTTGCTCAGGAACATCGACTTTGGAACGCGGACCAATGGAGTAAGGTATTGTTTAGTGATGAGTGCAGAATTCTCTTAAATCAAATTGACGGCAGGCAAAGAATATACAGACGCAAAGGAGAACGATACATTCAGACAAATTTTGAAACTACAGTTGCATACGGTGGTGGATCAATAATGGTTTGGGCGGGATTTGTTTGGGAGCTCGCACAGACTTGGTAGTGATTGACAGAGGGAGTCTGACTGCAGACCGCTATATCAGAGAAGTTTTAGAAGAAAATGTCGTACCGTTTGCCCCATATATCGGTGACGATTTTGTTTTTATGCAGGATAATGCTCGGCCGCATACCGCTCGGGTAACTCAAGCTTATCTTAATGATATGAATATCACTGTTATGGAGTGGCCGGCGAGATCACCGGATATGAATCCAATAGAACACGTTTGGGACTTGCTGAAAAGAAAAGTTAAGTACAGAATTCCAGCTCCTGCCAACGTGGGTGAACTGCGAATCGCCGTAGTTGAGGAATGGCGGAGACTATCCCAGGAGACCATCGATAACATCATTCTCAGTATGCCTAGACGAGTAGAAACTTTAATAAGAGCACGTGGAGGAAATACGCGATATTAATCACCATTTTTCTAATTTAATTATTTGTTATTTTAATATTAATTTTCACTTTTCCCGGTTACATGAAAAGTACAAAAATATACCATTTTTCACAAATAGCCTTTACTCGCAAAATATGTTCTTAATGTGATCTCATTTTAAGTAAAACAAATGAAACTTTAAATAACAAAAGAAGTGTAGTAAGTAGATTTTAAAATAAAACCATATTTTTTTAATTATGGACCTTTTTTTTGTGTTCCGCTAAATATGCCGGTGTGTTATGCGCGTACAAACATTTCGGTAATTCATTTTTATTTATACAGATTTAATTAGATTGATTATGAATGAATTATACGATTGTCTAAAGTGCCGTCGCGGAGCACGTAGAATTTCGTACATTGATTTATCGCTACTCGTCTCTTTCACTCGCGCGCGAAGCGCTATCGCGCGACCATCGCGTACCTGTGTAAACGGGATAGCAATATATTCTAGTATATTAGTATAGTAGCAATATATTCATGCGCGAGTGAAAAAGACAAATAGCGATGAGTCAATGTACGAAATTCTACGTGCTCCACGACCGCAACATAGCCTCTCAAAGCCCCAAAGATATGTCACTGTGCAGTCATAGGTTATTGATAACTTTAAACTAGAAAAAAAACTTACATATGAATCTCTCCCAATTCCCGCTGCAGCTGTCCCTGGTGGAACACTTCATTGTCCCCTTCCTCCCTTTCCATTCGGTCCAGACCAGCCTCGTCCTCATCTCCAGACCCCACCCACTCATCCTCCGAAGTCAGTTCTGCTTCGTTTTCAAAGAATTCACCCATACGCTTCTTTTTTACTGGTTTATTTTGAACTTGAATCTGGAAATAGGTTTTATTGATACCATTATAATTTGAACCACATCTTTGAAAAAAATAACACCTATGAATTTAAGTGATTTTTGGTACCAATTTAAAAATTAAAAATAATTAATAATCGAAACTACCTCATTTTCCTCAGAGTCATATTCCACAACCTTGTCTATGTCTTCCTCAATTTCAGATTCCTCCACGTCTTCTAAATTTTCGTCGTCCTCTTCATCATCTGTAAAATAGTTACATTATAAGTTATGTGTAATTATGATAAATATTTTCAAAAATAACAATAATATGGTACCTGAAATTTGAAGAGCCCGCTTTTCGGGTTTAAGCTTCTTTAATTTTTTCATTTTCTCTTTAATGATTCTTTCACCATCTTCTTCATCTGAATCTATAATTAATCTTTTTTTTGCTTGACTTTCTTGTTTTGCGCCAAAGAACCTATTCGTTTTTTCTACTTCTGGTTCATTAAGTTCATCTAAAATGGATTTCAATAAGTTGCCATCTTCTACAGGTATGTTTTTTTCGCTTTCATTACTTATTTTCTCATCAGATTTCAAATTTAGTTTTTTTGATGAATCAGTTGAATTATCTTTGGCTTGTTGGATTTCTTCAGTTTTATTTAAGTTCTCAACATTTTCTGGGATACTTGAAGCCTCTTGGGAAATACTTTTATTTACCTCCGGAGTAACCATCAAAGGCTCTACCAAATTATTTTGGTTATCCTGCACTTCCATTACAAATGGATTATCATAAAACTTTCCAGTACAAAGAGCGGCTATATCATCACCAATTTCTTGAGATTGAGAACTTAGGGGTTGAGACATTAATATATCTTGAGATAAGCTTCCAGTAGATATTTTATTGAAAGCGTCGAATTTTGACTAAAACATTAGATTTAAATTATTATTGATTTTATTTCATAACAATAATATTAGAAATGCACAATAGTTTTTAACTAAGATTTTATTTATTTATTGATTTACCTCATCAATTGATTGCGTAACTGAAAGAGTACCATCTGTATGCTGTTTCTCCTTGTTGTTTAAAGCAACTGTATTATCTAATATCGAGAATGTTTGTGATCCCAAATCAGCAGTACATTGTATATCACACGTTAAAGTCACATCTTGAGTATTGCTTGTATTATTATTTTGAGACTCTTGCGTTGCAAAGATATCGTCAGAAATAGATGTATGAAATTGGGCAAGTTGAATTTCCTCATCTACAAAAAAAAAGTTGTTTAAATTATAATATGTTACTTTAGCAAGCACGTAAAAACTTTTATTAATTAATCAGCAATATAATTTTACCTTGCACCTCATTCCTATTTTCGTGCATTTCTGAAACAGCTTGTATTTTTGCATCCTGTTTTTCATTATTTATTTCATCGTCAGAATCCTCAAAAGCTTTTAAGATTCTTCCTTTCTTTGGCTTTTTCGTCCTTTCATCATCTGATTCAGATGAACTTTCATCACTGGAGCTACTGTCACTCTCATTTTCATCAGCATTTTCTTCCAGTTCAACTGCATTTTCTGGAGCCTCTACAATGTTATTGTCTTTCTCATTTGATTCCTCTGCTTCATCGTCAATCATTGGATTGCTTTTCCTTGGAACATCTTTCATTTCAACATCATCTTCAAGTAAGTCTTCCTCTTCACTACTTGAACTTTCTTTTATTTCTTCATCTTCATCTAATTTAGATTCTATCTTTTCGATGTCGTCCTCAGGCTCGAGCGTCATTTCAGCTTTTAATTGTTTCTCTTCTTCAAGACGCTTTTCCCACTCCAGAGATCTTTGTGCCGCGATTTGTTCTTCGAGTTTGTGTTTTAATTTTAGATGTTGCAGTCCTGGTTTATGTCTGTTAGTAAATTAAAGAATATCAGTGTTTGTGAAATGAAAGAATGTATTATAAATTTTATTTGTGCTAATTTAGAACTTTCATAATAAAGAAACTTACTGTTGGAGTCTATTTTTTTCCATTTCTTCCGTAGTTTTCAGCTTTGAAAAATAAGTGAACCTTTCCTTCAATAAATCTACACCAGTGAGAGCTCTAGGTTGTTGATTACCGCTTTCTAAATCAATGAACATTCCCGGTGAGCCAGTTAATTTAGGCTTTAATGTAGGTAGATCAGGCATTGTTGCTATAGGTTTAGTGTTGTCCAAGTTTGAATTATCTGGAAAAAATGTTACTTAGGACCATAATAATGGTTCCCTATTTTTTCGCATAAAATCATATGTCATAATTTAACTTGGTGGGTATATTTTAATTTGTCCTAATAATGGTTACGCATAATGTTAATTTGGCATAACTGTTTAGGCATCATTTTATTGACATAATTACTTTTAAGTATAATAATCATTATGCATACTTAGTGTTAAGCATGGATTTATTTACGTATAATTCTATTAAAACATTTAAAGATGGTTTGAATGCGATAAAAAGTTCTAAACTAACCCAAAACTACACAAACGTTATTTCACGCCGGGTTTCTTATGAGGTCGCGTTACCACTTCGAAGACGTTTTGAACGTGATAAAAAAGTTCTAACCTAACCCAGAACTACACAAACGTTATTTCACGCGGGGTTTTTGTAAGCCCGTGTTACGACTCCGAAGACGTTTTAAACGTGATAAAAAAGTTCTATCCTAATCTGCACTCGTTACTCACACCAGATTAACCTATTATTACCAGGGGCGTGCGCTCCATATAGGCAGAAATGCAGTGCTTTACTTGTCATTCACAGATATTTTAATAAAACGTTCGTACGTTTTAGATGACTTTAATTAATAGTAAATAAATTAATTAAAAAAATATAATAACTTAAAAACGCCTAATATTTTATAAATAGCAACTCATCTCATGCCGTTGCGTTCTGCAGGACATATCATCGCATGTATGTGTAATTTTCATACTTCGCAAACGCACACACCCATGAATATCGACATGATTATATAGCAGAAACTACCGCGGCAGGCGTGGGCTCTCGGCTATCCGAACGCTTCCGAAAACCGCCGAACTGGCTTGTCGGAAATTATTCGTTGCCTATAATCCCAGTAAAACTAATAGACGGAAATCTAATAAATCACGTATGCACATTATGCATTTTTGTTTAGTAAGGTTTTATTTGTTTAAATATAAGAAACATTTTGTGTTTCGCTTGGGCCATATTGCATATTTCATGTGATAAGCATTGTTTACAATTTAATCGCTCCAGTTTATTTGTAGTTTTCTTAAAAGATTTTTCATTTTAACATTTGAAAGTGTGTACATTTAACAGTTTATTACTGAGTTTCTATAATAATTGTAGTTATTTAATTTTACTAGTGCGTTTGTTGATTTTTTTAAAATGTTATTTGATTGTGAGGTTTGTGTTGAAAATGTGTGTTTATTAAAAATGAAAAATAACAAGTTCTCACAATTGTCATTCAGTGAAAAGATTCAAATTCTGTCTAAAGGTAGGTGTGTACCCGAGTTACAACAAACCAGCAAAAAAATAATGTAACTCGAAAATTTCATGTTAAAAGTTATGAAACGTATAACTGGCTGTGTGGATGTGTACACACGATTAAATTATATTGTTTTCCTTGCATATTATTTAGTAATTTACATCGGGATATAGTAATCTCAAGTAACCGGAACCTTAAATATGTGAAAATTGAAGCTGACTGACTGGTGAGTAGTTATAATATTTTAAAATATGCTTCTTATTTTACTTATTAGAATTTCTTCCGCCGCGACGATCGATCGCTGTTTTGTCTGCGTTGCCGTAGAAGATGTACATGAATAGTAGTACATCTAAGACTTGCTCTGTTGGCATGGTTTCGACTTAGAGATCCGTCGCTTGGCTGTAGCTATGCTAAAAATCTATAAACGAAAAAGTTTTTGTGACCGAGTACTTCGCCGCATACCCAGTGTCATAATCCTGTGCACGCCACTGATTATTACCATTAGTATTTATTATAGACGAGGCACGTTGAGGCAAAAACTGTCTCCACATATTTTTCTACAGGCCTTATGGAACGTCTCCAGAATTTTTGCTTTTGGGTAGTACACTTAAAAAATTAAAAATTGATTCGAATCTATGAATAATTATTTGTCATCAGTTGTCATTTGCATTATTTGATGTCTAAGGTTAATTTTATTCACAGATCTTGAAACTTTTTATAGAAATCATTATTTAAACATATATTCTTATATCTTCTATCTATATCTATCTATATCTTCGTCTTAATTTAGCTTAAAAAAAAAACTAAAAATTTAATTCTTAGTGAAATCATATTTAATATTTTGCATGATGTAATTTATATTTCTTGCGATTTTTTTTTACATTGTGTATAATGATTCTTCTAGTTTCTAAAAATATAACATGCCAAGGTTTTACTAACGATTCATCCATGATAATGGAAAAAACAAAGGCGGATGCCTTCTGCCGTATAGTGCCGTGCGAAGCTTGAAGGTGTTCAAATTTTTTTTGTTTACATTGGCCTATTTTGTTATTAAATAATATGAAATTTTTTCAAATTCCTTTAGTATTTTTTAAATTCCATTTGCATCGTCATATAGGGAATTTATTCTACTTTTAAATATATGTCACGTACCTAGGTTTTAGTAACAATTTATCAATATAATCTTGAAAAATGAAGTAGCGGGACAGCCAGTCCCAGCCTCGAAGAAGGCTCGACGTGTGCTTGGTTTGGCTGTATTTAGAGCGGGAACCTCGAGGGGTTAAATGGCCCCACTTTTGGAGTTTTTGGGCCATTTTGACATTTGAAGTATGGTGAAATCAAGATGGCTGACATTTGAGGTATGGTAAAAACTAAGATGGCGTAACTTTTTCTTGTATGAAGATTAATTCTGTCAAATATACGTCATAGCCTATCTTTAGTATTGAAATCTTTGATTATTACACTATGGTACCCAAATATGCCAAGAAACAATCATGCAAAACTATTGTTATGACAAAAAATATGACGAGTTATGCCAAAGTATTCTTGTGACAAAAAAATGCCTAATGAGTTATCCCACATTGAATTAGGATAAAAATATTAGACTAAATGATAATTATGCCTAATGATATAGTATGCCACGAAACAAGTATGCCAAAGTATTATTATGACAAACAAAATTATGCCTATTGAGGTATGCCACATTAAATTATGCAAAAAAAAAATGCAAAAAAAATGTATCCCTATTATTATTTTGTTTCAACTGTAATGTTTTAAAATTTACCTTTTATAATTTCAGCATTTTCAATAAAAGTGTCAATATTGTCTAGATTGAATTCATCATCATCTGAAAAATACCTTTCTCTTTCTTCCAAATTATTATTAGTTGTGCCAATAACATCCATGAAATGATCTTTTATACTATTATCTTCTCTCTTGCTTACATTTTCTGGCCAAATCTTTTCTGAATTAAATTTTAATGATATTGCTTGACTGTCCAAGTTTTGACATGGGGCCTCTGAATTATTTGAGACTTTTGCCCCTGTGTCTTGTTCATCATTTTTAATAAAATAATTTTTAATATTTCTTTCATTTCCTATGTCCTCGATAACATTTTCTGTACTACTGTCTAAATATTTTAACATAATTGTTTCATTGTCTTGGCTTGAAGAGTTGAGAGATGACATCTCTGCATTTACATCAGATTCTTTCATTTTATTATCAACATCCTCTTGAATATTTTGTGCAAGACCTGAGTCTAAGTCAAACTTCTCATTATTTACTTCTTCACTTTTAGCTTCTTCACTGGTGTTTCTATTCTCATCTTGAATGTTCTCAGAAACATTTTCCATGGAAATATCTGCATTGGAATTATTTGTTTCTTGCATGATTGTATCATACAGATTGTCAGAAGTTTTGTCCAAGTCTTGATTATTACCATCAACTGTATTTTCAGGATCTGCGGCAGTGGTTTCGTCTACAGGATTTTCCAGAACGGCTTCTTCTTCACTATCACTTTTACATAGTTCTATGATTTCTTTTTGTCTTTCTTCAAGTAATTTTCTAAAAATTACAAAGTTGTATCATTAGTGTATACCTAAATTAATTGTATGCATGCATTATGGTATCATAATACATGCATACATATAATATTTTACATGCTTCATTTAGCAAATATTATGATAATAAATATAACATTTACTTACACATATTGTGCTAATTGTCCATTATTCATTTTGATAGGCATCACTTTTCCATCATATGTAAGAGCAGGTCTCTTTCTTTTCATTATATCTTGCAGAGATAAAGCTCTTGGTTTATGATATGGCAGAGAAACATCCTTTTCTCTCAACATACGGTTTGATTCACTTTTAATCTTTTGCATATTTTTCATAGCTTGTTTTGCTGACATCTATAAGAATTTTAAAATAATTTGTGTAGTAATATACCTGCTGCTAATAATTCCTGTCGGGTATTAATGCCTAGCTAAAGAATATATGTATTAAAATAAAAACTAACTTCAAATATTATACATGTTAACATTTAAGGGCATTTCCTATAAAACATGAATAAATGAAAGCTTTACCATAAACAAAGATAAAATTCATAAATTAATGTGAAGCAGGGTAATAAAGCTAATATAATAGACTTGGCATACATACTTTTCTATTTCATAAATACAACCTTTCTATTAATAAATTTAAGAGAGTAGTCAAAGAATGTTTGTGTGCTTTATAAAGTAAATGATTTTGTTAACGATTGCACACCTTGGGACTAAATTGCTCCCCTGCAAGGCTGTCTCTATGTACTTGTGTAATTTTGACTTTTTAAATATTTAACATAGATTTAAGCTTACAATGTAAAATATATACTTCTTTCAAAAGAACAATTTTCCATCTTTTTGATAAAAGATGGCCCCATGTGAGTTTCTTACGCCGGTTCTTCTCGGCGGATTAGGGTTGAGACAGTGGTAGCTTTTTCTGTTGACTTTCCAAAAAAAGGTTGTTACATTTCATTTAGAAATAAAAAAAAATCATTTCATTTCATTACTTAAATAGTTAAGCTGAACTCAATATTTTTGGGATTTCAGATCAATAATCACATGGATGAAGTATCCAAGCATGTGATGGAGGATCAAGAAACAATACTGTGATTGTACTTCAATAACAAAAAATATTTAAACAAATGTTTAACTTTTGAATTATGGTGAAGTAGCCCTACCATACCATTGCATAGTAAAGTAAGGCCTGCTTGTAATTTTTTTTTTAATTAATTTTGTTTTTGTTTATGGATAAAATTACCTTTTTTGTTTATATTTTATAGGAAATGATTAATATAGAATACTAGCTGATCCCAACAGACCATGGCCAGAAATTTTTGTGGGTGGGTCCACCCTTATCATATAGGGGTTGAAAAACTAGATTAGGACCGATTCTCAGAACTACTGAATATGCAAAAAAAATTCATAAGAATCAGTCAATTTCGGAAGAGTGTGTCCCCGAACACTATGACACGAGGATGAGAAGTGTGTTCCTGAACACTTTAATTAATTTACCAATTACCTAACAATTAGAAATAATGTTTTGTTATTTTTATAACAATTCATAAAAATAACAAAACAGAGTTTCAAATTTATTTTATTTCTGGCATTTAAAAGTACAATAATCTTAAGGCAAAAAGGTCTTACTTTAGGTTCTATTTCAAAAGCTGACTTCAACATTTTAAGTTTTATTTTCTTTTGATGCTTTATCCTGTCTAATTTCCTATCAACATCTTCATCGGAGGTATCAGCATCACAAATCGATGAAAGGGCATTTTTCTTTTTAATTATTTTCTGAAAATAGTCAACAATAAACTCAATTGGGAAACAGCGTGGGCATTATAAGTAATATTAAATGTATTTAGAGGTTTCAATACCTTTTTTATTTTAAGACAAGACACTTCTTCATCTGATTGCTCGCTGCTACCAGAACCATCCAAAGTACTTTTAACTTGAGTTGTACCAAGGGCTTTAAACCTATCAAACAATTTCATTTTCCTATTCTCTACTCTTGATGATTTATAAGTAGCAGTGGTTGGTTCTTGTGTATCACTATCACTATTACTAATCATTCTGATTCTTGATTTTGTTATATTTTTAGTGGTAGAAGATTTTGTAGAATCTACATATTCGGTAGCAGTGGGCGTTTCTTGTGAATCACTATCACTATTGCTAATTTTTCTGATTCGTGATTTGGTAACATTTTTAACTGGAGAAGTTTTTGTGGGATCCACATTTTCGGCATCACTATCACATTCTGTGACATTACTTTTCCGCTGTGTATGGCGTCGGACAATATCGTCGTCGTCGCTAGAGTAAGGTCCTTTATCAGACCCATCAACGTTTGAAATATTACTTTCGTTATAAATTGGAATGGCAGAGACTTCCATTGTTATATGTATACCTTGGCAGATTTCTATATTTTACTATAAAGCGCACACTTTAGAGCAAGCTATTTGGTTAATTAATTAAAAATAACGAATCGGCCCTTTCACAAAAACAATTTTTGTACGTAACATTTCGCGCCAAATGGTAAACAGAATAATATCAATGTCAAAACAGGCTGACAGTTTTTTTTTTATTATTTATATATGGCATCGGCTTATAACCATTTGCCAGTGTCAAGTTAAAAAGGCGGGAATAGAACTTTTGTTTCCATTTTCAACACCGTATACCTATATCGTCAAGTCTAAAGTCTAGTCAAAGTCCAAATATATAGTCAGTAGTCAGTCCATGAGTCATGTCAGTCGATTCAGTAAAGTGGTAGAAGCTTTACTGAAAGTTCCTAGGGAGTTTTCGCGGGAACAAAAAATAGCACGTTTTTAGAAGTTGTACCACTTGCCCACACTTGTGCACGATAATGAATATTTAATGGTTAATATTCTACTAATATTACACATTAAGAACCGAAATAACACAAATTTATGAGGCTTACGAATTATTCCACAACGTCACCCCTTGAACTCCCCGGCAAAACTCCGTTTTTTTTTATTCCCAAAGATTTTTATCTCGCAACTCCTATCACAGGAGAGGTATTAGAAGTAGAGGAAATATTGTTATTTTTTATCAAAGAATTTAATTTTAAATAATAAAAATAAACGTCTTTAAACGAATATCGTATGGTAGGTAGGTTGTGCCGCTTTATGTTAAGTAAAGAGTTTAAACGGTTTGACTCAAACCTTATGTGTTTGATGCAACCGTTTGACGTCGGTAATCGGTTGTCAAACGGCACTGTTCAGTTTCACTGTCACTTCACTGTCAAACAAAACTGGGCCCTATAAAGCACGATTAAATTCAACATTTTTTTATTTTCCTATAAATCGTACGATATTGGGTAATGGAAAATAATTATGGACAAGCTTTACAATGTTTTGTCCTTTCCGGATACGTTGGTAAAGTAGCTTGACTGACAAAGACAAAACTTTTCATAGCTTATCTACTTGTGTAAATATTTTTATTAGTAAGGGGGCTAAATTTTAAATGCAAGGTGCTCTAAACTATCAGTCCACTATCCGCACCGATGTCCACATTGAGACTTACAATAAATTCGAAATAAATTTTCATGATTAAGACCATTCTGTATATGCCAGATGTACGAATAGGTTGGATAGACGAAACAAGCACGCATAAATTGTACAGTCACTTTGTCCTATCTCAATTCGTATTATGTTCTGAGTCCACATTCGTAATTTATTTTGTGCATATTTGTTCTATCTCCATAGAAATACCTCTAAAATAATATAATTTTAGTAATGACTATTAACGAAACTTTTAAATATATCTGCATAAGATACTCATTTATAAGGAAAAACTTTTAAATCAAGAAAATGTGAATTAATTAAATAATCAGAGAGAAAAATCTTCTCTTGTAAATTGGTAGTTAAAATAACCAAGCACTGAGGCGACGAACTATTAACGTAGTAGTAGTTTGAGTAGGTACCTAATAGACATTTGACTTGTGGATTGAAACCATAAATTGAAACTTTAATGTTCTACAGCTTGTAGAGATTATATATGTCATGTCCTCTAGAGCTTAAAGTTCTAGTGCAGGATAGAGAAAAGTGGCGGAAGCTCCACCGACAAGGGCCCTGCCCTTAAATTAAATAAGAAGAAGAACTTGTCTTTGTTGATGTAATAATAGAGTTTTGCCGGGGAATTCAATGGATGACGTTGTGGATTTTGTATTTTCATAAATTTGTGTTATTTCGGTTCTTAATGTGTAATATTGGTAGAATATCATCAAAAAACGTGCTATTTTGTGTGTCCTCCAAAACTCCCTAGAAACTTTCAGTAACGCTTCTACCACTTTACTGAATCGACTGACTTGAGTTTTGACTTGTCTGCACTATTTATTTGGACTTTGAGTCTACTTTGAATCTACTTTAGACTTGACGATTTGGGAATACGGAATAAAATTGATGAATAATTGAAAATTGAAACGAAAATTCCTTTTTAACTTGACACTGGCAAATGATTATAAGCCGACGCCATATATTAAAAAAAAGAAAACATAATTGTAATTTTGAAATTGTCCGTTGCATTCACTATTTTGGTTACTACAGATTTTAGAATTTTTAAATTTATATTGTTGCATAAAATGAATAATACTGGACAGAAGGTACAAATCCACGTTGAGTTAAATATAGGAGACCAACTGACGACAATATCTTGTGGACATATTGTAAATGAAATGATAAAGTTTATCGCATATCAAAGGTTGCAAATTCCATACACTTATCAATGGTTAAAACAACTTATAAACAAGAGGAAGGATTCCGAACGAAAGATAAAAGAAAGTTTACAATCTGAACGGCATTTTCATGTAGCTTCCACAGCACTTTCTAATTTAGATTTTATACTTAAGGTAAGAAGTAGGTAACAACTAACTTTTTTGGCTATGTCTAACACCCTATATACTAGACACGGCAATGTCGAGGCTAAAAACGTCCTTAAGAGTTTTACATTTAACAATATATCAGTCAGTGTTGTGCTGCAAAAAGCTACAAAATTACAACAAACGAGTATAAAAAGTCGAGATTAGGGATAAAAATAAATAAATAAGCAAACGATAGTGTGCTTTTTTCACCTACAATAGTAGGTGAAAAAAGCACACTATCGTTTGCTGTAATTAAAGTACACTTATGGTATGAAGAATTTTTTTGGCCTATGTTTGACATGCTGTGTCCTTAGTATAAAATGTCTATGATAACACCTAAAAGATTTTCAATTTTAAGTGATTTTTTTCAGGGTTTATCAAAAGAAATTCAAAGTGCCAATTTACCTGAAGAGATTTGTATTGCACTTGGAGCTACACCAATTACTTGCAAAGAGATGTATCGGTTCCTTTTGCCTGGTGTGTGTCATAAACCACAGTGTCAATCTGAGGCTATAGCAAATGATCAAAAAATTCAAAGAAATGTGTTTAGGTAATGTTTTTCAACGCTGATGCAGAATGCATGCAAAGATGCTGTATTATTTCACATAGACCTTAATATTTTGTCTGAGAGTAATCTGTGGGTTAAAATTTTTAGTTAATAGAATTAGACGTTACTTTGTGGAAATCCGTGGCATACAATTTAAATAATATTATATCTAGCAATATCCTGCGAAAAAATACCTGCAAGCAAATGTGTGAGTGCACGCAAAAGCATGCATAAAGCACCTCCCTCACATACTGCTTATACATACACTCAGAAACAAGATCGTGCAAACACCACCACAACAAAGTTCACAGGTCTTACTTAGGCACTGAGGATGCTCCGGGATTGGGGGGTAATGCGGGTCGAGTTTTGCAACCTGCATGATTGTTGGGGACTTGCATGCTCTTGCTGATATTGTTGCTTGTGTGGTGGTGGTGTTTGCACTGTCTTGTTTCTGAGTGTATGCATAAGCAGTGTGGGAGGAGGGAGGTGCTTTATGCATGCTTTTGCATGCACACACATTTGCTTGCAGGTTGTGGGTATTTTTTTGCGCCTTATTGCTAGATATAATATTAATTAAATTCTTAACATTTTTCTTTTTATTCAGTATCTGGCTATTAATTGAAATTGAAGATAACAAAAATATACAACTTTTTTTGTTCATTAAAGTTTATTCTATTATTTTAGGTATTGTTGCACTATCATTTAACTATGGGAATCTCTTTCAGATTATTGGCCACATCAGAAGAACTGGGCAAAGTCTTTTACGAGTCCTTAGCACCAACTAACATGTATATATTTATAAAAAAGAAAGTTTTACATAGTCAAGACATAGTTTGCTGTGAAGATTTTATATTTTTACGAGGGTATAGAATACCTAACAAGTGTAAAGTTGTTAACATTGATTTAAGGAATAAAAGCAATGTTAATGTTACCTGCTGTAATAATTTTGAAGTTTTTGGTGATATTAATGAAGCCATGGGTCAAATGAACATTGTCAATGATAATAAGATTATGAAAAATAGTGAAATGGAATCTACAGATGATTCCAAATGGTTCCAATTAAGTTATGTAATGAAAGGTTTTAAAGACTGCTTTGTTAATGGCAGTTCTGTGACAAATTCGTGGACATAATAAAAATTACAAGAATTCAACATAACTTAATAAATTAATATCAACACAGATTGTATCTATACAATTTTATAAGTAGACAAATATACAAATGTTAATTATTTTAAGAAATTATAAAGTGTACTGTTTTGTAATACTTTGTACTTTTTTTTTAAGATGTTCATTCTTTTCTTAAAATGTACCTGATTCGGGGCATTTAGCTAGAGGTACTTACTTTGTACAGTGAAGGTATTTTGCACTGATTCTTTTATAAAAAAAAATAACAGTTTATGTGCCATAGAAATATTTTCTGATGATGATTCTTTATTATGATTAGATGTTTTATATTTAGTTTATAAATGTTAAGCTTGCTCAATATTTAGTAATAGAATAGTTATAAGGAATGTTAGTCATTACAATTTAACACCATTTATTTCTGCTACTTGTCCATCACTAAAAATAGTTCTATCTCTGTTTAATATACAGACTTTTTTTAGATTTAAATCAGCTGGTCTCATTGTACAGTTTTGCCATTGTTCACATAATTTGTAAGCTTTGTTAAACTCAATAATTAAATTGTTTCTTCCCCCATTCGGTCCTACTGTATAATCACATTTAATAAATTTTGCAATCATATCCTTGAGACAACATTCTAGAAGCTCATAATATTCTAGCCAGTAATTTTCTGGGAGTTGTTTTAGCTTCACCCCAAGCGATTCGGTGATAATTCCAGTGACTAATATATCATCTATCCAAAAATATTTATGGTGTCTAGCTTCTTCACATATTCTAGCTGCTAGTGAAGTATGCATTATGTAGTACCATCCTGACACATATGGTGGGTAATTTTTTCTAGAATATTCTTCATAGGTTACATACCACTTGTTATGTTTATGTCTTCTTGGTGTAGTGTTATTGAGTGTGTAACCAATCAGTAATTGATCATTGGTTCTTGGAAGTTGAGATATATATTTATAAGTTGTGTCTATGTTAAATACTGTATCATCGTCAATTTTCAAAATAAAGGGAGCATTATTACAATGTGTTGCAACCCAATTTAGACCCATGAGATGCTTGTGTGTTAAGTTCCTATAGTTTTCATAAAAATATCCTTGTAATATGTCATCAAAAGTGTTGCTTTCATCCACTACAGCCTCTTGAGTTATATATCTGAAATTTTTACCAATATACTCTCTCTTAAAATCATTACATTCACTAGAAGTAGTTTATACAAATAAATATTGATAATATTTTTTTATGATTTTTTATTGTTACATATTTTCTTTTTATGGTAACTTAGTGTTTTAAGATATTTTTTTATGTTATGAAAGAATGTGGATGGAGTTAGGTTAGGTTAGTCACCGTCTAGTGACAAGGTTAATGTTTTATATTATTCTGCACAAATTATTTAAATAATATATTATTGACAAGGGGACTGCCCTACTTCACTATTGTTGAATTACTTCTTCTTCAGTATACAGATATATTGTTAGATTAAAAATAAACTTTTCTAATAATAGTAAAATATTATTACTTTTCATTTTCTGGTATTTTGCCTAGCAAAAACACCCTTGTTATGTTCAACTTTTCTAGATCTTCTGCTGATATAGTTTGTCTGTGAGCACTCCTCAGTTCAACATGCCCGATGTATGATGTAACCATAATTATAAATGGTGTAGATCCTAAAAGAATACAAGAGATTTTGTTAAAAAAGGTGCCTGTTTAAAAATTTGAAAAGAACCTGTTAAAAATATAATGTACATACCACTGCATTTTATATTTTTTGGTTGTATTATTGTGTCATACATATAATAATTTGAATTGATGTTACTGTTAACTGGCACAAT
The DNA here is from genome assembly GCA_037179445.1 of Phengaris alcon alcon. Lineage (NCBI taxonomy): Eukaryota > Metazoa > Arthropoda > Insecta > Lepidoptera > Lycaenidae > Phengaris > Phengaris alcon. The sequence continues at coordinate 341,460 of JAYRCH010000222.1, read as the reverse complement.
GCTAGCTGTGATGTGTTCTAATGATGCATTGTAATAGACCCATACAACTAGAGTAAGTAAGGCGATTGATAAACACATTAATGTTTTTTTGGGCATTTTGGTATTTTATTTGTTGGGCTGTGGTCTTGTCGGTTCGTGGTAATTCCACTACTAGTTATTCTGTACAGACTAGTGTGTGTACAATCTAAGATACATATACATATTAATATTTGTTAAATGTTTGTATATAATTGGTTAAAATATACAATTAATCCTTAGTGAAGTATTTTTATTCAAGCCTTTGGTAGTAGTCTAGTGAATCATTATTTTGGAGTACTAAAGTAATTGATCGAATGCATCTTCATACACAATTTTTTTACACAATGGTATTTCTGTTTCATAATTTATCATAATATTGTCTTCAACTACATCATTTTGGTTACAAATTAACGAATCTTACACTGTGACTTCGGCTTTTTGTGAATGAGTATGAACAATGAAGTCATTTTAGACTATCAGATTGATATTATTGAACTCTATTATTATGAACATAAACATAAACACCTATATTTGGTTTTATTCAATCTTATAAAAATAAGAAATGTATCTAGTTTTCTTCGATCAGAGGAATAACAAAATAATGACAATTGACAGAATAACAAAATCAACAATCTGTCAGTAATTTTTTTTATCTATTAGTAGGGATGTGACATTGTACATAAAAATCGATTTTTAATAAATAGGCTTTTCCTAGCATGAAAAATCGATTAATAAATAATCGGTTTCTCCAGGAAATAATCGATTTTGTTATATTAATCGATTTTTTCCTAATTTGCCAATTAATTTCAAAATAAACGCCATAAATATTATATCAATAGTTTTATTCATTGAAAATAAACAACAGAAATAGTAAGTTCTTATTTATTTAACAGAAATTAAAGTTTTAGAACAATCTAATTATAAAAGGTTCAAATTAAAATGTCTTTCACATAAGTCAAATATTTTATATTTTTTCATATTTTTTTTATATTCAAATAAATAAAAAATAAATTAAATTATTCAAAAACTAGAAATCCGTAGGCAACGAGTTTAGGAATAACAGCTTCGGTAAGCGTTTGGATAATATTTGGCTCCTGGCCTTTGTTAATATGGTGCCAGCTTTCGAGAACAATCTCTCTGCTGGAGCCGAAGAAGCCGGTACCAATAGGTGCTTACACGCCAACTGTGTGAGTTGGGGATAAGCTCCCTGATAGCTTCTCCAAGGTTCTAATGAGTCTTCTTTTAGTCCTATCAGAGATGCAGCTATGTACAAGCTTAATTCTGATGTCGGACTGTGACTTTGACTGGTTCTCATTGTATCCAACAACAGCTTGTTAATTAAGGGTTTCCCAAATGTCATCATTATGTACATTATGAGCGGTCGAAGTTATTGACAGTGGGCAATGCTCAGGTTCTCGGTTTTCTTCAATCGATCGTTTAATGTAGTTTACAGTTCTTGCCAAAGATGCTCCGTCATCGAGGTGTAATTTTTTAAAGCGAGGATCTAAAATTGTTGCAGCATTAAATAAATGAACTTTCTGGATGTGCCGTATTTATTTTTCTTTCTTCTTGAATCTTTTATTAAATTCATGTATTATTGAATGTTTTAATTGAATTGCCAAATCATGTGATGGATTTGTTTTTTCCAAAAACTGTTTCAGGCACATTATAATGGGAATAGCTTTACTTCCGCTGACATATTTTTCACTACACATATCCTCGCTTACTTTTCAAACGGTTTGAGAATTTTTACGACCTCTTTCAGTACAGCAATTTCAGTAGCTTGAATCATAGGAGGAGCATTAGGGTGATTCAGCAAAATGCCACCCACCGTCCCACTCATAGCTATAAACCTTTCAAACATATGCAATAATTGTGAATTCCACCGCGTTGAAACATCTCCTACCACGTGTTTAATTTTTCCTTCCGGTACATTTTCAGCCTTTTGAGAATTTCTCAATTGGTCTGCACCAACTCCGCTCTGATTGTACAATTCTGCTAACTTTATCAATAAACATTTTTATTTCATTTACCGTGACTGAATTTCGCACAACAAGGTTTAATGTGTGAGCTATGCAACGAACATGCTTTGCTCTGCCAAATGCTAATTCAATGGATTTTATTATATTTGCAGTATTTGCACCATTGTCGATAGTGACGGCCACAATTTTTTCATCGGGTATTTCCCATTTTTCACATATATTTTTAATGGTGGTTGATAAATATTCGGCAGTATGACTCTCCGAAAGCGGATCACAAGCAATATTGAAAGAAACAATCTTAAAATTTTGGATATAATGAATAGTTACTCCCAGATAGCTCTTCATTTGTAAATCCTTCCATTCGTCAATCGTTAAACATATATTGGTAACGGATTGTAACTTTTTGATTATAATAGCTTTTTTCTCCTCGTATTTTCCATCAATAATACCGGTTATCGTTTTGCGACATGGGATTTTATATAATGGTGCACTTCTCCTTCGTGAAACCCTTCTCCTTCGACCACGCTGAAAGGAAGATTATCGCGGTATATTAATTCTGCTATAGCGTCTGTAATCTGTTTGTTTTTTGAACCCTCTGATCCAAATTCCAATGTTTTTGAGAATGATGCTTCTATGCCCATTTTTTGTCGTTTCGGAGTTGAAGACCCTACAGGATCTTGAATTTGAGATGCGGAAGTAGCCGGTATCATAATCATAGTATTCAGGACGTGAAGATGTCGATGGCTTAGCAAACAAGTCTGCAATTGATTCTTCCGGCGAATTGTTTCCGAATTTGACAGTATGATCCCACAACAAAATTAAAATTGAATGAAATTATCCTTTAGCATATAAAAGCCAATCAAAATAAAACCAAATTTTGACTTGATTAACCACTGTTTATAGATCGTAAATTGATTTGTTATCTGAATCGGTAAATATATTCTCCGATTTGGAAACACCCAACCCTAATCTACAACTGTCAAAATGAAACTTAGATAGACTTGTCATTAAGTTGTCATTTATCTTAATGCCCGGGGATTTTAAATATTGTCCTGAATGGCCCTGGTTCATCATTTAGATTTTAGTTGGTTTATAGCAACGAAAGTAACAGTTCAGTAAATATTATACGAGTATATTGCTGCATTGACACAGAACTGGACTCTAAAAACTATAAGCTCAAACTATTAAAGTACTTAATAGAAACAATATTTCCGCGTATTTCAATTGTTTGCAATTCTAAAATAAATCACTAACTGACAATCTAACGAAACATTTATCTTTTAAGTCCGTGCAAAATGGATAGGTAAATGAATTTTATACTATAATATAGCAAATAGTGATCTTATTATAATTATTCATTAAAAAACCAACCATTGACAGGTTATATTATTTGTATAAAAAGTGGTCCAGTTTCTTTGTAATGAATAATTGTAATTAAATCCAAATTGTAGGTACTTACCTCTTTATTTTCAATACTACTTATGATACTAGAGTGTTTCCTGTCCATGTGCTGTTTTAAATTGGTAGTATTACTGCACGTTTTTTAAATTTTAGGGCAATATTTACATTTAGCAGTGCAAGATTTATTGTCAACATGAAAATATTGACGCCAACTACTTATTGTCCTTTTAGTCGTAGACGTAGTTAAAAAACGAGACTTTTAGTATCACTAAAAACTTTTTCGAAATTGTCGTTTGAAAAATGAAGTTTCACCAACGAACAATAAATGACATAACAACCAAATGTCGGTAAAATAGTACAGTTCGTTGACTCCATCTAGTGAATGTTTGATTAAAAGAATGTGTTTCAAAAGAACAGAAGGAATGCCATCATATATGCACAGATGGCGTTAATGTAATATTATGGAGATGGTATTCTTTGGTAGTTCGCGTTCCGGGCTCCGGGCCAAAACCAAACATAAGTCGGGGGGTTACAGATTAAAAATCAGTAATAAATTGTTTGAATGATTATAAAAAATCGATTATTAATCGATTATTCCTAAAAATAAAATCACGTATTAAAATCGATTTTTACTTTTAAATAATCGATTTTTTCCATAATCGATTATTTTTTCACAAATATAATATTAGGTCATTACATAATATGAAATTGGCGTTTTGTAAAGGAGGAACATAAAGTCGATTTTTTTAAACATAATATGTTTATTTAATCAAAGTATATACCACTGCTATCTATGCACTTTTGCCATCTCATAGGTAATTCATTGATTCCTTTACTAAATATAGGTTGTCTGTAAAGTCAGCTTACTGACGATAGTTGAACGTGACAACGTCATAAGAAAATACTGATGGATCGCTCACTCAAGTAGGAGAAAGACAGATTCCGCGCTCTCGCTTGCACTTCAAGCTTTAAATGGAACGCCTCAGAGCGAGGTAACGCCGCATGAATCATGTTTTTTCGTGCGTGCAGCCGGCTCCATCGAATTATAAGACGTTATCACGTCAAAAAACCATTCGGACAGGAATCAATAAAATCTTTGAAGGCGTTTTGGACTGCCCCATCAGAGTTGAATTTTTTCCCTTGCAAGAAGTTATCCAAATTTCGAAAAAAATGGTAATCTGTTGGAGCAACGTCCGGGGATGACGGTGGATGTCTTAGACATTCCAATTGAAGCTCCTCTAATTTGGTAGTCGTCTGTTGTGCAGTGTGTGGTCTAGCGTTGTCCTGAAGCAGCAGTGGCCTAGAGCGAATGACCAACCTCGGTTGTTTAGCAGCTAGCTTTTCCATCATGATTTGCAGTTGCTGGCAATAGACATCTGCCGTAATCGTCTGGCCAGATTTAAGAAAGCTGTAGTGAACGACACCGGCACTAGTCCACCAAACGCTCACAAGTAACTTTTTTTGAGTCAATTTTCGCTTGGGGCAGGCTTTGGCTGGTTCGCCAGGATTCAGCCATTCCGATCAGCGTTTCCGATTATTGTACAGGATCCACTTTTCATCACAGGTAATGATTTGATTTTAAATCCCTTCATTATTGTGCCGGTTGAGTAATGTAACGCAGCAGTCGACGCGCGTTCTCTCTCATCAATTTTTCATTATCAACTTTGGTCTCCGGCCGTCCACGGGACTTGTTCTGCAGGTCGAAATTTCCAGAACGCAAACGTTGGATCCAAAAACGCACTGTGTTTTCTTTTGCGACACCGCCGCCTCTTCTCTTCTCTTCCTAAAATCGGCTCTTTTTATCATTTTATTGCTATTTTCAATTATAAAGTCATAGGATAGTTCTGAAATCCGCCACTAGGGAAATTTGCTCGCCACCAACGAGTACTAAGTACGTACATCAATCGTTACCTACCTATTATAATATATACCTACCTACCAGAGAAGTTAAAAGTGCGTTGTCGGAATTATTAAATAAAAAAGCAAGTAATAAGCTATAGTTAATAATAGGTACGTTCTTTTTAAAAGGTTGTACACTCGTAATATGAAAGGGCATGTTTTAACACACTCTGGTGGGTTACCCTTTGGTAACAGCCCCGGATCTATGATTTTTTAGAACCGGGTCAAAAAATTTGGTACTGGCGCGGGGCGCCTCGTCCATTCAGTGTTCGATAAAAACTATTAAAACTGACAAAAAAGTAGCATTTTTTTGTGACCATTTGTGAAAATATTATTCTAATAACTTTATTTGTGACATAAAACAGAAACAGAGAAAAAATATATGACCAGAAAATAGACTACAACTACTACTACGGAGTGCTATCTTTTCTGCGAAAGAATTTATGAGCTCCTCAAAGTCCGTCGCATCGGCAGTTTTGTTTTCAAACACTACGCACGCGTTCAAAAAAATTTACTTGATCTGTTAAGAAGCGTTCATAAATCACTTAACGGGTGTATAGCACTAACTATTATATTTCGAATTATTATCTCAAGGATTTGGCGCCCCCATGAAAATGCCGCCCGGGGCAAGTGCCCCGATTTGCCCCCTTAGATCCGGGGCTGTTTGGTACACCCGAATAAACAACGCAAGATTTATTTCATGCCGGTTTCTGTGAGACTGCTATTTCTTCGGTACCTCATACATTAAGAACTGTCGCTAGAAAATATAGGTAAGCCGTACCTATTTTGTGTGATAAAATAAAAATTACACCAATTTATACTTGTCTGTTTTTAACCGGTTACCAAAAAAGAGGAGGCTAAGTTATAACCTCTTCCATATAACTCTAAAGTGAGCAAAATTACGGTATGTAGGTACATAATACATTGTTATACCTACGGTTTTATGCAAACCAGAAGCTGAGAACAATTTGATAATTGATAATATTTACCTAACATTTAGGTTAAGTAAGGTTTATAAGACTTCTTTATAAATACAGAACAAATATAGTAAACTGTAAACACAATGAAGCTGAGTCGGTTTTTTTTTAAATAAAAATACGGCATATATTTACTTAACTACTTTTTTGTTATAGCGAAGTATTTTCTATCTCTCTCTGGGACAATAAAGAAACAACGCGGGAGCGGAACGCGGTGATCGGCGAGTAATTTTTATCATTAATGTTATCAAGAATCCGCCTACAGCTGGCGCGTAGGACTCAGTATTGAGCACACTCCGCCGCGACTGGTTGTCTGTCAAATTAGAACATAATGAATATAACAATGCACAACGATGGATTCGACGACGACCAGAACTACGTGTTGCGGGCCAAAATTATAACAATGGTGACCCTATTCGCCGTCTCCATGCTGGTTGGAAGTCTACCTACGCTGATCTCCCTGAAGTATGACTGGCTCACAAGTGCTGGCGGACCAGACATGAGGTCCTCCAATCAGCTGGTAATTGGCCTGCTGTCGTTCGGCGGCGGAGTACTGTTTGCGACAACTTTTATGCACCTCCTGCCGGAAGTAGCCGATAACATCCAGATACTGGAAGGTAAGAGTATTTTCTACAGCTCTAGAAGGAACGTAGATGGAACCCGGAACACCATCTTCAACAATTACACCCTGGTTATAGTAATATTTATAGGTGGGTAACTCGTATTTATAGGCCGGTAACAGATTGAGATTTGAGACAAATGAAATCTACATAAGTTGCCTTTATAACGATTGACGGTAAGTTGATGTTGTAAACTTTATTTGTCCTAGTCCCCCTAATTATTTTAAACCCTTTATATCTTGATTCTTATATATACCTAACCTAGTACATAATTCTTCGTATCTTCATATATATATATATATATATATATATAAATATGAAGATATATATATACGGGTCGGAAATTTTCATTGCGCGTTATTAATTTGTCGTGATTTCTATCGAATTTTTGTTTTGTTTTGTTTTTGTCTTGTTTCAAATAATGTATACTCTACGTAACGTGTACGTCAACTAGTATTTTGTAGATTTGACGACTCACAGTATGACCACTACCTCAATGTCATTCGGGAATCGTCGTTTTTCATACATCGTCTGTCATTTCCATAGAAAAACGACGATTGCCGACGACGACGAGAGCCATTATTAACATGGCTATTTATTGTAATTTGTTTTGAGATCCTACTGAAATAATAATGTAATGACTCATGCTGGTGTCATAATTACTTTGTAGTTTGTGGGATACACAATATGCGGTCTAAACAAACAAACACAACCATATCTGATATATATAACGTCCATATTATAATGAGTGTATTATCTAATAATGTGCTAGAACCAGTTGTGAAATTAGCTTCTACGCTGGAGTAACTGGACTGATCAAGGCGCTTAATGAGAAGAAACCCTTGACATAGATACATATTTTCGAAAATAATGTAGTGCATTAAAATTTGTGTGCGGTAAGCTATTACCGACACCTGTGGACACCGCAACACTTTTTTAAAACCCCAAATCGCCCCTTAAGCCACCGGTACCCCTTATTCGGTGAAACACAACGCAAGCGTTATTTCAAGTTTGTTTTCTATGAGGCCATGGTGTTTCTCCGCTCGATGCCATTCTTGCCCTACCACGGTAAAAAAATGGCTGAAATTTTCATGCGAATATGTTTTTCAGGAACCCGACGAACATGCTGACGGATTGCCTGATGGTAAAGCGATTATACGAGATTACTTATTTATTGTGTCAATTTTATGGCCGAGTTTTTAAGTATTTAAAGAAAACATTGTAATATTTTGTCAAAAATCACTTAAAAAGAGGTAATTCTGGAACCTTATCCTTAGGCCTTTTTAAAACATAGCTATTAAACAAAGCCTTAACATAGATTAAATTATAGGAAAATTGTTATTACAGTATTAATTATATAAAGATATAATATATTTCTGAGCCTTGTGTCAAATGTTTCCATGAGATCATTGAACAACTTTTTAAGTTATTTTACTAAATAATAGGTATGCTTAAATTGCTACTCAGACTTGAAGTCGCATATTAACAAGAAATAAAGAAATATATAAAAAGACGTACCCAAACAAACAAAAATTAGAAATTTTACATATCTTCTCAAAAATATTATTAAATATTAAAAAATAAAACTATTTTGACAGGCCTTAATTAAACAAGGTAACTAAATAAGGAATTTGGAACAACGCACTGAGATTGATTATCACAGTATGTCTCCTCCAAGACAAAAACGGGCTACGTGGTCCGAAGAAAGCTTGAGAGCGGCAGTTAATGATATGTGCGTTGTTCCAAGTTCCTTATTTAGTTACCTTGTTTAATTAAGGCCTGTCAAAATAGTTTTATTTTTTAATATTTAATAATATTTTTGAGAAGATATGTAAATTTTCTAATTTTTGTTCGTTTGGATACGTCTTTTTATATATTTCTTTATTTCTTGTTAATATGCGACTTCAAGTCTCGAGTAGCAATTTAAGCATACCTATTATTTAGTAAAATAACTTAGAAAGTTGTTCAAGGATCTCATGGAAACATTTGACAAAAGGCTCAGAAATATATATTTTTATATAATTAATACTGTAATAACAATTTTCCTATAATTTAATGTTTGTTAAGGCTTTGTTTAATAGCTATGTTTTAAAAAGACCTAAGGATAAGGTTCCAGAATTACCTCTTTTTAAGTGATTTTTGACTAAATATTACAATGTTTTCTTTAAATACTTAAAAACTCGGCCATAAAATTGACACAATAAATAAGTAATCTCGTATAATCGCTTTACCATCAGGCAATCCGTCAGCATGTTCGTCGGGTTCCTGAAAAAACATATTCGCATGAAGATTTCAGCCATTTTTTTACCGTGGTAGGGCAAGAATGGCATCGAGCGGAGAAACACCATGGCCTCATAGAAAACAAACTTGAAATAACGCTTGCGTTGTGTTTCACCGAATAAGGGGTACCGGTGGCTTAAGGGGCGATTTGGGGTTTTAAAAATGAGTTGCGGTGTCCACAGGCGGCGGTAATAGCTTACCGCACACAAATTTTAATGAACTGCATTATTTTCGAAAATATGTATTTATGTCAAGGGTTTCTTCTCATTAAGCGCCTTGATCAGTCCAGTTACTCCAGCGTAGAAGCTAATTTCACAACTGGTTCTAGCACATTATTAGATAATACACTTATTATTATATGGACGTTATATATATATCAGGTATGGTTGTGTTTGTTTGTTTAGACCGCATATTGTGTATCCCACAAACTACAAAGTAATTATGACACTACCATGAGTCATTACATTATTAATTCAGTAGAATCTCAAAACAAATGACAATAAATAGCCATCTTACTAATGGCCCTCGGCAATCGTCGTTTTTCTATGGAAATGACAGACGATGTATGAAAAACGACGATTCCCGAATGACATTGAGGTAGTGGTCATACTGTGAGTCGTCAAATCTACAAAATACTAGTTGACCCGACAGACATTGTTGTCTTAACGACGCTTACGATAACGACCTTAATAAGTCGCCGTTAAGCGACAGTCACTGTGAGAACACTAGAAATAAGTACAAGTTTAAAAGATATGCCGAAGATCAGGCTAAGCAAAGTAAGCAACTCTTTTCAATGTCAATCACGTATAGGTACGCGCATACAATAAATCCCAGGAAACGTTCAAAATTATTCCATTACTAAATTTAAAACAGTAGAGACCGTTTGTGTCCCGAAGCTTATTATAATTTTTTTTTGTTAATGATTGCACACCCTGGGAATAAGGTGGCCTGCAGTCAGTAGGTACATAGAAGGCTGCTTCTATGAACTGAATACTGAGGTACTCTTATGATTTGTAATTTTTGTTAAATTTTAACTGTGTAAACATATACATATATTATTTTAAGCACTTTTCCCATCTTTTTTCTAAAATCCTAACGCCGGTTATATTCTACGTGTGGCGGGTTAGTTCCTGAACCGTTAGTTTCTAATCGAAGTATTTAGAAAAAAAATATTTCTCATTTAACTATGAGCTGGCATAAATTAATAAGTACACCTCCAACCTACACCTACTGGAGCCGTCTATTCAATATTACGCACATTTGAAAGAAAAATATAATATTTCTGAAATAGGTCTGTTTTGCGACTCAGATTAATAACAATCAAATTTAATTCATAAAATTAGCCATAATGTCGTAAATATTTCGTCCATATTATAATGAGTGTATTATCTAATAATGTGCTAGAACCAGTTGTGAAATTAGCTTCTACGCTGGAGTAAATGGACTGATCATGGCGCTTAATGAGAAGAAACACTTGACATAGATACATATTTTCGAAAATAATGCAGTTCATTAAAATTTGTGTGCGGTAAGCTATTATCGCCGCCTGTGGACACCGCAACATTTTTTTAAAACCCCAAATCGCCCCTTAAGCCACCGGTACCCCTTATTCGGTGAAACACAACCCAAGCTTTATTTCAAGTTTGTTTTCTATGAGGCCATGGTATTTCTCCGCTCGAGGCCATTCTTGCCGGGGCATGGCCCTACCACGGTAAAAAATAGCTGAAATCTTGATGCGGATATGTTTTTTCAGGAAACCGACAAACATGCTGACGGATTGCCTGCTGGTAAAGCGATTATACGCGATTACTTATTTTTTGTTTCAATTTTATGGCCGAGTTTTTAAGTACTTAAAGAAAACATTATAATCTTTTGTCAAAAATCACTTAAAAAGAGGTAATTCTGGAACCTTATCCTTAGGCCTTTTTAAAACATAGCTATTAAACAGAGCCTTAACAATGATTAAATTATAGGAAAATTGTTATTACAGTATTAATTATAAAAATATATATATATCTGAGCCTTTTGTCAAATGTTTCCATAAGATCCTTGAACAACTTTCTAAGTTATTTTACTAAATAATAGGTATGCTTAAATTGCTACTCAGACTTGAAGTCGAATATTAACAAGAAATAAAGAAATATATAAAAAAAACGTATCCAAACAAACAAAAATTAGAAAATTTACATATCTTCTCAAAAATATTATTAAATATGAATATATATATATATATATATATATATATATATATATATGTATATGATAATTTATATATATTAATTTAACAGTAATCTTCTCGGATTTGCCGAAAATTTGTCTATGACTGTCTTTTCAATAAACTCACTGTTTTCTTTAAATAATTGCGATGTACGCTCATCTGACATAAACCCGTAAGCCTTTTTTCACCCATGGTACTTCTAAGCCACGTTTTAACTCTTCGAAGCGTACTGAAGGACCGTTCTACGGTCGCCGTGGTGCATGGGATAGTGCTTAAAATAATCAACGCCTTTCTGACAGCAGGGTAAAAAATGTTGACTTCGTTGAACAGATCAACTACTTCTATGTCCCTTAATTGATCATCTGATAAAGCCTTCTTCACCCATAAATTATGCCAAGGGTTCTGTTCTCCGGTGATATCCAGGTTATAAAATTCTTGGAATGATTCTGCGTTCTTGTGTAAGTCTGTAATGCTGGTTTTGGTCATATACAAGGGATGTAGCTTACTTAAAGCAAACGCCGGAGTATTTTCTTGGGAGAATCGAATATTCAACGATGAAATGAGTGAATCAGTGTATGGTATTATGAGGGAACGCCGCCAATATTCGTTATCATTGTCTGATGGCGGATTACTTCTATGTGTTTGCTTGTGAGCAAGACGTGGAACCGAAATTTCTATGTTCAAATCTATTGCAACAGCTCGCGCTTTTTGAAGCATTTCATTACTTATTCTATCAGGAAACTCGCGGTCATTTCTGAGAATGTCCTTGATATTTTTGATGTGTTCCCCTACCGAGATCATGTCGATCGATTTAGCTTGCAGTGTGTTAACTACTGGTTCTAAAACTGCTGAATATTTGGCTATTGTTTGTAGAGCAACAATAAACACTGGTTTTGTAACGGCTGAATGAAACTGATATGCAGATTTTCTGGTGGCAAAATTTCTCTCTACGGATAACGTTTCTAGAGATTTCACAAGCTCTGGGAAATGTTGAGAAAACTTTCTGATTGATTTATATTTTTCGGACCATCTCGTCTCACACAATCGTATCACGATTGTGTGAGACGTTTGTGTCACGAGGTTTGGAGCGTAGTTTCGACGTGTAGTCGATTCTCTGAAAAACGTTATAACATCCTTTACAGTGGCGACAGTATTACTAATTTCTGGCACTGCGTTCGCATCATTCACAACAAGGTTGAGTTTGTGACTTGAGCAATGAAAATATAAAGGACGAGGATATTTTTTTCTAAAAATGGCTTGTACGCCACCCTCTTTCCCTGCCATTGTAGAACAGCCATCGAATCCAAATCCTACGCAATCTTCGGTTGGGAAGTTAGAACTAATCAAGAAATTGTCAATTGCTTCGGCAATTGCTGAAGCATTTTGTGCTTTTAGTTCAACGAACCCTACAAATTCTTCTCTGATTTTCCTTTTGCTTTCGTCGTAGAACCGCACGCCTATTGACAGCTGTTCTTTCCCAGCTACGTCTGCTGTTTCATCAGCTAAGACTGCGTAAGCCATGGTCTTCTGAACCTCACTTATTCTCCTTAATAACTTCGCCACATAAATTTATCAATTCGTTTTGTATTTTTGGTGATGTATAAACTGCATTGCGACGGCACTTTTCCAGGTGACTCTTTAATTTGTCGTCCCCTGAATTGATTCTCAACTTCAATAAATCTAATAAAACACCCTCATCTGCTTGTTTTCCCCTAAGAGGCAAATCATGTGTACCGCAAAATACTATACAAGAAATAATTTATGACAATATTTGTCTGTTTTCATTGATTGCTTTTTGGTGTCCACTTTGAAGTTGGATGTCTACAGGAACATTTTCAAGATTCTTTTTGCAGTATTTGTTGCTGTTAGGTGAAGGTTGGTCGTTGCATGCTTTCGGCAATCTTCATGCATATTTTTGAACTTTATATATGGCCTGACCATAAATGATCCCAAAATTCCTCTCACAGTGCTGATGGGCGGAGGGAACAAAACACAATGCTTACAAAGAGCGCCTTTTAGTCGCTTGGAGTATACTAGCCATGGTGCATATTGATCCAACCAAGCATGATTAAATTTTCTTTTCAAATGGCTTGCATCACTTTCAAAATCGTAATTTCTGGGCGGGATCCAAGGATTTTGTAACAACTCCCTCTTCTTTTCCGTCGATATCTGGGTAGCCAACCCAACATAACGACCCAGATCATTTTCATGATAGCCATCGTCCACTATAATTTCAGGATCGACGGTGACGTCATAAGTTTGTTGGGCTGTCGATGGAGAAGAATAGCTTCGGCAACAGATATATTTACAGGTTCTGCTGGAGAATGTGACGCTTGTCCAATGTTAGTTAGCATGCAATCTTGGCATTACATGAGTAGTTTTATCATGGTTGTCATTTTCATCGCTTCCACTGCTACTTTCCCGAACTTGTTTTCTTTTTTCGCGTGTTGTCTCTAAAAAATGGATACACAAACAAAATTACTCTTACGGTGTTTAGGCATAGGACGAAAATAAAGATCAAGATACCTATAAAAACATCACATTCAAATATCATTTACTTCCTATCAGTAAAAGTAATATTGCGATATTCAAAATTCGTTAACTTTGTGGTTTGAACGCCAAATAATCCGACTTGGTAATTTGAAATAATACTTGATAAATGAAATGATAATGTTTGATAAATGAAAGAGCATTGAAAGAGCATAGAACATAGATACAATTACAACAAAACCACGTCTTGTAATTAATAAATTTAAATATTGTAAGTAATATGCTAAAGATATACACTTACAAGAGAGCCCCCCCCCTCCTAAACAAATCAAATAATCATATTAGGTACATATATGTGTTTTATTTTGACTCACCTCTTTCAAAGAATTTCCTGATATCCATTTGACGGAGTAATATTTCCAGTTGTTGCTCGGTAAACGTAAATCTCGTGTCGCCGCAACTAAACTATAAGACACTATGGCGCATGAAATATTCGCCCGTATTAAACTCCGAACTGAATTGAATTGTATTTGAACTGAATTGCCTTGCTCTGCCTCACGATCCCGCTTATATGTATATTCAAATATTCTGACTCCCGAAATACGTAGAAAATACTCGACTCTATTTCCATCCTTGTCTCATACTTGCTATCACTGTCTTTCCATTCCAGAATAGTCCATGCTAGAACGTTCTTCGTGGTATTGCTATTCAAAACAAGTTGTCGCTATTGACCGTATAAATTAATCCTATTTCTCTTTACTGGAAAAAGTACTGTCGTCCGTAACTAGATAGCGCTAGATCAGATAGATGTTGTTTTCTCCAAATTATATTCGGTTTTAATCCTAGATGGCTCTGATTGTCTCGTCGGGAGCGGAAACTACGAGATGCGACAGTTTCGCGGGAGATTTAAATTTTAAATATTGCGTCGCTAACAGTATACTATATCGAATGTTGTAGAATATTTAATTATAGATAAAAAAAATATTAAATCAAAATATCTGACTGAAAAGATATTTTGTTTCCAACACTTCATTTTGCGCAGAGTAGGTAACACGTTTTTAATTCCCACTTGCCAGGAAAATTGACGTTTATTTTATCTTCTAACGCTGATAATAAAAATTGCAATTTAAAGTCATAGTTACCTTTTTGACGAGTTATATTGTGATCAGTATACATTACTTGAAACAAAACTTCAAAGATCATTAAAAGTATTAAAATTCGATAGAAATCACGACAAATTAATAACGCGCATAACTCGCAAACAAAACGATAAAACAAATGATAACAGCAATATTTTGCAATCAACTACCTACTACGTATCAAATTAGGCAATAGGTATCAATGTATCAATCGTTTGAGGGATTAAGTAAGGGGTGCCAACACGAGAACACAAATATAACTTACTTATTAGATTTAAAATGTATGATTTATCTGTAGTTACATCTTATACTTACATCTAAGGAGCACGAAATAGTACAAAAAGAAAGTGTTTCGAAATAAGACTGAACGAAGACTGACTGTCTAGCCGACGGGCGACCTAATATCATGTGAGGATATGCGAAAAATATTGCTCTTATCATTTATTTTATCGTTTTGTTTGCGATTCAAAATATGTAGCATCATTGTGTTGTACTTTAGTTCTTTAGAAGCATAGGCTTATTAATAAGAAGTATCTAAGTAAATTATTATTTGGGAGAGGTTTTAGAGCTATTTGCCTTAAGCTCTTGTGGTGATTACTAATTACTTACTGATTTACTTTGAAACTGTTATTTGGAAAGCGATCATATCATCCTAGTAGTAGTAAGGTACCTGATACAAATAAGGCCTATGCCCAATTGAGGTAGTGCGAAATAGTCGGTTAAAATTAATTTACATCAAAAATACTTCACACACGCATAGACGACATCCTCACGACATGGCAAATAGTGCGCGAGAGGCCCACACGCACACAGCGACGACGGTGGTGACGGTTTTTTGTGACGGACGGGAATTTTCATTGCGCGTTATTAATTTGTCGTGATTTCTATCGAATTTTAATACTTTTAATGATCTTTGAAGTTTTGTTTCAAGTAATGTATACTGATCACAATATAACTCGTCAAAAAGGTAACTATGACTTTAAATTGTAATTTTTAGAATATGCGATTTAAATACTGTTTATAACATTTATGAAGTATAACGTACTAAATAAAGCCTACTTTTAAAATAGGTCTTATTTCAGAATCCTGTTGGAATTTTAAATTTATTATGTTTATTTACATGGAGACATACTGAGATTGATTATCACAGTATGTCTCCTCTAAGAAAAAAACGGGCTACGTGGTCCGAAGAAAGCTTGAGAGCGGCAGTTAATGATATGTGCGTTGTTCCAAGTTCCTTATTTAGTTACCAGGTTTAATTGAGGCCTGTCAAAATACTTTTATTTTTTAATATTTAATAATATTTTTGAGAAGATATTATGTAAATTTTCTAATTTTTGTTTGCTTGGATACGTTTCTTTATATAATTCTTTATTTTTTGTTAATATGCGACTTCAAGTCTGAGTAGCAATTTAAGCATACCTATTATTTAGTAATATAACTTAGAAAGTTGTTCAAGGATCTCATGGAAACACTTGACAAAAGGCTCAGAAATATATATTTTTATATAATTAATACTGTAATAACAATTTTCCTATAATTTAATGTTTGTTAAGGCTTTGTTTAATAGCTATGTTTTAAAAAGACCTAAGGATAAGGTTCCAGAATTACCTCTTTTTAAGTGATTTTTGACAAAAGATTACAATATTTTATTTAAATACTTAAAATATATAAACCAAAGAACAATTGCTTTTATTTATCACCTTGTTTCGAATAATTTATCAAGATATGAGTGTTTCATGTGTATAAGTGATACAAGTAAGGCCTACCTAATGTTAGAACTTATTTGTATCACTTACCTTAGTAGGTTACTATCTGTGACGATGGTGCGAAGAAAATACCTAGACAATAGACAGAAGTGAGAAGGCGTCTAGAGGCATAGTATTGTAGCCTTAATTATTATCTTAGTAGATACAAATATAATTATTACCAGTGGACGAAGAATAGACGTAATCATATTATTTAAATAATAATGAACAATTGCCTTAAATCTGGAACCGTAGGTAAATCATATCCATGGTGTAAATATACTTAGAGATCTTTGTATTTGCTCCATGATGATACCCTAGCGCCCTGCAAACGTAAAGTTCGGTCCGCGGATCGGAATACGGTCCAAACCGCGGTAGGATCTGTGCGGACTAAAAATTCGTCGTGGAAAATGCGTTGTCATCGACATGCCAGATCGGAGTGTCGGTCCCGCGCATTTACACGTTCGGTTCGTAGCGCGGGTTGCAACGGTGCGTGATATTTCCCGCGGTCAGAACTGTACGTGTGATGGGCGCATTTGTCAAGTCGACGATCCCAGATTTTTGTATTATTTAAGATGCATAATATTTTATTCCAAGCAAGTGTCTATAGTAATCAAGTGTATATATATATATATATATATATATATATATATATATATATATATATATGTATATTATCTGATGGCCATAGGGATACTAGTTATTAGTTACATATTGTGAGCTAGATCAAATAAAAAAGTGAAGACAGCTTTGTAAAACAAAAAGCAAGCTTAGGCCATTATGTAACTAATGGCCTAAGCTTGCAGTTCTTTAAACAATGTCGAAATTTTCAAACGCGTATCTTTAAGGCCCGAGGAGTTCTTGTTCAGTGCTTTTGGATCCAGGGTTATTATCCTTGGTGCAATATCTTACTTTTTGTTAGCATATGCTTGGGTTACTTCAGAAAAAGTCAAAATCACTATGTGTCCATGTAACTTTCCAGGAGTTCCCTCGAGTCCTCATGGATGCCATCATCAGGTCACTACTTTGGTGACAACGTAACCAACTTCGGATTATACCCTGTACCTACATCAAAAAAATAATTTTGAAAATCCATCGTGAAAGATATCCATCCGTGTCGGTGTAAAATACTATGAGAAGTACCTATTATATCATCCTGTTGTATGTTAATCCCAGGCTTTAACAAAAGGCGTGCGGAACTGGCGCTTTCAATGAGTAGTAATCAATTAAGAATCCTTGAACCCTAGCTGGTCACTGCAAGCTCCACAAACACCTCAACAAAGTAGGTGTCGGTGACACAACGACTTGTAGGTTCTGCGAGGAAAAGGACGAGACACCCCTCCACCTTCTCCTCGACTATCCACTTCAACAGAACAGAAACAGGTATCTTGGGCAGCACGAATACTCCACCACCATTAATTTTCTCATTTCCAATCAGGAAATTCGTAGCACCAATCCCAACCATATAAGTACCGTTCAGTTTATGAGCAGCATAGGCCTGGAGGAGGTACTATAACGCGAAGGAGTCACAATAGATCTACTTGGGTCACAGTGACGTCATGGCTCGATTTTGACCTACCTTCGATAAAAAAAAAAGTTATAGGTATTAGGTATCGTCATAATGTGATGATGGTGGTGATGATGATAATTACTTTAATTGACATAGTTGCTTATGCTAGCAGTTCTTTAAGCAACGTCGAAATCCCCAAACATGTATCTATAAGGAGTCAGGAGTTCTGTTTAGTACTTTTGGATCCAGGGTATACCTTGGTGCAAAATCTTACTTTTTGGTAGCATATATTTCAGAAAAAGTCAAAATCACTATATGTGTCCATATAAATTTAGAGGTGTTCCCTCGATTCCTCATGGATCCCATCATCAGGTCACCACTAAGGTGACAACTTGGGATTACACCTTTTAAATAAAAAAATATTTTAAAAATCGGTCAACAGACGGCGGAGTTGTCGTTGAACATACAAACATATAATTACACGACGAGGCATAGTCGGCCTCAATGTGTGCTTGGAAGAACTCTGTCTTCACTTTTTTATTTCTAGTGCCAAAGTGTGTGCACAATAAACAAGAGCACTCTCTCTTACTGTTCTAACCCAGTGGGACGGACGACCGATACGACTGGCGAGACATCAGGCGCAGTATCGACTTTTTACATGCCGACGCATGGGAACGCTTTCTTGTTAGACAATCAGGTGATCGGCCTGCATTGTCCTAACCAGACTTAAAAAATAATTTTTTTGTTGTTTCAACGCGTCGAACGTCGAACGTCGAACTCCGGGAGTCGAGAGCCATACTCTAAAGTCTAAACCACTGATAGAGTAGAGTATAATTGTAGCAGTAGAGTTCTTTTATTTTCAGATTCTGGAGAAATAGTAGAGCTTCCGATATACTTGGCTTCCTTCATAATGTGTTGTGGGTTCTTCATGATGTACTTAGTGGAGGAGCTGGTGCACGTTTATATAAACAGCCGAGAGAACAAAACCGCCAACACCAGCTTCACAAGAGTGTTGAGCATACGAAAAAATAGTACGGAGGCGGGTACGTCCTCAGACAGACCTATAAAGGAGTTGGAAGCAGCTAAGAACCATGGTCACAGTCATCTGGCGGTGCAGAGTGATGACACAATAGTAGCTGCTCTCAGGGGTCTGTTGATCGTGTTGGCGCTGTCGATACACGAACTGTTCGAGGGATTGGCTGTTGGATTGGAGTCGTCTGCGAGAAATGTGTGGTGGGAATCTTAACTATTAAATTAATGCTAGTCATAATAATATCCGAAGATTGTTTTTTAAATTAAAACATACATTTTTGCGATCTTGAAACAGGAGAATGTAAGGACATGTCTTAGGAGGGTTCCGTAACAATCAACGCACAATAGGTTTGTTTCAAATGACTTCAAAAGTGTTGTACGATTTCGCCTAAAATAATTTCAATAGGTACAGAGTATTTAGCAGGAGCAGAATATTTATTAGCATGGAAAGTTACAAGTTTCTATCTCTTATAGTTTAGAAATGCCAGAGGGGACCAACTTGACCACTTTTTAGGCTGGGCCTAATATTAAAAAATGGTCCACTTTACAAAAAAGTCGTATATCAAACCTCAACATTATTTAATATACTTTTGCGCGCAGCTTCGCCCGCGTGGGAGAGTGTTCGTGGCAAAAAACAATAGTAATAGCACAGAGTAAAAATATATACTTATATATACTTGATAAATTTTCACAATTAGATAAATTTTAATATTAGGTTATTACATATGAAATTGGCGTTTCGTAAAGGAGGAACAAAGTCAATTTTTTTTAAACATAATATATTTATTTAATCAAAGTATATACCATTGCTATCTATGCACTTTTGCCATCTCATAGGTAGTTCATTGATTCCTTTACTAAACATTCGGACAGGAATCAATAAAATCTTTGAAAGCCTTATCGGAGTTGAATTTTTTCTGCCCCATTGGAGTTGAATTTTTTCCCTTGCAAGAAGTTATCTAAATTTCGAAAAAAAATATCTGTTGGAGCAAGGTCCGGGGAGTACGGTGTATATCTTAGACATTCCAATTTAAGCTCCTCTAATTTGGTAGCTGGTTCGCCAGGGTTCAGCCCTTGCGATGAGCGTTTCCGATTATCGTACAGAATTCACTTTTCATAACAGGTAATGATTCGATTTAAAATCCCTTCATTATTGTGCCGGTTGAGTAATGGAACGCAGCAGTCGACGCGCGTTTGTCAGTTTGCTGCACTCAATTCATGGTACAGGTTACCTACATTTCAAGCTTTTTCACCTTTCCAATTTGCTTCAAGTGGAATAAAACAGTTTTATCACTAACACCGCAGCCTGCAGTTAACTCGGACGTGGTTTGCGATGGATCCGCTTCCACAATATTTATATAATAGCCTTTAATTTTTCATTATCAACTTTGGTCTCCGGCCGACCACGGGGCTTGTTCTGCAGGTCGAAATTTCCAGAACGAAAACGTTGGAACCAAAAACGCACTGTGTTTTTTTTTTGCGACACCGCCGCCATACACATCATTAATCCTTTGAGCCGTTTCTGCAGCACTGGTGCCACGGTGGAACTCGTACTCGAAAATAATACGATATTTCAAGTTTTCCATTTTGTAAACAGAGTGACGCAAAGAAAAACCAAAAGAGGAAAAAGCAAACGAATTACGGTTTTCGAACACAAATGCATGAGTAAATAGCGGTATAAATTTAAAATTGGAATTACTAACTAAAGAAGATATATTTGAGATCAAAGTGGCCAGTAAGCCACGCACAAAACGCGACCTAATATATCTCCTAGTTATGGATTAGGTAATATTGTATCCGTCAAATAGCTTCTGAAAATGCCACATTATTTGTGATCTTTTTTTTAATCTTAGAATGGGTATAGTAACCTATCCTTAAAAGATAGACAGACATAATATGTATGCCACCGCGAACTTTTTTGTAGACACCATGGTATCGAAAAAGTATGAAATAAAACTAATTTTCCAAATAATTCCCCTTTTAAACTCGGCTAAAATTTTAACTATTTCTCTACACAATCTTCATAATTTTGAAGTCGGTACAGTAGTCGGTAAGATTGAGTACAGAAATAGTTAAAATTTTAGCCCAGTTTAAAAGGGGAATTATTTGGAAAATTAGTTTTATTTCATACTTTTTTGTGCATTTTACTTTAGTAGTCGGTTTTCATTTTTAGTTTAAAAATAAGAATTTTCCCCTTTTTATATTTATTTTTATTTACACATTTTAAGAAAGTTATTAATACAAAAAAAGCCTCCGGTATTCTCACTCTCTCGGAAAAACAAACAATCAAGCGATTTTATGCCGGTTTTCTGAGAGTCCGTGGTATTTCCCCAAATAAGCATTACCGATCTGTGGACCAACTAAACAATTACCAGTGATGATAATGATTACACACTATATTATTAAATAATTATTATTATCTATTGTAGTAGTAAACTGAAAAAATGGAGCAGTGAGCATTAAATATAATATAATTTTGGATATAGCAAAATTTCAAATACATTGATATCGGTGTACTAAACTATGAGGAGTACCTATATATGACCATAATAATATGTTGGTGTATCGTAAGAAGATGGTGGTGATGATGATGATGACGATTACTGTAAGTGGCATATGCTTGCAGTTTCTTAAACAATGCTGAAATTTCTGAACGTGTATCTTTAAAGACTGAGGAGTTCTGTTAAGTACCTTTGGATCTAGGGTACACCTTGGCACAAATTACTTACTATAAAAGTCGAAATTACTGTAAATGTCCTTATAATTTTGTGGAGTTATCTCGATTTGTCATGGATGCCATCATCAGACCTTGGTGATTAAGTGACCAATTTCGAATTATATTCGTTACAACAACAAAAGAATTTTGAAAATGCTTCGACAAACAGCAGAGTAATGTTCAAAGATATCCGTGTCGGTGTAAAAGACTATGAGAAGTACATATTATCATCATAATGTGATGGTGTATGGTGTGATGAAGGCGGTGATGATGATGATTACTTTGAGTAACAGACAAACAGACAAAAATTCTAAAAATCATTGTTTTGGGTTCTATGTCGTTCATAAAGTCCCCCCCCCCTGTTTTTTTATAAATTATATTATCTTCCATGTACAGACAGCGACCAGCTACGATTTTATTATATGTATAGAAGACCTATTCAAAGATACCCCAAACGATGGGGTAGAATGAGAAAAAAAAGTTCATCCTTACTTAGCATGTATGGGGATTGGGGAGCCTCCCCTACAATATGAAATCAAATTTCATCTTTATATTCATAATTACAGAAGTTACAAGGGCAGACAGACAGACACACAGACAGACGGACACACAGACAGACGGACACACAGACAGACGGACACACAGACAGACGGACACACAGACAGACGGACACACAGACAGACGGACACACAGACAGACGGACACACAGACAGACGGACACACAGACAGACAGACACAAAGACAGACGGACGGATAGAGCGAACCCGAAAAATTTTAGAAGTTCGGTTGAGAAAATTGAACTTTTAGCAGTTTAAAATACTACTGAAATTGGTCTTGTTACTGTTTCTCGATCGTAAGCGGCTGATGACGTCACACGTCATTATAATACAATCAATATACTTACCTAAGGATTTATGGGTCGAATGAAAGTTGAAAACTCCACCTTACCTACCATAGTTGTTTTTTTTTTCGTTTAATTTAAATCAGTTCTGTCCTAATAAACTTACAGACAATGGCGAATTTATAAGAAGTCACCAAGGCTAATTAATTTATTGTTAAGTACCTATAGGAAATCGTTACGTAACTATAGGAAATCAAATGAAAAAAACACGAACGTTATAATTTTGGTAGGCACTTAATAAGATATTAATTGATGGATTAATTATTAGTAGAAATTAGATTAACTAGACTGAATAGACCTATAAGGGTCTGAGAAATTAATATAATTTAATCAATATGATGTACTTACTAAGAACTTAACAATTTCAGGTACATGTTTGGCGCTGTATCAGCACATAAATATATCATCGCGTTCTGTATCGGCGTAGAACTGCTCGCAGCTGGCACCAAGAGGTGGTTGTCTTTGGTCTACATATTCACCTTCTCTTTTGTCTCTGCCCTGGGCATAGGAGTCGGGATTCTACTGGTCGGCGGCGCTGGAGCTACTCAAGCAGGCATCTATTCGGTAGTTCTTCAGGTAAACAACATAACTTTTTTTCCTAGAAAAATTTATTGATTTCGTGCCTCACACGACTATCGAGTACATTGGAAATGAATCTACGGAATTCGAAAAAATATTGTCGCTGAGCGACGAGAAAGTAGGGATAAGGATTATTATTTTTAAACAAAAAATTAAAACCGACATCCAAAGTAAAAATGCACAAAAAAGAATGAAATAAAACTTATTTTCTAAATAATTCCCCTTTTAAATTCGGCTAAAATGTTTCTCTACTCAATCTTCCTAATTTTTAAGTCGGTACCAGCCCAAACAATATTTTATAGAACTCACGTTTCAATTTTCTGGTACCGACTGCAGCTTTTTGTGCATTTTTACATTGGAAGTCAGTTTTAATTTTTTGTTTAAAAATAATTATTATTCTCTTTTTAGATAAATTGATTATCTATATTATTATGAACACATTGATATCGGTGCACAAAACTCTGATGAGTAGTGAGTAGGGACCTATGTCACCATAATAATATGTTGGTGTTTCTTGTAAAGATGGTGGTGATGATGATGATGATTACTGTAAGTGGTATGAATGTGGTATATATGGTACATATATATTTGGTATATATGCTTGCAGTTCTTTAAACAACGCCGAAATCCTCAAACATGTATCTGTAAGGAGACAGGTCTGTTCAGTACTTCTAGATCCAGGGTATACCTTGGTGCAAAATCTTCCTTTTTGGTAGTATATGCTTAGACTACTTCAGAAAAAGTTGAAATTACCATATGTGTGTGTATGTATAAATTTCGAGGAGTTCCCTCTATTTCTCATGTATCCCATCATCAGGTCAAAACTTTGGTGAAAACGGGACCAATTTGGGATTATAATACCCTTTAAATCAAAAGAAGAATTTTGAAAATCGGTCCACAGACGGCGGAATTAATTAATCGTTGAACATACAAAAAAAAATACATATAAATATATACAGCTGAATGCATAACCGCCTCCTTTGTTTTGAAATCGGCTAAAAAGGTTACGAAATTAAACTACAACGTTGAATGATAATTATTTTATTCTTAGACTAGCTTTTGTTGTCGACGACGTCGTACGCGTATATGTTGAGGTTAGTAAATTTCCTATTATTTTTAGAAAGATACTTTAATTATGCTAAAAATAAAAATGAAATGGTTTAAGATTATGCTATTGAATGACCTCTTTATACACAACCTTAACTGTATTGCCGTGCGGAGCAAGGATCACCAGACTACTAGCCGAACTTACTCTGGAACACACAACATAGAACTGTCCGTGTGAGAAAAAGTTCTCTATTAGGTCTATTCCAGCAACTTTGAACGGCTACCCCTGAGCTTTATTGATGGCGAAGCATACTTTTAGGGCAAACTGCAGTCTTTTAAATACAAATGGATACTCTGATGGCATCAATGGTATTCTATGTATGAATAGTTTCCCCTTGAGCACGTCGAGTGAATACAGTAGCCTCGACAATGTTGTGATGAAGAACTTTTATCTGGAGACTGGTGCCATTGCACAATTTTGGAGGCTTAATATTTCTAAATTCTTCTAAATTCTATATATTCTGGTGCTCCAATATTCAAACGGAGATTATCTGGTGGAAGACCTGTTTGGTTTAGAGTATTATGGAACTCCACGGGTAGTTTACTGCATCATCAGTTTGTACTACTGAATCCACTGACTTATATTGTACTTCATCTGCTTCAAATGGCTTGAGTAAAAGGTCATTTATTGTAGCTACGTTTTCGTTTTTGGGAGTCAAAATGGCACGCCCACAATATAACCTTTCTGTGGGCTTTGTCATGACTCATGAGATTGGTGACACCAGATGTCACCATACTAGCCACACCATACCTAGATCGATTTTTCTCCCACAAAAACAACCGGCATACTAAATTTCATGATCACAATTATTGTAGCTGTTGCCGAGTAATTGTAATTTCGATTATAGATATAAACAAGATAGTCTCGTTTAAAGTATAAGATATTTTTTTTTTAATAAAAAGGTTAGGCTACAGGGCAAACCCTTAGACCAGTGGTTCCCAGACTCTTTTGTTTCATAGATCACTTTCAAAATTTTGCTGGATCCAGTGGACCCCCTACATCTACATTCTACATTACTAACAATTTCTAAATCTCGAAAAAAAGTGAAGATTAGATATATATATCTATGGAAACTTGCGTTGTGGCTGAGTTTCAACGACGAATTAACAGTTTTAGAAAAAATGGTTAGAATTTATTGCTTGATAGGGTTAATTATTTGATAATAAAGTAGGTAGACTAAATAAATTTTCAATTAAATTTTAATTAATTGTGTTGTGAATGGATGTCAAAAAATCAAAGTTGGCGAATCGAAAAAGTAACTCCATCCAACTTTACTTTTTTGAAATCTACAGTGACTCAGCACAAGGACCAATCAATTCTCACAAATTTTAATTAGAAAACGTCCCATTCGGAGTGGTAAAAAGAAATATAGTATATTTCCTTGTGTTGTAGGTAAGATCACTATTACACACATATTATATATTCAAATACATAAATTATTACACTAATAATTATTATTATTTTAACAGTCGTAATATAATCAAAATTAAACACTTATTTATAACGTAATGTAACTTCTACAGTGGTAATTACAAAAAAATATATAATTTTAATATTGACAGCAAATATCAATATTTGGCTTGAGTTTTGTGAGGAATAATCGCAAATCTCCCCGTTCTGTGATAGATGATTCAATCTGTTCGTTTTTTTTTGTTAATAAGTTTGTAAAACTTTTTTCCACGAGATATGACGAGGGAAACGCCATCAGAAGCTTTTGCGCGATTCCCCACAGTCCAGGATATTTTTCAGGTATTTCTGCCTGCAGCCAAAATTTTTGATACCCTCTTTTAAATGTCACTTTCAGCTCCTCATTAGTGCTAAGCTCGAGTAGCTCCTCTTGTAATATTACATTCTCCACTTCCGTTTCATCAAATGGATTTATGATCCATGATGGTATTTCCATGACAGAATGTCTTCAAATCTGATTTTAAAATCATCATGCAGGGCAATCAAATGTTGAACGTATGTCTGAATATCTTCATCAAGGCATTCTACCTGCGATAAAATTGAAAACTGAAAATCGCGCCGACCAATATTTTCCTTCATAAATTCAATTTACCAATAAAAGCTGAAATTACACTCTTTGTTTTTATTAAATTAAGGCTGTCCCCGAGTAATTGTACGTTGAGGTCATGAAATTTTTTGAACAAATCTGCCAAATACGCGATGTCTGCTTTAAAATTGATTAGGTTTTTTACGCCAACATTTTAGTTCTTCACTATCAAAACCAAATTAATTTTCATGCACCCCTGCTTCCGATTGCAGACCCCCATTTTCCGTGTCTGTGGACAGTCTCCGTGGACCCCCGGGGGTCCACCTGGACCACTTTGGGAATTACTGTCTTAGACCGATCGTTATTGTTTTAAGCTCAAATTGTAGCCGACTAGATTGTTAAGAGGAGTTTTTCTCTGATTTTTGATATCATTCTTTGTTTCAAAAATATCGTGCACCAAAATCAAAAATTCGGAAAAAAAATTTTTTTTCACTGTTTCGACTAAAACTTTTTCGTTTTTGACTTTCTCTTTTTGCACCTCACAGCTCTCGTAAATACGCGTCTTTTGAACCTTTTTTGAATATCATATCTTCAAAACTTTCCGAGAGTTAAGGGGTTTGCACTTTTTCGTGAAAACGGGGCCTATAATGGAGCGAACGAAAAGACATTTCCAATGTCAAAAGTTAATAAGTTATTCAGATCCCAGAGGAGACACAAGATATTTGTCTCGCCAAATTGTGTTCATCCGTTGTGTCTCTATCCTCCTACATGATGTAAGTAGGATAAATAGGTGTGGGTTGGTACACGCATAGTCACATACCTACATTATAGGTACCTACATACTACTCTATTAAATTCAATCTTGATTTGATTTTGCGAAATTTAACCTAAAAAATTCAAGTCAAGCGCGAATTAAAAATAGCTTACATTAGTTTAGTAGGTACACATAATATACGCTTTGTTAAACAAGTTATGCACTGTCTTATCACTTTCAGGTAGGTCATTACTATCGTAAAGTAAGAACTAGATACTAAGTTAGGGTTGCCATCTCTTTAATTTGAAAGTTTTTTTCAAGTAATAAAAAACAGTTGAAAATGTAAAAATCATGTAATTAAGAGTTTGACTGAGTATCTGTCTATATCTTTTATTAAATGTAACAAAAATATTCTAATTACAGTTTGCTACAATTTTTCTGATATTTTACCCGTTTTGCAAAACGTAAATTTAAAAGAGTGTTGACATTGAAAAGAAAATATTTTTGTGGGAAAAACGAGCGAGCGGAGCGAGCGAGAAATTTTTCGATTATTATTATTATTTTTGCAAATAAAGTTTAGTAAAATCCTATCGGAAACACAGTGTTCCACATTAGAAATTCTTTAAAAAAGACAGCGTTGAATAGATGTAGGTGCTAATTCATGTTATTATGTGTACTCCATGTTCAAAACGAGAGCGGGCGGAGCGAGCGAGCAAAATTCTTTTATATTTACTAATTGAAACAGTAAAATATACATCTGAAAGACTGTACATATAAGGAAATTATTATTTTTAAACAAAAAATTAAACTGACTTCCAAAGTAAAAATTCACAAAAAGTATGAAATAAAACTTATTTTATAAATAATTCCCCTTTTAAATTTGGCTGAAATTTTAACTATTTCTCTACTCAACCTTCATAATTTTGGAGTCGGTAAATTTTTGTTTAAAAATATATTTTTTTTCCCTTTTTAGTGATATTTGTTAAATTATTATTAACACATTTTAAAGACGTTTAAAAAAGTCGAATGTATAATTGAATACACGCTAAGCTTCCATTGGGTATTGTACACTGGCGGACATATAAACTGCATCATAGTGCAAGAACATATGCAATCAAATTTTATTAGGAAATATGCAAACTATTTACATTTATTGGTATTGCAAAATAAAGGCTGGTTTATTAACACAAAAAAAAAAACAAATTTAAATATGGTACTGTCACAAAAGAAAGAAATATTCTACAGAAAAAATCTTGTCAATTTACTAAAGATTATCTCGTTGTTACGTTAATGTTGTGATTGATGTTTTTTTTTGTTTTGGTACATGTTGAATTATCGTTACTAATTGTTTAATTGCTAGTTTGTTTTCATTTGAAAGATGTTTTTCTCTCACGATTATGGATTGTTCCTCTAGTGCAGCAAGGCCTAGACCAACGAACAATTGCTGCAGATTTATATGTAAACCATCCTACGGATTCCCGAGTTTACAAAAGGTTTATGGAGACAGGTTCATCCAAAAGAAGACGTGGAGCTGGCAGAACTCGGGTGACAACGTCTCGTGACGACAGATTTATTGTGACAACTTCCTTGCGAAATCTTCCTTGCGAAAAAAAATAGAAGAAGGCTAAAAGAACGTGATATCACAACTTTCAGAGGTTTGGGGCGGCATATCGATGGGTGCTCGAACTGAACTTGTGTTTATTGACGCAGACACACATGGTCGTGGTAACCGTAGTTTAACATCACGTCGCTATATAACGGAGATATTGGACCCTCATGTGTTACCTTTTAGCGGATTTGTAGGCGTAAACTTCATTCTGATGCAGGATAATGCTCGTCTGCACGCAGCGAGACAAGTTGAGCAACACATTACTCAGGTT
This sequence comes from Phengaris alcon alcon, assembly GCA_037179445.1. Lineage (NCBI taxonomy): Eukaryota > Metazoa > Arthropoda > Insecta > Lepidoptera > Lycaenidae > Phengaris > Phengaris alcon. The sequence goes on along the minus strand of JAYRCH010000222.1, from coordinate 312,215 downwards.
GAGATTCGTTCCATGGATTGACCAGCACGTAGCCCGGACCTCAATCCGATAGAACACGTGTGGGATAACCTAAAAAGAGCTGTATTTACAAGAAATCCGGTCCCAACAATGGTTGCGGAGCTCAGAGTTGCATTGTCACAAGAATGGGACAATACTCCGCAAGATCTTTTAAAAACACTGCTCAGGTCGATGCGAAACCGACTTGAATCAGTTATTAGGGCAAGAAGAGGTAATACACCTCATTAAAAACAAAAAAAAAGTTTTTCTTTTAGTATTGTAAAATTTTCATAATAAAGCTGTTTTTGTTCTATCCACTGTTTCATTACAAAAAGCTGCAAAAGGAGTAAATTGATTCTTTTAGTGAGAAGAAAGGAAAAAGAAGTGAGAAGTTGACCTATACACACATGAATTGATTTTTTTATCAGATTAAGAGTCCAGTCTTAGCATTATCATTGTGAATAAATCAAAATAGTTTGCACTTTCACTAATTAAATTTAATTGAAAGTTATCTTGCACTATGATGTAGTTTATGTGTCCGCCAGTGTATATAAGATAATGATGATGATTACTGTAAGTTATAGAATGGCATATGCTTGCAGTTCTTTAAATAATGTCGAAATTTCCAAACTCGTATCTTTAAAGACGGAGTTCTGTTCAGTGCTTTTGAATCCAGGGTATTATATATTTATACCTTGGTGCAAAATCTTACTTTTTGGTAGCATATGCTTGGGTTACTTCTGAAAAATTCAAAATCACTATACATATACGTACATATAAATTTCAAGGAGTTCCCTCGATTCCTCATGGATGCCATCATCAGGCCACCGCTTTGGTGACAACGAGACCAACTTCGGATTATACCCAATACATCAAAAAAAGAATTGAAAATCGGTCCATAAACGACAGAGTTATGTTTAAAGATATCCGTGTCGGTGTAAAATATAATGAGAAGTACCTATTATTAGGTCCTTACAGAAGAAATTGGCGTTTATCGTACTGGCCACTTTGATCTCAAATATATCTGCTTTGTTTAGGAATTCCAATTTCAAATTTATACCGCTATTTACTCATGCTTTTGTGTTTCGAAAACCGTAATTCATTTGTTTTTTCCTCTTTTGGTTTTTTCTTTGCGTCACTCTGTTTACAAAATGGAAGACTTGAAATACCGTATTATTTTCGAGTACGAGTTTCATCGTGGTACCAGTAATGCAGAAACGGCTCGAATGATTAATGTGTATGGCCGCGGTGTCGCGGCCAAAGAAAACACAGTGCGTTTTTGGTTCCAACGTTTTCGTTCTGGAAATTTCGACCTGCAGAACAAAGCCCGTGGACGGCCGGAGACCAAAGTTGATAACGAAGAATTGAAGGCTATTGTGGAAGCGGATCCATTGCAAACCACGTCCGAGTTAGCTGCAGGCTACGGTGTTAGTGATAAAACTGTTTTAATCCACTTGAAGCAAATTGGGAAGGTGAAAAAGCTTGAAAGGTGGGTACTTCATGAATAGAGTGCAGCAAACCGTTAAACGCGCGTCGACTGCTGCGTTACATTACTCAACCTGCACAATTCATTATGGAGTTTAAATCGAATCATTACCTGTGATGAAAAGTGGATCCTGTACGATAATCGGAAACGCTCATCGCAATGGCTGAACCCTGGCGAACCAGCCAAAGCCTGCTCCAAGCGAAAAAAGACTCAAAAAAGTTACTTGTGAACATTTGGTTGGACTAGTGCCGGTGTCGTTCACTACAGCTTTCTTAAATCTGGCCAGACGATAACGGCAGATGTCTATTGCCTGCAACTGCAAAAAATGATGGAAAAGCTATCTGGTTGGTCATTCGCTCTAGGCCACTGCTGCTTCAGGACAACGCTAGACCACACACTGCACAATAGACGGCTACCAAATTAGAGAAGCTTCAATTGGAATGTCTAAGACATCCACCGTACTTCCCGGAACTTGCTCCAACAGATTACCATTTTTTTTCGAAATTTGATAACTTCTTGCAAAGGAAAATATTTAACTCCGATATGGCAATCCAAAGCGCTCTTAAATATTTTATTGATTCCTGTCCGAATGGTTTTTTTAGTAAAGGAATCAATGAACTACCTATGAGATGGCAAAAGTGCATAGATAGCAATGGTATATACTTTGATTAAATAAATATATTATGTTTAAAAAATTGACTTTATGTTCCTCCTTTACAAAACGCCAATTTTATATGTAATGACTAATGACCTCATATATCATCATTATGTCATGATTTATTGTGTGATGATGGTGGTGATGATGATAATTACTTAAATTGACATAGTAGCTTATGCTTGCAGTTCTTTAAGCAACGCTGAAATCCCCAAACATTTATCTATTATGAGTCAGGAGCTCTGTTCAGTACTTTTGGATTCAGGATATACCTTGGTGCAAAATCTAACTTTTTGGTAGCATATGCTTGGATTATTTCAGAAAAAGTCGAAATCAATATATGTGACCATATAAATTTTGAGGAGTTCCCTCGATTCCTCATGGATCCGATCATCAGGTCGCCACTTTTGTGAAAAAGCGACTAACTTCGAAGTATACCCTTTACATCAAAAAAATAATTTTGAAAATCGGGTAATAGACGGCGGAGTAATCGTTGAACATACAAAAAAAAAATACATACAGCCGAACGTATAACCGCCTCTTTTTTTGGAAGTCGGTTAAAAATAGTTGATATTGACATAGAGCGAGCGGGGCTACTGAGAACAATTTTTCCTTATTTATAGCATTTAACTGCCATCATAAGAAAATACATATAAAAACTATCTGAACGGCAGTGCACTTCTTTAAGATCTGTAAAAATCTACAAAATGTAGGTACATAATAATTACTTGATAATCTTTTTTTATTATTAGTGCAAATCAAAACAAAACTAATCGAAAAAAAAACGCCTTACTAAATATGCCTACAAAAACCCGGACAGCAAATGAAGTTCGGCCCGGACTCTTCCCGGACGACCTCTAAACTGGGACAAATCCTTGGAAACACCTGTTTATTTATTTTCGTCGTGTTTTTCAAGGGTAAGTAGTAAGTACTAATAATACTACTACATTTTGCTCTACATCTCCTTTATTTCAGGCGTAGTTTAACTTTTGTATCGTAGGATGTTCTTTTCTAGTATTTAAGTTAATTTATAATCTGATAACAGTCACGTACCGGAATAATTAACTAAGCTGTTGTTTACAACTGTTCTTTACTTTTATCTAATAAAAAACGTGTTCGGACCGAGCGAATACATTTTAACGTCACAAACTCTAAACAATGATAATATGCACAAATATTTAAAAACGAAAATGAAGTTTATCGTAGCCTTCTAATAAACATTTGTAAAATAATTTCTAAAATATTTGAAAAGAGTTCAAGCTCCTTTTTAACCGACTTCCAAAAAAGGAGGTGGTATTACGTTCGGTTGTATATATTTTTTTGTATGTTCAACGATTACTCCGTCGTCACCGATTTTAAATTTTTTTTAAAAATGTAATATCAAATCCTAAATTAGTCCTTTTGACATCAAAATGGTTACCTAGTGATGGGATCCATGAGGAATCGAGGCAGCTCCTCGAAATTTATATGGACACATGTGGTGATTTCGACTTTTTCTGAAGTAGGTAATCCAAGCATATGCTACTAAAAAGTAAGATTTTGCAAAAGGTATACCCTGGAAAAGTACTGAACAGAACTCCTGAGTCCTTAAATATACATGTTAGGGGATTCCGGTGTTGTTTAAAGAACTGCAAGCATATGCCATCATACCACTTACAGTAATTATCATAATCATCATAACCATCTACACACGAAACACTAATATATTATTATGATGACATAGGTACTAACTACTCACCAGAGTTTTGTGCACCGATATCAATGACTTTGAAATTTTGCTATTGCCAAAATTATATTCGTTATCATCATCACTATAGTATATTTAATGCTTACTGCTACATTTTTGCCACCGACTCTAACAATAGTTAATAATAATTATTTAATAATATAGTATCATTAGATACTTACGTTATCATCACTGGTGATTGTTTAGTACAGTAATTCCCAGTGGTCCAGGTGGACCCCCTGGGGTCTACGGAGACTCGACGGGGGTCTACGTTGGACGTGACAAAAAATGGGGGTCTACAATCGGAAGCAGGGGTGCATGAAAATTAATTTGGTTTCGATAGTGAATAACTAAAATGTTGGCTTATTATTTTAAATAATATGATACCTAAATTAAACCTTCTCAATAAGACAAATTCTAAATAAATTGAGAAAAAAATGGATTGTTCCGAACTGGGAGTCGAACCCAGACCGTGTCGCTGGGAGTCGAACCCAGACCGTGTCGGTATCGCGCCGAGTGCTCTACCAGTTGAGCTATCCGGCCCTATGCCACTTTCCTTTTTCAATTTCATTTATAACTTAATGAGCCACACCGTCCATCATACGGTAATACAACAACACAAACAATATGATACCTAAATTAAACCTTCTCAATAAGACAATTATTATCTCTTATCAATATAGGCAGATAATATTTAGAAGCTCAGCGACTGTTACTTGTAAAAACTTGTATATTCCATATTCAGTACAACGCGTCGAGACTTGTTGCCGCGCCAGCCGCCGCGGCCGCCCTCCCGTCCGCAATGCGTGTTCAAACGTGCAAATTATACGACTTGTGGTGTATGTACTTGAAATCTTGTATGAACGTGTTTAATTCTTCACCAGTATAAATACGAATGTCAAGGATAAACGTTACTCATTTGTTTCCGAAATTTCATAAAGAAAAGTGAATCGACATTAGTGATTACCAGTGTCGGAAAAGTAAGTACCTACCTGTCTATTTGTATACCTACCTGCATATATAATATAATATCGCGTGCCTAATGCTAAAAGGGCTCAGTTTTCAACATTTTGTATTAAAACTTGAATTTTTTTATTTATTATTTACAGGTAGGTACCTAATTGATATGAAACATGACCGAATCTAAGAAGAAGTGTCGTCAGAACAGTGTTGAATATTTAAAGTTTGGTTTTCTTCCAACACAGGCGGATAGACGATTGCCCACATGCCTTTTATGCAACAAAGTTTTGAGCAATGACTCTATGAAACCATCAAAATTGGAAGACCACCTAAGAAGGTGTCATCCTGATAAAATAGGTAAAGATTTAAAATATTTTCAAACATTAAAGGAAAAATATGAAAAGAGACCTACCGTATGTTCGCTTCAACGTCTGAAAGCAACGATGATGGCTTGCGGGCATCTTACAATATCTCATTAGTTATAGTAAAATCTGGAAAACCGCACACCATTGGAGAACAGTTAATTTTACCTGCTGTTGAAGAGGTTTTAAAAACTGTTCTGCACAAATCTTCATTTGACATACTCAAAAGAATTCCTTTGAGTAACAACACTGTACAAAGACGTATTGATGAAATGAGCTCTGATGTTGAAAGTTTCTTGTGTAAGTCAACTTTACCTGGCAATGAAGCATTATTATTGGCATATGTTCGATTTGTTATGGGCGAAGAAATTCATGAAGAGCTACTATTCGCGAAAACTTTGAAGACGGACACTAAAGGTGAATCAATATTTAATTTCCTGAGTGATTTTTTAAAAGAAAAATCGATTCCATTTACAAACGTTAAAAACGTAACGTTAACGTTTAACGTTATTTCGGTGGCAACAGATGGAGCTCCTGCCATGGTCGCGCGATATCGTGGGTTTATAGGCCATCTAAAAAGAATTATACCAGAGGTAACTGCAATTCACTCCCTCACACATCCACCGACAACATCCAGTAGCGAAAAATTTGAGTGATAGATTGCACCAATCGCTTCAATTTGTGATTAATGCAGTTAACAAAATTAGAAACGATGCATTGAATACGCGCTTATTTGCACAATTGTGCGATGAAAATGATGAAAACTTCCAACGATTGCTGTTACATACCGAAGTACGCTGGTTGTTGAAAGGTGCATGTTTATCAAGATTTTATTCACTTTTTTACTCAGTTTTAGAATTTCTGGACAGTAAAGATCCTGATTTTCAAAAAAACCTAATCAATTTTAAAGCAGACATCGCGTATTTGACAGATTTGTTCAAAAAATTTAATAACCTCAACTTACAATTACTAGGGGACAGCCTTAATTTAATAAAAACAAAGAGTGTAATTTCAGCTTTTATTGGTAAATTGAAATTTATGAAGGAAAATATTGGTCGGCGCGAATTTTCAGTTTTCCAACTTATCGCAGGTAGAATGCCTCGATGAAGATATTCAGACATACGTTCAACGTTTGATTGCTCTGCATGATGATTTTAAAATCAGATTTGAAGACATTCTGTCCATGGAAATACCATCATGGATCATAAATCCATTACATGAAACGGAAGTGGAGAATGTAATATTACAAGAGGAGCTACTCGAGCTTAGCACTAATGAGGATCTGAAAGTGACATTTAAAAGAGGGTATCAAAAATTTTGGATGCAGGCAGAAATACCTGAAAAATATCCCGGACTGTGGGGAATCGCTCAAAAACTTCTGATAGCGTTTCCCTCGTCATATTATCTCGTCGAAAAAAGTTTTAGTGTCCATACAAACTTATTAACAAAAAAAAGGAACAATAGATTGAATATCACAGAACGGGTGATTTGTGGTTATTCCACACAAAACTCAAGCCAAATATTGATAATTTGCTGTCAATCCATGAAGTACAACCATCTCATTAAATTATATATTTTTTTTGTAATTACCATTGTAGAAGCTACATTACGTTATAAATAAGTGTTTAATTTTGATTATATTACGACTTTTAAAACAACAATAATTATTTATGTAATAATTTATATATTTGAATATATAATACATATACCTACAACACAAGGAAATATACTATTTTTTTTTCACTTTATCACTTTTCTAAATAAAATTTGTGAGAATTGATTGGTCCTTGTGTTGAGTCACTGTAGATTTCAAAAAAGTAAAATTGGATGGAGTCACTTTTTCGATTGGACAACTTTGCTTTTTTGACATCCAATGAATTAAAATTTAATTGAAAATTTATTTAGTCTATCTACTTTATTATATCTAATTTACTAAATAATTAACCCTATCAAGCAATCAATTCTAACCTTTTTTTCGAAAACTGTTAATTCGTCGTTGAAACAAAGCCACAACGCAAGTTTAGTCTAATCTTCACTTTTTTTTCGAGATTTAGAAATTGGTAGTAATGTAGAATGTAGATGCAGGGGCTCCACCGGATCCAGCAAAATTTTGAAAGTGGTCTATGAAACAAAAGAGTCTTGGAACCACTTGTTTAGTAGGTCCACAGATCGGTAATGCTTATTATGGGAAATGCCGTGGTTTCTAAGAAAACTGGCATGAAATAACGGTCGAGTTTGTTTTGTATAATTATAACTTTCTTAAAATGTGTTAATAATATAATATAATAATAATAGATAGATAGTAAATTTAACTAAAAAGAGAGTTATTATTTTTAAACAAAAAATAAAACCTACTTCTAAAGTAAAAATGCACAAAAAAGTATGAAATAAAACTTATTTTCTAAACAATTCCCCTTTTAAAATCGGCTAAAATTTTAACTATTCTCTACTCAATCTTCTTAATTTTGCATTGTAACAAGAATGGGACAATACTCCGCAAGATATTTTAAAAACACTGATCAGGTCGATGCGAAACCGACTTGAATCAGTTATTTGGGCAAGAGGAGGTAATACACCTTATTAAAAACAAAAAAAAACGTTTTCTTTTCATAGTATTGTAAAATTTTCATAATAAAGCCGTTTTTGTTCTATTCACTGTTTCATTCCAAAAAGCTGCAAAAGGAGTAATTTGATTCTTTTAGTGAGAAAAGTTGACCTATACACACATGAATTGATTTTTTTTATCAGATTAAGAACCAGTCTTAGCATTATCATTGAAATAAATCAAAATAGTTTGCACTTTCACTAATTATATTTATTTGAAAGTTATCTTGCACTATGATGCCGTTTATGTGTCCGCCAGTGTATTTTACACCTACAAAAATAATGCTTAAGTATATCAAATGTGGTTATTAATAAACAATTTATTTTGGTTGAACTATTATTATTATTAAAAAAAGGTAAATTAACACAGGCATCTATTTCATTAAAATATCATGCGACAGGAGTTACTACTCCGATTGTATCGTTATAATAGATTTTTAATAGTTGTGACATACCAAGCCGTTTTTTTAATTTTTTTGTTGGAATACCACCTCAATTCCAAAAGTAACTGAAATACTAGTTGTACCATCTAGCGGCTATTTTTGAAAGCTGATTTCTTTTTCAGGGTCTAGCGTGCGGTACGCTGGTGTACGTGGTGTTCTTCGAGGTGTGGCGTCAAGACCGAACCGGCCTGATGCAGTTCGTGTGCGCTGTGGTCGGGTTCACGCTCATGGTTATGCTTGAAGCTATAGCCGAGATGTGTAAGTTGCTCATTATTAGGGTTCCGTACCCAAAGAGTAAAAAGGGGACCCTGTTACTAAACTCCGCTGTCCGTTCGTCTGTCTGTCTGTCACCGGGCTGTATCTCATGAACCGCGATATCTAGACAGTTGAAATTTTCACAGACGATGTATTTCTGTTAGCGCTATAACAACAAATACTAAAAGCAGAATCAAATAAAAAACTGAGTGGGGGCTCCCATACAACAATTTTTTTGCCGTTTTGCCGTCCGGGACCCTACGTGCACGCGTCCAATTCGCACTTGGCCGCTTCTAAGTTTATACCTATCAAGAAATTATACAGTTCCCAAATGAAAACAAAAATACAACTGTCTTTTTAAATGAACTTTAAACATCCACAATTTTCAACTCAAATGGTGGCCAAAGTTTGAAGTAACAGTGAGGACGCACACAATATTAAACTTTCAAATAAACCGACTTTCAAAGTAAAAATGCACAAAAAAGTATGTAATAAATCTTATTTTCTTAATAATTCCCCTTTTAAATTCGTCTAGAATTTTAACATTTCTCTACTCAATCTTCATAATTTTGAAGTCGGTACCAGCCCGAACAATATCCTGATAAGACAATATTTTATAGAACTCACATTTAAGTTGGCTGGTATCGACTTCAAAATTATGAAGATTGAGTAGAGAAATAGTTAAAATTCTAGCCAAATTTAAAAGGAATTATTAAGAAAATAAAATTAATTTCATACCAATTTTTTTTGTGGAGGATATGTATCGATGTAAAAACTATGAAAAGTACCTATTATCATCATAAAGTTATGATGTATGGTGTGATGACGGTGATGATGATTACAGTAATTGACATAGTAGCATATGCCTCCAGTTTTTTAAACAACGCCGAAATCGCCAAACATGTATCTATAAGAACTCAAGAGTTCTGTTCAGTACTTTTTGATCCAGGTGCAAACCACTTGGTGCAAAATCTTACTTTTTGGTTGCTACCAGCATATGTTTTGGGTATCCTCAGAAAAAGTCGAAATAACTATATGTGTCCATATAAATTTCGAGGAGTTCCTTCGATTCCTCATGGATCCCATCATCAGGTCACCACTTTGGTATCAAAAGGACCAAATTGGAATTATACCCTATACAGCGAAAAAGGAATTTTGAAAATCGGTCCACAGACGGCGGAGTAATCGTTGAACATACAAAAAAAAAAATATATATATACAACCGAACCGCCACCTTTTTTGGAAGTCGGTTAAAAATAAATTTTATCTAAAAACTTTGCTAAGCAGTGAGGTCGTCAAGCAGTAAGAAGCCCTTACTTCTGGACAAATTCGATGTTCATAATATTATTCTTGTGTCATTGCTGAAGTATAAACTATTTCAAAGTAGCTATACCTAATTCAAGTAATTATGCGGCTCATTTTTTTTTTCAGATGCTTAAATGTCGGTCACTATTGCTGTCTTATGAATTTTCATTATTTATGCTCTATATGTTGTTGTAAATATATTTTTACTGTTGTTAACTTGTTATAATTTTATTTTATATTTTCTACTGGCTACATATTTATGGGAGATGGAATTGAAACAAATTGAGAATTTTTAACAAATCAATAATATAATTAGAAATTAACACTTTCTTCTAACTATTCAAATTCTCAAAGAAAATAGATGTATATATCGTAGATACCTAGATATAAGATACATATCGTGTCATGCTGAGTATACTGGATATATTTGCGCAGACGGTAGGTACAACTCTAGTCGGATTACTTGTAGTATTTTAAACAAATTTATATGTAAAGAGTACGATTAAAATATATTTATTGGAATATATAGATACTTCTTGTGTAACCACATTAACTCTTAGACTAATGATCGAGAGAGACATAGAGAAAATTTCAAAAAATCTTAATTATTCGTACAGAGGGTCACTCACTATGCAATATGAACCTTATAACGATATGCTAAAGTTCATTTTTATTTAAAATAAATCAAGTGGCCCTGTGTACACTAGCGTTTATAATCAAAATCAAGCTTTACCATCCTAACTATCCATTACTCCTAAGGCCGGTACGACTTCTCCCTTATAACAATATACAAGATACTTTATTAAAGTTTTTAAATGCTCAACTATTAATATACTATTGCATTTAAGTTAGTAATCACATTAAAACGTTTATAACCAGTAGTACGAATATTAATATTGCTAATTCCGAACTACCCACCAAATATTTTTCAACAAAAATCAAATTCACATTTTAGACACGAGGTAACAGTGCGCTGTAATTTAATAATACGTTAAACAACTTCAATTATAATTACATCAGAAAATATATTTTAGGCACCATTAATCTTAACCTAAAGCTAAATAATTTAAAATATACAAAGCAAGACAGAAATTATGAATACCAGTCGTCGAGTGGGCATCACTACAGAGTACAGAGTAAACACCGTGAGTTCACGTTATAAACATCATCACATGTAACAATAATAATCTCACTATATGGTAATATTAAAACATCTATCACTATGTATATATACGGTTCGAGAAAATATTAACGCGTTTTGAAGACAACTATTATTCCAAAATATCTGTTCTATTTTGAGCTAAATTGGTACATTCTTATATTAAGTGCATGCAAAATAGCGGTAGTTAAGCAAATAAAAAGTGAAAAAACCTTTTGGCACGTCAAAGAAATTGTAACCTAAGTGCTATACTTGTAGAAATTATTATAAGCATAATTTATACTAACGCAGTCGAAGGGAATATACACTATTTCATCTTAGCGTGCCTACTTTATCAATAGCAAGTAGGTCAAGAATTTATTTAAATAGTAACCTAAAGTTTAAAGAGATTTCTCTTCGACTGTCTCAGAGAAAAAATCCATAAAATAGATAAGATACATCTCGTATTAAGAATGCCACAAGCGACTAGATTTTAAATATTTTATGGAGCGGCCTGTAATAAAACACAATCGGAATACCTATTACAATCTCACAAAAATGTACAGATAAAATAGTTGATAACATATTAAAAGCAAACATTACATCTTAGTTTGATTATAATCACATTTAACATGATAAAATCAAGATTAAAATTTAGTTATTGCGTCAATAATGATTTCTGATAAAAAGTATTTTGGGCTTATCTTAATACGGGATCAAAAACTTATAAAAGCAGCATTCGGTCATACAAAGGGTCATAATATGTTGTAGATAAGGTTACATGAATTACATAGAGTAGTTGAGTTATGTAATTTTCTAGAGTTTATAACTTTCGTGATATATTTCCGATTATTAATATAACAGATTGTATTACATTACGTACAAAGTTAAGCGCACACTACATTCTTTAACAAGGTCTTTGAATAAAAAATAATGACTATATAGTGTGTGCCAAATTTTAACAATAGCACAAAATGACGTTATCATTTCACTGCGCTAGAGAAAAAGTTGTGTTATCCAATGTTTTTATATTTTTTAGCTTACAATCTTAATAGAAATAAATGTTAGAAAATACTTTTTTTAGCGGACATAATAATATTCAAACCATTAATTAACCACAAAGTTATATCCTTTTTGATACGTCAGATAACGAACATTTGTGGGTGGAGTAGGTTTTAGGTATTTTAAAGTACATAGATATAAACTTTAGTTAGGTATAAATACATAGATGTATTCTAAGAAGAGTAATTTGTAGAACTTTTAAGACATTGTGAAAATATCAACGCCATTTTGTACATCAATTCCGGCCATTTTGAATTCCTACGTCAAGCGGTTTAGGACTTGAGGAGTTTGTTCGCTCGTTGGTTCGCGACGGCTATGCGTGTCTCATTGCTCTCACCCTAAAATACATTAAAAAAAAATAATTAAATTAAGTTATACACTTTGGATTATGGATCGCGATTATGATGATCTCTAAATACATGATTTATTATAAATATTATGATAATAAATAATCATTGCACTTAATGCAGCATTTTTGGTAAGTTTTAATGAGGAACTTATTTTTATGTGAAATTAATAAAACAAATCCAAGTTTTAGACAAAAAATATAATACAATTTGAATAAATAAAGTGAAAATTTAAACAGTAAAAGTGGTTGCATTAATATTTAATTCACAAAACCCAACACTCTGGTGATTATGGCAACAACTTGAACTGTTGATTATTTTAATATATTATATTAATTTTAAAAATACAAGCATTTTTAGTGCTTTCAAAAGCTGTGCTTTTAAAAAGTGCCTTGAATAAAACAATATACTTACAGTTGTTGCCGGAGACCTGTGTGTTTCTGTGTATGTGTGTCTCGTGGTGGATACGTATTCATTGAAATTTTGCATATTTTTAGGTATGTTGATTAGTTTTTTGAATGTTTTTTTTTTATGTTTTGGGGTAGCAAAAGTTTATGCATTGTTAAGAATTTTGATGTTAATAAAAACAAAAGGAACATAAAACGTAAGTCTCCTTTATTGCTAATAATTCATAAATTATTTTACATTAATAAGTATAGCTATAAATTGTTAATTGCTAGATTACAAGATAAATACTGATGGAGATTTCACAGAAGCTAACATGTAACAATAGGAAGTATAATTGATTTAAGATAAGATTAAGAAAGGAGTGAACAAAGGAAAAAGGTAATTAATTCATACAAGTTTTTACAAGGAAAATAAACTGAAAAGGTATGAACGTTTTTATGGAGAATAAGGATCCTTTGATCCTAGAAACATGTTATTCCAAAAACTATGTATTTACATAATTTCAAACTATTATCACATTTCTTTAGCGTCGAAACAGATTTAGATTTCAAATCTAATGCAAGTTTCGGAACAAGGGTAACTGCTATGAAACTGTATTAGTACAATGTCAACTTTGAAAAAAATTATGTGCCCGATGTATTTCACTTTAAAAATTTTACTCAGTGTGTGAAGTTTCATAAGTGCTATAATACTTTTTTAACCTTTAATCGAAATTAATACCACAAATAAATAAAAATACAAAATATACAAAATTCAACTAAGTATAAATTATTTCGTACTCAAACTTTTCTAACAATGTTGTAATCTTTAAAGCATAGACAGACTAATGCTTAATGATTCACTTACACGCGAGTATAATATTAAGTTTAATACGTTGTAACACGATCTAAATAGTTAATTACTTAATACGGGATTAATAATTACTTGGATATTGACTTACGTGGTGGCCGGTAGAAAAAAAGTAGACTCAACCCACAAAAATAATCTTAGTAAGATATGTTTGTTGTTTCTTTTTAAATTTCAAAATGGAATAAGTTTTCTAATTTAAGTTACCTTGGCAAAAATAGTGCCTTAAAAAAATCTAAAAAAAAAAAATGTAACCGGCCAGTACCACGAGACGTGTGTAGTGAGTGTGTGTGCTGCCGTCGTTTACTTGAGGAGCTCGTGCGCGCGCTGGTTGGCCATCTTTATTCTCGTTTCGTTCGATTCACCCTACGATATAGAACAGCATTTTTGCTTCACAACGACTGTTTCAGACTTTAACTTGTAAAAACCTTTACATCTTTATGTTAATTTTGCACTAGACAAGTCGCTAATCACTTTATTTCTGTCGTCGGAGTAGAAAGAAATATAATGATGTTTCATGTATTTTTATAGGTATTTCAGTTTGGGTTTCATTTGTTTTTAAAAGTAAAGGTTTTTCTGATGTAATTCTAGGCATTGCAAATGTCACAGTCGCTTTATTTTAGATGTTCGTGATGACTGAGGTGAATGAGTCTAAGGTATGTTAGTTAACTGAATGAACGCTACCGTGTGGATGTTGTAAATTTAGACGTATCGGGGTAGGGTGGCACAAATTCGGGGATAAAAACCACAACAACCAATCGCTTCTAATTACTACTTAAACACGAAAAACGTAACGAAATAGCATGCTGAGAAAAAAGACCGAAGCCCAGAGTTAGTGGTAGAGACAGGTCACCGCTAAGACAGTCGGAGAGGTCAATAAGCGCAAGAAGGTCGCAGTATGGGCGACGCCACAACATTGCGTTGCGGCGAGGCTTCGCAACACAAAAATTGCCGACGCCACGTACGTACAACCAAGCACAACGGCGCAGCGTCGCAACACAAAAATCGCCGACCCCACGTACGTACAACCACGCACAACGGCACGTCGTTGATTTTTGCTTTGCGGCGCGGCGTCTCAACACAAAAATCGCCGACGTACGTAGACGTACAACCACGCACAACGGCGCGGCGTCGCAACACAAAAATCGCCGACGTACGTAGACGTACAACCACGCACATCGGCGCGTCGTCAATTTTTGCCTTGCGACGCCGTAACGCAGTGTTGTAGTCACGCCCTATGTTGAAAAAAATTGGCTGCTAAGTGAATAATACTAAATGGTGTTAATGATAATGATACACATTACACAAAATATATCATTAATCTAATCATTGTAATTTAAAGCTATGACTTAATTTTTAAGTTATTGACTTTTTTTCCAAGTTTATCCAATTATTCAAAAAACACAAGAAAATGTACCAACAAGACAAGGCTTATTTAAAGCTTTATTATAGGTAAGATTCAGTTTTTTGAACGAATCTATTTCATGACTTGCAACTGCCTGACAAACACAAAAAACTTTGTCCCACAAACAAAAGCATAACCTCTTCTGTACTACCACTGCCGTCCTACCGGCAGTGCAATTATTTCACTCCACTTTGCTACCGATAGACGAAGCTTACGTAGTGAACCCCAAATAGGTCCTGGGGGCCTCGCAGGAACATTTGACAGCGGCGTAAACAAAACTTTATCGAATGAATTTTGTATGGGCGCTGTCATGATTCTGACAGATTTAAATACAATTTTATTACGATAATGTTACGCCACTGTCAAATGTTCCTGCATGGCCCACAGTACAAGCGTCTCGAAAGTTCTATAACGCCTTTTGTACAAGCACTCCAAAGTTTGTCGTTTGCAATTAGGATTGTTAGTAATTGTCGTGCTGTATGAGGTTACCTTGCGGTTGATGCGGTCGACCTGGCGGTTCTGGTTCTCCAGCTCGGAGCCCATATCGATGGCCATGTTGCGGAGGTTGCCGATCATCGTGTTCACTTGCCCCATGTTCTCCTCCATCTCGTCCTCGCGCGCGTCGTTTGTTATCCTGGAAAGGATATTTAAAATATTTGAATAGGCTAGACGACTGATTTTTTTTTACCCGACTCCGCGAAGCCAAAAGGAAGGATAATGATTTTGGCATTTGACATGTATGTTTCCATCGTAACGCCTAAACTACTGGTCCGATTTTAATAAAAGGGGTGTAAATAGATTCGTAATAATAGCCCAGCCAACGGCCAAGTCACATAACTTGACTAAAGACGTGTAGAGTCAGAAGCTTGGTTTTACATGAGATCTGATAACTTTTTGACAGTGCGAACTTGGCATCACTTTACCTGAAAATGTTTTAGAATTTCACTTCTTTTTGTAAGTTGTTACGACAATATTTTTATTTTCTTTCTCTTTTTAGGGTATATTTCTTGCACAACAGAGGCGTGTCTTTACTGTCCACTTTCTTATCTTTGCCATTTTTCTTTGTTGGCTTCCTATTAATAATAAGTGACAGACCAGGGCGATTCTTGGCTCTTCGACTATAGCTGACTATTGTGCTAGTGCATAATCCTGCACACAAGAGAACGTAGATGACCCAATAAATTATTCGATCTGTTAAGTAAAATTTGCCCATACAGGTAATGATAAAAAGTTTGTGCGATTCAGCATGACATAATATATTGATAATTGATATCTATCAGCTACATTAAACTAAACTGGAATTCTACATGCATTAAATAATGCAGTATCATTAAATAAGGCGCTTTGATGATTCAAAGCGCCATTTATCGCGTGTGATGTGACATAGAAAAGAAGTATGAGGTACTAGGTAAGGCCGGTAACGCACTTGCAACGCCTATGGTGTCGCGGATATTCATGGGCAACAGTAGTCGCTTTTCATCAGGTGACCCAGCTGCTGGTTTCACGTTTGCCCCCTCTTATCATAATGAACACTAATTTAACGGTAATTCATACACATTACACTGGAACAATAATATCCTATCATATACAACGTATTACATAACAATACAAATTTTAATTATCTTTTACTTTAAATGAGCAAATCTCGTAAATATGTAATATACAATATTATAATATTAAGAATCTCAGAAACGGCTTCCAGTATTTCAGCTACTAAGCATCAGACTTGTGTTACTTGCGTTGTTGGCAAATTGGTCGAGGGTTTGAATCCCGGTCGGACGATTTTTTTAATATTTAAATGTGGGAGAACCTCGCTTCGACATGAATGGGCCGGCTCGACCGGGTAAATACCACGACCTCAGAGAAAACCAGAGTGAAATAACGCTTATTTCGCCGAGTGAGTAATGTTACCGGAGGCCCAGGGGGTGTTGGGGATTTTATGGACTTGGAACGCAAATCGCAGCATCAGAGGAGTGTCATTCCTCAAGTGTAATTCCTCTGGTGTTGCGAGTGTCCATAGGCGGCGGTAATCGATTACCATCACGCGATTCGTCTGCTCGTTTTCTAGTTAATTTCATAAAAATAAAATAAAAAAAATATTTTTTATATTTTTTGTCCGTACTAATAATATAAGGTCAAGTACTTATTTAATATTATCCGAATCTTTTGGTGAAAAAAATATATTCACAGAATCTATGATTTCATAAGTAATCTATTGAAGGTAAGCGTGATACAGCGTCCAAACACTGACATCTGTCGGTAGCATTAAGCACTACTTGAATACACATTATTGATATTGTTTATTAGAATTTCACCTTTATGTTTAATTTCCCGTTGAAATTACTACTTAATACTCGGCAAATTATTATTTCAATTTTACTTCAATTAGTTTTAAAGTATATTAGATTAAATATTAGGTCATTACATATGAAATTGGCGTTTTGTAAAAAAGGAACAAAAAGTAGATTTTTTTTAAACATAATAATATTTATTTAATCAAAGTATATACCATCGCTATCTATGCACTATTGCCATCTCATAATCATCCCTTGCAAGAAGATATCCATATTTCGAAAAAAATAGTAATCTGTTGAAGCAAGGTCCGGGGAGTACGGTGGATGTCTTAGAAATTACAATTGAAGCTCCTCTAATTTGGTAGCCGTCTATTGTGCAGTGTGTGGTCTAGCGCTGTCCTGAAGCAGCAGTGGCCTAGAGCGAATGACCAACCTCGGTTATTTAGTGTGGTGCGGTGCGGCTTTTCCATCATGATTTGCAGTTGCTGGCAATAGATATCTGACGTAATCGTCTGGCCAGTTTTAAGAAAGATGTAGTGAACGACACCGCACTAGTCCACCAAACTCTCACAAGTAACTTTTTTGAGTCAATTTTCGCTTGGGGTAGGCTTTGGCTGGTTCGCAGTGTTCAGCCATTGCGATGAGCGTGTGGCGGACCAATTAACTCCACAATCCTTCGGCCTGACCGAGCATACCATCTCGCTCGGTCGGAGATCTCCCTTTGGGGCATCCACTCTTCCCACAAGCGTTTCCGATTATCTTACAGGATCCACTTTTCTTCACAAGTAATGATTCGATTTAAAATCCCTTCATTATTGTGCCGGTTGAGTAGTGTAACGCAGCAGTCGTCGCGCGTTTGTCGGTTTGCTGCACTCATCCATGTGTGGTGGTGGTGTGTGGTCAAGTGAATTAAAACAGTTTTATCACTAACACCGCTGCCTGCAGCTAACTCGGAGGTGGCTTGCGATGGATCCGCTTCCACAATAGCCTTCAATTCTTCATTATCAACTTTGGTTTACGGCCGTCCACGGGGCTTGTTCTGCAGGTCGAAATTTTCAGAACAAAAATGTTGGAACCAAAAACGCACTGTGTTTTCTTTTGCGACACCGCCGCCATACACATAATTCGAGTCGTTCCTGCAGCACTGGTGCCACGGTGGAACTCGTACTCGAAAATAATACGATATTTCAAGTTTTCCATTTTGTAAACAGAGTGACGCAAAAAAAAACCAAAAGAGGAGAAAAAAAGAGAGGAATAAACAAAATAAATTACGGTTTTCGAAACAAAAAAGCATAAGTAAATTGCGGTATAAATTTGAAATTGGAATTCCCAACCAAAGATATATTTGAGATCAAAGTGGACAGTACGACAAAACGCCAATTTCATATGTAAGGACATAATACCTATGCAATCAAAACTTTACATGTTTAATTAATCCGCTACTGGGAACGTATTCTGAAAATTTTATTTACTTGGTATAATCCAAACCCAAGTTATGAGGGTTCAAAAAATCTACGAAACGCTTCGAGAAAAGGTGAGAAAAGGTGGTCTGGTAGTGCCCTTGCGCTTCGCTTGGCTCATCTTGGCGGGGCACTACCGTGCCCCCAGACAAAAAAAAAACAATATTTTAATAGCTACAGCGATTTGCTTACAGAATTTCGAAAGTTTCGCGAAAACTCTCCATACCTAACTCGTACCTAACTGTGACGTCACGATTAGGTAAAAGTGTATGAAATATAAGGCCGCAGGAATATAATATTTTTATTATATTTGTAAACATATCCTAAATTTGTGCGTTTATCATCATTCCTAAAGCAACATCTTTGTCAAGTCGTTCCGTAATTTTTTAATGTTTTAAATAGTTAATAGTGATAATTTGTGAATCTAGTGCTATAAATGTAGCTTAATAAACCTTTAAGAAAATTATCAGAATTGTCGTGGCTTAAGATCCAAAACTCTTTAATGTATTTAAAAATATTTTGTCTAGTAATTAAGTTACCTGAGTGAACAACAGCACGGTTTCTCTGCCTCACGATCTACTATGTCTAATTTGGTTCCTTTTACTGATTATATTACAAAATCGGTTGACGAAGGTTACCAAGCGATGATATATACTGACTTCAGTAAGGCCTTTGATAAAGTTTGCCATAAAATTTTAGTCAATAAGTTACAATCATGCGGCGCTACTTGTACGATACTTAAATGTATAGTCTTATTTGTCCCAACATACTTTTTTCGTACTGGTTAATGGTTTTAGATCTAACGTGCTCAACGTATACTCTGGTGTACCACAAGTGTCGATTTTAGGTCCCATTTTATTCAATTATTTTATAAATGATATTTACTTCTGTTTTATTTACTCTAAATTATTTATGTATGCGGATGATTTTAAATTTCTAAGAACTATCAAATCTAAAGAGGATATAAACACTTACAAAGTAATCTTACTAGACTTGTCCGCTGGTGTAAATTAAATATGCATTTAAATTCTACGAAATGCCATTACGTGACTTACACAAGGAAAAGTAATCTTAGAATATCTGAAAACTTTATAAAAATGAAAAAATTAAAGAAGATCATTTAATTCGCGACCTTGGAGTTATTTTCGATAGCAAATTAACATTTATACCGCATATTGAGAGTATTATAAGCAAAGGTTCCAAAATGTTAGGATTTGTTCTGAGAAACTGTAAAGTCTACAGACAAATTGGAACTATGGTCTTGGTTTATTACGGCCTAGTCAGGAGCATACTTGAATTTAATAGCGTGGTTTGGCGTCCGCATTTTGCCACACATTGCTTACGTATATAACGTATACAAAAACGTTTTCTTTGGCATCTGACTTGTTCTATGGGTAACGCAAAAACATTGATATCCTACAAAAGTAAATTAGCCCATTTTATGATGCTTTCTCTAGAAGATAGGAGGCGTCTAAATGACACAGTTCTTGGATACAAAATTTTTAAAAATGAAATAGATTGTGCACAAAATATACTAGCGTATTTTAATTTCTGGGCTCCTAGAACAATTCCGCGTTACCCTATCACCCCGCTCTGCCCGCCACTGCGGAGAACTGTGCTCGGTGTGAACTCCCCATGTGTAAGAGTGTGTAAGGCTGTGAATGATGTTAGTGACCTAGTAGACATTTGGTCGGAACCTCTTAATAAGGTAAAAAAAAACAGTGCTTGGCTAAGCCGTACGCAAACACCAAACACTTTCGCACACTTGCACACATCGTATATCAGTCATCATACAAACACGCACTACGCACCACACACTTAACATCTCAAACCACACAAAAACTATAAAATATAATATTCATGTTTTTTTTCCTTGTAATTATTTTTTATCTGAATATGTTGCTATAATCAGTCTATTTATTGGTAGTAGAACTAACTTGTTATTTTTAAGAAACATATGAACAGCAGATGATTGTGACATTTTTGTTGTTGTGTTAGTGCGTGCTGTATTTACCTTTAAGTGGTTGTGACACGTTCAACATCAATGTAATGGAATTTATATAAAAATGTAACTAGTGTTAGCAATCGTTGGTAAATCTCATTAATAAATAAAAAAAAATCTCTACAAATAAATAAAATTTAAGTGTCTGTTTGTAATAAAAAATTAATGTCTTTTCACTTAATGCATATGAAATTATATACGGCACAATAAAAATCATCTTAAAATTTTTGTCTGTCCGCTTGTCTGTCTCTTTGTTCCGGCTAATCTCTGAAATGGGTGGACCGATTTTCACGAGATTTTCACTGGCAGATAGCTGCTGATGTTATAAGGTCTAACATAGGCTAATTTATCTTAGGGTTCCGTTAAAAAAATAAGGGTTCCGTGTCCGTTAGTTCTATGCAAACGAAGTTGCGGGCACCAGCTAGTACTTACTATAATGAATGGCGAAATTGTACAATCTAATAGTATATTGGGTTTTGGTCGCGAGTTTTAAAACGCGGTCAAAAACTCCCAACGTCTTTTCAAAATGATACGTTTTAAAAATAGTTGAAGTTTAAACGTTAAATTAAAACAAGTAGGGGATCGCGTGGCATGACATTTTGTGAAATGGCTACCGTCTAACTTTAACCTTTGTTCCTGAAAGTAATTATTTCGCTCCACCACTGACCTTTAACATTTACACACTGCGACCAACGTGTTATCTAACGCTCAAACACACCACATATTTGCTTACTAGATTTTAATTTAAGCGACATTTTGTTGCATATTTATATGTCTATTTAAACGACCAGTTTTGTATTTTAGTGCAATTCAAGGTTTTTACCTTTTGGGATGAAGAAGGAAGAGTTGCGAGGTCACTACCAAGTCAAATAGACTGCCAAAATCATTAATTACCCTTTCTGTTGACTTCGCCGTCGTCAAGTAATAAAAAAATTGGTGGAAATCGAAACTTGACCGTCAAAGGGTCTTCAAATGAGATATGTGATGTTGTGTTTCGCCGTGTGAGTGCTGAGAGAACCCGTGTTGCCACAGGAGGTTGGGGGTTTAAAAAACCGGCAACTACTTTAGTGTTGCCAGTTTCAGGCTGGGACTATATGATCGGAATCTGGTAGGCCGGGGAAAATTCAGAGCATTGAAAATAGAACTTTGCGTTATTACAATAGAGCAGAAAATCGAAAAGGTGGCGGAAAAGCGTCTACTTGTTTAATTAATCACCACCCTCCCTCCACACTGTTTATGTGTGCAATCACACATTTGCTTGCAGGTTGTAGGTATTTTTACGCGGGATATTGCTAGATATAATATTAATTAAATTGTAAGCTATGGATTTCCGCAAAGTAACGGCTGATTCTATTAACTTTCTACTTGTTTTCCGGTCCTGTTCCATAATATGTAGGTAGCAGGTATTAAAGAGGAACTCACCTTCCAATATATCCAGCCTGTGGTCCGATGCCGTTCCTTTCGTCCATGACCCTCTGCGGCTGGTTGTTCACGACCTTGCCGTCGTCGTTGCCCTTCCATGTGCCGTCATCCTCCTTGAATGATGCTCCTCTGAAAATTTTATGTAGGAATTTTCAGCAACTATTTTCACTAAAAAGTTCAGTTTTTTGTTATTTTTTGGTCTTTATTAATTTCAGGTTCTATGGAACTTTGAAAGTGACAGAATGAAGCGACACATGCGTTTCCCTTCACTTATCAGTATCAGATTTGCGGTGGGCCGTAAATCAGATAGGTATTTCTTAGCATTGAACATTTATAAATAGCTAGATGGTGCCCGCGACTTCGTACGCGCAAAAAGAAATCCCGCAGGACCCGTACATTTCGCTGCGATAAAAGTAGCCTATGTGTTAATCCAGAGTCTAAACTACTACCATACCAAATTTTATTAAAAACCGTTCAGTAGTTTTTGCGTGAAAGAATAACAAACATCCACACATTCTTACAAATTTTCCCGTTTTTAATATTAGTTAAAAAAACAAATGTATCCGTACTTGTTGCAGGGCAGTACACAGATGCCACAGCATTTCTCCATACCCGACAGGTTCTTCTCCGCTTCACGCATGTCTGCGTTTATCTGGTCCATGCCCTCCTCGATCCTGTCCAATTGCTCTGTCACACACGAAACACACATTTCAACACCGCCCTCCGGTATACACACAAGCTCCTAAGTTCATCGCGGCTTTTTACTCTTTCTACATTCAATTTCATTTAGTTTGTAAATTCTCAACGCTCTCGACAATAACTGACATCAAGTGTAAGATTTGTGTTATTAAATCTATTGCAAATCGTTTATCGTGTACACAGTATCCTTTAGCTGCATCTTACACTTGTCTCAATCTTTGGCTAATTTAAAATATTACCTTTAATTTAAATATGATGTATGTACTAATACTAAGTGATATTACAAAATACTTTATATGACTAACATTTAGAATAATAATATATAAGAAATATAAATACTAGTTCATGCATTTCACAGCAAAATTGAAGTAGTCGTGCATAGCTGATGCGTGACATTAACTAAATAAAATACGCTTTAGATAAATAAAAATAAAAACGATTCTGCAACACATTTTAGTCTCAACTTTTCGCACACGTCGCAATAATTTAATCGTCAAACTTTTATAAATGGTGATGATATTTTACCTTCATTTATATTCCATTAAAATTTATCTGTTAGCACGTTTTAAATGATATCTTTATTTTAGAGATCGTTGCCGTTCGATGAATTTTTATATCGTTTCGAATCGGCATCGAGAACAAAAGCGTTACTAGGTTTTGAGTGATATAAAAAGTACTACTGGATGCTTACCGCCCTGTTCATCCAGCATGACCAGGGTTTTCATGCCCACCTCGTGACTCTACAACACAATAATGAAGTCACTATAGCTCGCCAAACGAATGCGATGCGTCGGGAGCGGCGCGCGCGCTGGCGTGTTCGGCGGGCGTGCGCGTACGCCGGCGGGCGTCCCGCACCGGGACAACTCATTACCAACATAATTCAAACTGACAACTAAAGAGAAACAAAAAATACATGAACATGGTCACGGTGAGCCACACGCGGGCGGGCGGCCGCTCCTCCACCGCTCGGCGAACGTAACGAATTAGCAAAAATATTAAAGCTCTACTGATAATAAGTGATAGCGGTAATAAAATCTATGAAATGGTAAATAACGAGTAGGTAATGCGGAGGAGCGAGCAGCGTGGAGGCGGTGCCGCCAGCCGCGCAGACTGACATAGATCGCATCGAGCTAACAGTTACAGACCTACGGCTCTAACATGAACAGTACGCTGCTAGCCATGGAGATGAAGGCGTATACCATTTGCTCTATACGTCAACACACTCGGTAAACGCGCATTCATTTCAGTACCGCAGTTCGTTTAGAGAAGAGAATAGTAGATTCGGAAAGATAAATAAATATACCTATAAAAAGCGTTCCGATCGATCATATCAACGGAAGAACTAAACAGATTGCGCAGCTCATACAAATTAAATCTTCAGCAAAAGATAGAGTAACAGTCTTTTGCGACAATTAGCAACGAACGGCCATTGGGCTTTTCTATTTACACTATACTTTTAAGTCATCCCCATCGAAACATAGAACATACGCAACATCGATCTGAGATAAGTCGGTATTCAAGAGAAACGTCAAAGAAAAATAAATAGATTAATTTTTTAACTGCACATTCAACACAGACGTTCTCACGGCTCGACTACCCACGTGTTCAGTATTGACTCTTACCGCCCTGGTGACTCAACATATGAAGCGCTTGCCCCCCGGCGTCCTCGCTCTATACATAAAATACAAATCAAAATAATATATCGCAGGAGAGAGTATTGGGGTGTGTGGGTAGCGGGGCTGGTGCACTCGGTGGCGGTGGGGGTCCGCACGGGACGCGCGCGGGTGCGGGGCGTGCGGCGGCGTGGCGCGCTACGGCGGCGTGCAGCGCGAGAGCGTGCTTGCGTGCTGCCGAGCGGCGCGGCCGGCGCGCTGCCCCACCCCCCGCGCCTCCAGCCCCGCCGGTCGCGCCCGCTCGACGCTAACACACACTACTCGAACAATGACATGCATGCAGTGAAGCTTGCAAGTAAAACCAGATCAAGTTTTATCTGTGCTCAGTTTCATATGAATCATGATTATTCTGTGTGATGTTAAGAGTCGTGCGTTGAGGAGAAGCGTTTCGAATTTACTTCCTTCGGCTATTTCTATTCGTTTTATGTGATTTAAGTTTTGTCAAATAGGTTTCGAGTTCGAACGGCAGAAATGCGAATGTATTAGTATCGAAAAATCGTACATAAATAAATCACTTGTATGTCGGATGGTACTAGCTGGCTACCGTCGTAGAATATTTCTCTGGCTGATAGGTTGTGCAAAGTGTAATAATATCTACATAACGCCAAGTCATACAAAGATGTGGGTTTTCCGAGATCGCCGAGTTAGTCTGAGTGCATTACACAGGATGCCCGCACCTTTGTATTTCAATAATAAATATGTTCATTTAAAGCGTTTAGCTGATACCCCCTTAGTTCTTCTACACTGGCGAGCCCGTCTTCAGGTGGGCTGAAAACCCTACGATGCTTTATTAAGTTAGCGAGAAAGTAAAATAGATAAAATGTAAGTAATTTAGTGTTTCAATTGCAGTTCACTCACCTCCCTGGTCATCTAGAGCGACCAGAGTTCGAATGCCGGCCTCCTTGCTCTAAACCAGCGGCAGAAAAAAAGTCACAGAGCATGTTAGTTGTGAGGGGTATAGTCGAGTGCGGGTGGTTCGCTCGCCCGGCCTCGCGGGCGGCGGCGCGTGTCGAGTTAGTTCCGCAGTTGATACAGAGGACGTCCTTCAGTCCGCGTTCCATACAGATACCAAAGACGGCGAACACAGACTAAAAGATGTCCTCATACATTTGGAACTGTGTTTGTAATGCAGAATTGTCATTGTTGTGTCGGTATCGATCATACTTTACAACCATACAAATTAAACAAACTCTATATATAAAGAGAATATTCGATATAAATATATATACAATCATTGTATAATACAACGAAAATATACAAATAGTAACAATGATTTGACAATGCCTAAGTGTAATAAACTCAAATAGGGAAAATAAATAAACCTGTAATCATTCTATTGGTCTGTATTTGTTGTGAGAGTTTGCTAGGTGTAACTCGATAGATCTGTTGGAGTCTCGTATTGGTACGGGGTGTGGTATCGCCCATATTGATAGTATTGTGAATGTTTGAGAAGGCATGAAAATCATACAACAAAATAGAGTACAATCAACAACAGAACAGCCACTACACAAAGACCTATATATAGAGTCAACTAAAAGGTCAGGGAATATACATGGAGATCGGACATCAAAATAATAAATAAATGGGGAGGTTTATGTTATTGTAATGATACTGTGAACTCAAAAGTATCATAGACATACAATAGAACAAATTAAAATGAAGGAAGAAAGTGCTTCAGGTACTGTGACGTAGCCCGTGGGCGAAGTGTTTAGAAGATTGCGTCCAATGAAACCATCGTAAGCAAGCCCAAGCGAACAGAGTAAGGAAAGCACACTTGGATCCATAAACATTCTAAAGGTCTTGAAGTATCGTCCGTTCGGGGGATACTTGTACTATTGAATGGGCGCTCATGCTATGAATCAAAATAAAACTATAACAAAAACATCGGAAGGTGTTGACAGTTAACGACTACTAAGAATTGTAGTTAATCAAGATTAGAAAACAAATTAACTGTCAACGCCGTTTTTATAACAGGGTAGGTATAATTGACAATATAACAACGCTACGAACAACACAGGGCTATGGAAATCTAACATATTGTTACAGTCGTAAGGCACGTTACATGCAACACCCATCGGTCATATGAAAAAAAAATATAGGTACATATAATATAACATATATAACTAGAGGAAACATTTAAAAACAAAAGGAGAGACGACCGAACGACTACAAAAAATATACATACACATCGATAATAATAACAATAGCGACACTGATACACAACGGCCAGGGTTAGCACAGGCTGCGTCCTAACGTTACAGGGGTCGCTCTTAGAGCAGGGTCAGGTATCAAGGACACTTCGCTATACCCCTCACTCCCTCGCATCGAGAACACCTCTCTCACAGATGATCACAAATAATGGGATAACTCAACAAAACTCATAGGGACAAAATAAATTATAAGAAACACGTCTAAGTCTGGTCCGAAAAGCTACCGCAATACTAGACACTTGTTAGGGTGAACTCTCTCCAGTAATAGCACGCTTGTAAAATTAATTAGTCATGTACACAAATAAATATAACAACAGTTCTCATTGCTTAATGATATGAATATAAAATAGTAATTTTTACCAATTGGAAGGTATTCTCGACATCTATGGACATATGTTAGTTATATCTTATAAATTCGATTGTTTAATTAGTCAGATAAATAAATGAACCGAAACTTACCTCCTCGCATAGCTGCATCATACGTCTTGTGGCATCGAGGGACTGAAATGCGAAAATTGGAAACATTATTATCAGTTATTCATGGTTATGGATGATCATTGATAATATTTTAAATGATCACTTTTTTTTTTAATCATGTACATTAGTCTATTTCTGGTTTATCAAAGTAAAAAAAAATAACATAAAATGGTCTCTAAAAATGATATCTTTAGGGATTTATTTAACGTTTCTGAATAAGGGCTTTCCCATTAATCTTTAGAGCAGATGCGAGTCCTAAAAGGGTTAAATGATTCGTAAATAATTTCCAAAACATACTTTTCTAAATAAAAGGCCGGCTTAAAATGAAAGAGATTTTTTTTTTCAAATTCAGCCAAAAAGAAATCCATGGTTGAGAGCTTCGGACCATCCTACAATCTATTGCAAACGAGATATTGCCAATGCATTAAGTCAAAAACTTCGTTTATCGTTTTTTTTTTCAGAAAATACCTATACAAAGTGTTTCATACCTCATCGGTCACCTCGCCAGCACGTATTTGTAGCTGTTCGAGTTCGCTGCGAGGGACGCCATTTTCGGGGGGCGGCGCTGCTGACGGCATCCTGAAACAATATGCGTGTAAATATTAGTGTTTGTTATTTGTAAACATTACTTTTCTGCAGCTAAAAGACGTGGACATAAGGCCAGTACCTAATGAAAGTTCCAAATTATAGAAATTATTAGTAATGTCCAACTCCTACTCAAAATTCAGGCAAAATGGTCTCGCAAGTTTAGAATATTAGAATAATTTTTAATTATAATATAATAAAGAATAAAATATTTTTTAATTTTTAAGGAAATATTTTTATATTGAACGAATAATTTATATAATTATAAGAAAAAGTGTACAAATGCACGGCCGGATCGACCAGCGAAACTTCTTTGTTCCTCAGGTAGGTTTATCCTAATAATTTTGGCAGTACTTGTATAGCGACCTTAACCTTTCCCAATACAAATACTGACAACATTATTAGGATAAAACAAGAAAGTTAGCCATTAGAATTGAATGAAACTATTTTAAGCCCGAAGCGCAAATGTGACATGTTACGTGAATCCATATAAGAAATTTATATAAGATCAATTATGCGTATAAAATACCTTATATTCTTTAATCTCTTAATAATGAAAACACGTGAGTTGTTACAACGAACCATGTAACTTGAGACGGAATTTCACTGAAAATTTAAAATAATAAAAAGGAAATAAAGAAGATGGATAAACTAACATACAATAAATGTATTTAAAGACCAGCCTCGCCTTTCAAATTTTAGTTTTATGTCGGTCAAGTAATGTAGTCTCTTATTATAAACCTGACCAGTCTTCCGATACTATAAAAGGTTTCTAAACCTTTCTGAAAAAATACTACTTAGGCGTACTTAGGCATGTCATAAGCAGAATGTAATGAAACAATGCTTGAATTTTCATTATTCTGCCTTTGCCCAGCCGAATGACTAAAGTGCATTCAGAGGCAGTAGAATAACAACCCAATTAAAGTTGTCAGTGAACGTTTAGAAGTTATGAACCTAGAGTCATAAAAATGCAATGGCATAGAATAGAAAAATAGAACGTAGAATCAGAGACAGAGTAAAAGAAAATGCTGCTTCGCTCGCCGTCGCCGCAGTAAAACAAAAATAATTTCAAACGTCAAGGACCAAGAACAGGGTTAATTTATGGCTCGAGGACTTTCAGCTTTAGTCGAATTAACAAAGCTCTATCGACATATTTATTGCTCTGTAAACAACATTTGACAGCATGCGATCGCGTGCGACTCGCAGACTACACCAGGCCTTCGAATATAAATTCGTATCATACAAAAGCTTAGCGTCCGGTATTAAATATTTTACAAAAAACAAACTTCGATTGACAATTTCCTTCGAATCGGTCAAATAGAATGAATAGTACAACGAGGATCCACCCTCCAGTAGACAACCCGTTTGAGAAGCATACATTAATTTATTCCATTCAAGTGGTTCTCCTTAAATGCCAGCAAAGTAATTTGAGCCGTTTCAAATAGTACCTAGATCTGTTTTTGGGGTCTAAGGAGCGGTCGCGGTGAGAATATTTAGAGAGGGTACTGTGTGATGTGTCTGAGATAGGGGGTACAATTTTGCTTTCCTTCTCATTAAAAAAATAATCGGGTCAAGCCAGCATACATCACAAAAAGCATTTGCAATTCAAATCATTAAATACTGATGTCGCATCACCTGGCTTGGAAAATTTCATAGCAGAGCCTACAATCTGCATATTGGCACAATTCCAAACCACTTCAGAAGGTTTATAAAACAGATCTTATATCACTGAAGTCAATACGACGTTCAGAGACTTTAGAGCCAGTCAGGTCAGGACCTGGACCAGACCAGACTGGTCCTGACCTGGTCTGGTCCTGACCAGACTCGTTTTTATATTATTGAATATAATTTGTTATAAATATGGCTGGCCTGAAATCATAATATGAAATAAAAATTCCATCGTGTCGGCTTTATTAAATTCCTTGGTTACTCAATAGCATGCGAGTCTCGTCAGCGGGATCATAAACCCTTATTTATCATGTTTAATGAATTATCTCTGAACTGGTTATCCGTATTCTTAGCTTGCGGGAGGCGGCCGGCTGCTGGCGGTAAAATCAATAGTCGCGCGCAACCCCGCCCGTACACCCTTCTCGTGTAACTTTAAAAGCATTTACACACTTGGCGATATGAAGGCAGAAGATCTACTTTTCCTGACCAAATATTCCGGGTCCGAAATTGCATCAGAACTTGCCAGGATACTCGTTTATGAAGTGTCACGGGCGAGTTCAGTTATTAATTTTAGTGACGTCACTTTTCTGTCGTCTGCCATGTAGCCTAGTGCGTACGTTCCTTAACTAGTTAAGCAGCTCCAACACAATCCGTTATGCGCTAACTTATCAACAACTGTAATACTGTAAAGTGTAGACTGACAACATGAGGTTAGATTACGGAGGGTAGTTTGAAGTTGCATCATTTATGAATGTGTTAAAGTTTAAAGTACAATATTATGGCATTACACATTAAAAGAAAATATTCTTCGGCCTTTAAGCACAGTATTTACTCTGTACTAAAAAATTACTCGAACAAAAGGCATAAAATACTCAACATGTTTATTATGAATTTTTACTGATCTTCTTTTCAATAACAAAACGAGGAACTCTTTAACAAACCAGTATAAATTAAAGAACATTAGGCCCATCCTGATGAACTTAACCTTCAACGTAGGATAATTAATTGCCTCGTAAATATTTACCGTCTTGCGTTTAATTTAACAGATTTGTTTGGGATTAAATAGCTCTTCGTATAAATTATACGGCGTTGATGGGTCTGTTAAAATTAGACAATATAAAATGTTGATAGTTTGTCTTTAGATTTGCAGATTTTGTCAAATGTATGATGAATCATAAGCAGTGAATTAAGAATAAAAAAATGTAATGTTGGTTATTTTGAGGTAATATATTATTAGTTTTTTTTATAGAGAGCTTCTTGCATTATCTTTTAAAGGCTCTTTGCTATATCTTTGGCGGGATTCAATATTCAAGAAAATCTTTCGAAATTTTCCACTTTACCAATTTTCAGCGATGTAATCCTCTTTACCAAGGTTTAACTGTTCACAATGTTTTTGGGAATGGCTTCTCGAATATCTTTTTGAAACCGTAAGGTAAATAAATATCAGTAGGTACCTACCGCTTACGTCCTACGATATCGGTGAAGAAAAAAGAAATATAATATTTACAATAATTTACTTGTGACAACGACAAGTATTATTATTTATTACAAAAGAAAATACCTACTTTAGAAGTAGCAGTTATTTACTCTTTGCACTTACCTTATTTGGGATTGTCCGGTTTGTTTTCATGATTATTTGAACAAAATATATCGCCCATCGGTTTAAAAATAAAATACGTGTATTTTTAGCCGAGTGGATAAAAACATAAAGAGTTCAGTCGAGTAAATTTCAACATTTCAAATCTAAATTTATATTTGCAAGTTTTATCTCTGTCGCTTGATATAAAGTAAGCAGCAACAAAACATCCAAATAAGCTATCTAGCACTTCCTGGACGCAATGTATGGCAGTCAAGTTTCTCGATTCGGTCGTATCCACGGTGAATTCTCATAGTCTAAGAGACTGTTTCACAATCTTCAAATAAGTGTCGAATAGCTTATACTGTCGCTGTTTACTTAATATCGAGCGACAGAGACAAAACATGAGATTAAGCTGTCTGACACTTATAAGTAGATCGTGAATCAGATCCTAAGTATTTCGATAATTCTGCTAGTTGCTAACTTGCTACCGATTGTTAATGGACAGAGATTATATGGCTCGTCTGATTTTTCGCACCGAAGTACTCGTACCTAAAAATTTACGCCATGTTGATATCACCATTACCTCAAATGTCAAAATGGCCCCAAGCAATTCCAAAAGTGGGGCCAGTTTTTGCATGTCTCGTCTATAATATCCCTACGTCTATGCTCCTAACACATAACACGTTACCTTAATGTTGTTCACGGGACGAACCCCTGCACAGTAATGGATGTAAATTGTAATATTGTTACAGCCATCAGGGATCTTTCAAAGCGAGGGCTATTTGCACAAAAATACCTGTCATTGTGCTTAGGACTTAAGAATTAAATACAACATTTTATTTTAGCTACTAATGAATTATCATAATTTTAAAATTAATATTCCGCAATATATTATTCTATGCAGGCTGCAGCTATCCCAACTCCCAAGTATTTGCGAAGTACACAAGAGGTTGGATAATGAGATAAGAGGGAAAGATAAATAAAACTGAAGTAAAGCACGTTCCCGCTCTATGAGACCTTAGACTCATTAGAGAGTGAAAATAGTTTTCAAAATAGCAAACACGTCGCGTATCCTAAACCCTACTGTGTTTAAATAATATATAATATTATGTACTTTCTTGGAAAAATGTACTTCTTACAATAAGAAGAAAGAAACTTACTGAGTGTTAGGTTAGCGAAAAATGGAGATTATACAGCTGTTTGCGTTTCACATTCTATGGGTAGTAGGCCGGGACGGGTTCGAAGCCTTATTTATACAAAATAATTATATTGCTGTGTCTGTTTGTAACTTTGAATTAACACGCTTTTTAATAAATGCATATGAAAGTATATATATACGCTACTTACATAAAAAGGTATTTTTTATATTTTTGTATGTCTGTCTGTTTGTTCCGGCTCATGTCTGAAATGACTTGACCGATTTAACGGGACTTTCACTGGCAGATAGCTGATTTTATAAAGAGTAACTTACTCTATTTTTATCTTAGGCTACCGTTTAAAAAAATTGTGTACCGTTTCCGTTAGTTATACGTCTAAGTTGCGAACACCAGTTAGTTGAATAAAAAGTAGGAACATCTGAAATAGGTCAGGAAACGAGTTTCGCAGTTTTTGTTTGGCCTGAAAATGGGTGATAAAAGTTTGTATGGAGAAGCTATTATTTTTGATATTTTCCGTTTGAAATAAAAAAAATAACCGTTAACAATAAACATAATACGTTTTGGAATACTCACATCAAGACCTTTCATTTTAACTAGTAGCAAACTTCATAGTTCTAGGCCAGTACTCTATAAATTTTTACCCTTTAGTGTCGAAATATGCTTTTTTTTAGCTTACCAGCCAGCTTCAAGGGACCGTATACGATCATGACAGACGGACAGACGGACGGACGGACAAGAAAATGATCTTCTAAGGGTTATGTTTTGTCCTTTTGAGGTACGATAACCTAAAATTAAAAGAGAGATCAATAGAGGACATGTGTAATGAGTAATGCTAATGTGTATCCTGAATTTGTTGCCAGGTGCGATTTTATTAAAATCAGCTCATAAGGCAATTAAATGGGGATTTGGGTCTATAAATCTGTACTAACATGTAAATCTGGACCTCAACGACGAGCTACCTTCCTTTACAAATTATTACCCTTTTAACTCATGAGGAAACGGAGGTATAATGTGATTTGTGATCGCTCACTAGCTTTTTACATATTACTAAGTATATATATATATTTTAGTTAAAAACAAGCGAGCGGAGCGTGCGAGTTTTTTTTCAATTTTACTTGTTCTGTTAGGTTAGAAAGAGTCTTTGGAAAAAATAACAAATAAACTGCGCAAAATAAAACAGTTACTAAATATTACAGTATTTAGGTATGTTATTTTATTATGTTTATATGGTTATTTTCTATTTGAAAGAGTCATAGTTTTTTTGCCGTATTTGATATTTTGATCATTATGATTTATCGGGACATTTAGCGCCCCAATCAGGTGCAAATCGGGACCCCTAAAAATCGGGACATTCCGCTCAAATCGGGACTGGACGGGATCAAACTGGCAACCATAGGGTTGCCAGGTGACCCGATCTGATACTGTTTTATAAAATCTTACTAAATTGCACAAACATAGTCTGCAGCCCATGAGCTAATTGATACTTAGGAAAAATGCGTGAAGTACTACTTCGTAAATTTTCAGGATTAAGCATTATATTTTTATAAACACACGTCCAAATTCGGAGTTAGTGTAGGCAGCACTAGCAGCCAGCAGGCGCTAATCGCTATCTAGCCGTGTCTATAGTGTGCGGTACCGTCCGCGTCGCGTCGGCGGTGTATCAGTGAGATTGTTTTCGTGACAGAATGCTATTTAGCACTTATCGCTTTTTATTTTTTTATTTTCTTTACATGTTAAGTTAATAATACAGAAAATTAAACATTTTAAGTGACCCCCGAATCGTCATGCAGAGACCGAGCTGATGACGATTAATTATAGCTAAGAACCATCACAATCACGTCAGCTTTCAAACTAAAAAAATCCATCTAAATCGGAACTTTCGTTTAGGATCTATGGTGCCACGGACACAGACACGTCAAATTTATAACACCCCTCTTTTTGCGTCGGGGGTTAAAAAGATAAAATAACACCAATAAAGAGCTATGATTCGAATAGATTATGCTGGCTCTACCAGAGTTACACTTTAAATTCAGATTATTTCATTAGTAAAAAATACAGATATACCTTTGTAGCAGTAATTAATGAAATAAAATAATGATCATGGGTTGTGGCGCATGCCAAGGATATTAACTGCCTAGTTTACCTTTCATTGAATGAGCTCCATGGCCCAGCGGTAAGTTTTATGTTTAGTGATGATGGTGAGTTACCTTATGAATTGGTCAGATCAATTGATATTTTATCAATATATTCTATTAATGTTACTATATCTTTGGGCCAGGACATATATATAGTACCTTCAAACAACTTTAATTCACTGTGAAAAACTTAATTAAACATCTTGTTCCAAAATCACTCATCCAGTTTTTCTATGAAACTTTTACAACAATTATTTCACTTTATAATCTTTACTAATATTTTAAGCAGTCATTTTGCATACTAAAATCTGCAACACATGTACATATTTGCTTGGCAGACCAGATCAATGCAGATTGCGGCAGACTCAATTAATAATAATTATGTTCTCCAGACTGCTCTACACATGGCCAGATTTGGTCTGGAGCTTGCTCCGGATTTGGATTTTGCTCTGGACCATATCTGAGTGTGTGTTAGCACTTTAATTGAATCTGAGAATTTTAGCATTTTGCTTTAAAAATACTTGCTGAGCCAATTAAGCAAGGGTTTTTTATGTTACATGGAGGCATTACAGAAAAGATTTTGTGAACCTCGGTTCTATGGTCTTGGTTGGACCATTGTTATATTATTCAGTGTATTCTATACCCCTTTATATTCTAACATCAGTTTTATAGTACACCACTGCAGTATCTTTACTTTCAGTTCAGCCTGTCTACAGCATTTTATAAGAGAAATCTATGAATATGATGTTTAAATTATGGATGACACTATATTATTTACTTAAGAAAACAAGGAAATAATTCATGACTGTAGGTTCAATGTTCTACTTAATTTAGACAAGAGAAACAATTTAATAGCTGTGGTAGCAGATATAGATAAAATCTATCACATATTTCATCTTACACTGGATAAGTGTAATGTATTTGTGCTAAAACAGAAGTTTATTTTGGTAAGTAAATTATCCATAATGCGTCTCTAAAGTAAATGTTACCTGCTAATTGATTTTATAAAAATTAAAGTTAAAAAGGTGACGTCAAACACTTATTTAGCCTAAATGACATCATATTTTACAGAAGCGATAGGTCTTTGTTCACATTAATTAGTAACATAGAAGTTAGTAGATATGTGAACGAGAAATTCTTACTATGTATAATATAAAATTGAGGTTAAGTGTGTAAATATGTTACACAAATAATTGCTCGTAATTCTAATCACAAAATGGGTGTAACATAACCTTACCTGGTGTTTTAGGTGGTACGGTGTGGTAAAAACAAATCCACTTGGTGTCACAGTATACACACTAGGCACTAAAACTGCACCACAACGTTGGAGTGAAAGGCTTTCCCTTCTGCCTGACAGACTTTAGGTCGATCGGCTCGATGAGCTTAGCCTACGAAATGCGCAATGTTTTGACTATGCGCATTCGATTTCGCTGTGATTGTCATGCGCGTTTGTTTATTTACAGTAAGTTTTACAATTATTGTAAAAGATTAATAAGTAATCAAATTGTTAACATTTAGGATACTATAATCTCGTTCAAATCAAATTTGAAATAATATTATTATTGCCACTCTTTCTTTTGAAGTGTAAATAAAACGATATGCCATCTGTTGACAAGTAGCCAAAACCAGTAATCGGTTTGATTTCGATACATAAAATTAATTATATTTTTACAAAGAGCATAATGTACTGTACAGTACGACCACGAACTCAACGTCTTTCGAAAATCGTCGTTTTTACATAAGTACACCTCTATCATTTCCATTGACAAACGAAGATTGCCGAGGGCCATTAGCAACATAATTAGTTGGACTGTATGTTTTGGAATTTTATTTAGTAGGGATCTTTAATTTTTAAATTCGTTGTAATATTTTAAAAAATAAGATAATTTGACTTCCATTAATATTTTTGTATGTCAATTTATTTGGTTATAATAATTTTAAGATTAAACAAAAATTGATTTAACTTTATTGCCGACCCGATGCACATCACTATAATATCAATATTGCTGCCAATATTAGGTGACATTTGTATTTTAATATATCTAGCCAATAGATGGCGTTACACTATGAAAACTGATATAAAAACGATTGAAATTACTATATTTAGCTTCATTTCAAATTACTTCGTAACTTTTGAATGAAACGAATGATGCAGTTTTACTTGTTATGATAATTGGCCTCGATATCTTTAATAACTTGTTTTTAGGGTTCCGTATGGGTCGTAAGGTAAAAAACGGGACCCGATTACTGGGACTTCGCTGTCCGTCCGTCTGTCCTCAGATTAAATACTGTAGGTATTCTTCCGTGCGTCTCTCCGTCTGTCACCACTCACCAGGCTGTATCTCGTGAACCGTGATAGCTAGACAGTTGAAATTTTCACAGATGATGTAAATACATATTATGTTAAAGCAGCAACAGAAGTCTGTTGCTGCTTTATCAACAAATAAAAACAGAATATGTAAAGTAAAATTTTATATCCAATAAGTATTTTCCCATACAACAAACGTGTTCTTTTTGCCGATCTTTGCTCGATATTAATAACCGCAACAGGTAGCAGACTCTTGAAATATTCACAGAATATTAAGTTGTATATTCTCTTCAAAAATAAATAGTAAAAATAATACTAAAATAAATATTTAATATGGGTACTTAATCCCATACAAAACACTTGTTTTTTGACGCTGTTTTTTTGTTAGATATTATTACTATTGCTCGATATATTTAGTATCTAATCATTTTAGTTGTATAGAAAACGAGCTTGTACCCCCACTACACCCCCGTGGGGAGGGTTCCCAAGTCCCTGAAGACTCCGGTAATAATGGTTAACTTTCCGACCTCCCGGAGTGCAATAATTTCTCCGGTTTTTCTAAAAATTAAATGCATCCGTCGCTCGCTCGTCGCTACTCAGTCGCTTTGCGGCCACAACACCGTGCGCCGCTCCGCTTCCGGTCTAAGCCTGTTCGTCTCGCCGTCGACGTTGTTG
This sequence comes from Phengaris alcon alcon, assembly GCA_037179445.1. Lineage (NCBI taxonomy): Eukaryota > Metazoa > Arthropoda > Insecta > Lepidoptera > Lycaenidae > Phengaris > Phengaris alcon. The sequence goes on along the minus strand of JAYRCH010000222.1, from coordinate 274,872 downwards.
ATTCGGCGGTGTCTGTCTCTGTCATCCAAACCGCGCGCGCGATCCGGAATACCAAGCAATGAAAATTTTATCTTTAAAAAAACCAATTACATGGATCAGCATTACTAGACTCAAGGAATTATTAAATATTGACTTAAATAGTGACAAATGGCTGTTTGGCGGAGAAAAGCGCTCGGATGCGCTCGTAAGCAAAATGGCGATCGCTAAGCGGTAAGCGATGTCAACTGCTAAATGCTATTTTCTTCAAGGACGCTAATTAAGCGTTAACCGGGGAACCTAACAAATATATATTTATAAAGTATTCAAATCAATTTATATATTAATTATTATATGCAAATATATTTCAATATTTTTTGTGTAAAAAAATTAAATCCCGTATTTTTTGGCTTATATAAACACTTGTCCCATATAGGCTGAAAAAAAAAATTGGCAACCTAGTAAGGAAAAGCTTATCCTCTAACTTCTTTGGCCATTCAAACCTATAAGTTACAACAGTTTTTGTTTTTATTCATATTTTAGTTTATTATTAGTTTCGCTCTGTCCGTCCGTATGTCTGTCTGTCTGTTCGCGCTTCTAGCTTCTGTAATTATGAATATAAATGGATGAAATTTGGTATAGTTAAGGATTGTGTATAGATCTCAGTTTTAGCATCATAAAATAATAATAATTTTATATTTTAGTGGTGGCTCCCCATACATGTGAAGTGGGGATGTAAAATATTTTTTCATTCTACCCCATCATGTGGGGTATCGTTGAATAGGTATTTAAAATAATGCCTTTATTTATGGTTTTATACGTGACTTTTTTACAAAGTCGACCATTTTTGAGTAATCGGCCTCCAAAATGGTTTATAAGTTGGGGACCAACTTATAAACCACTTTGGAGCCCCCCCTCCTGGCATTTCTAAACTATAAGAGATAGAAACTGGTAATATTCCGTGCTGATAGAGCATGCTAAAAACTCTTCAGGAAAATTATTTTAAACGAAATCGGGCATTAACTTTTGAAGTAATTAAAAGAAAACGTAATGCGCGTTGATAGTTACGGAACTTTCCTTAGACATGTCCTGTCATGCTCTTGGTTAGGTAATTATTTTTATTTTTTAACCGACTTTCCAAAAAAGGTGGCGGTCGGTTCCAAAAAATCGAGGGAACTCCTCGAAATTTATATAGACACAATATATGGTGTGTTGAGGACAGCGGCCTCGTAACGTGTACCAGTGAATTGAAATGTGAACGATAAACAAGTGATTTAAAACAGTACATAAACTATAATAGTGAACACTTAGTGACTATATATGTATAGATTTCTATAGCATCAGTGTGCAAAAAGTCATGATGGTGTTTTATGAACTTAAGGCTATTTTGCTTATATATTTTAAAGTGTAGTGAATTTTAACGTAGTTTCTTTTGATTTATATAGATAAACTTATGTTTATTTTTCCTATTAGATATTATTATCTAATAGGAAAAATAATAGTTTGGATTATATAATAAATGGATACGGAGTTATTAGGCAAAAAATGGTAAAAATACATAAGATTTCATACATGGTGTACCTTAGATTATGCATAACTTTTATATGGAATAAGATTATTAGTATATAAGGATTTATGTAATTGGGAATAACAATAAAGAATTTCACACAACGCGTTTTACTTCACCTGACTCATGGAAAATAGTGAAAATTATGGAAAATAGCCGTATAGAGAGGCAAAAGTGAGATAGCAAATCGGCCTAAAAGAGGCGTACGGGCGCGGCTCTCTATACGGCATTGCCATGAGCCAGGTAAGCAAGACGAAAAAAGTGAAAATCGTTCTCCTCAAATAAGTGTTATTTTTATCGCCCCGGCTCTGCCCAAATCGGTGTAACCTTGCTTCGAGTCTAATCTGAGCAGGCAATTGAAATCCTGTGGAATTATACAGTCCCCTACAATAGTGATTTCAACTTTTTCTGAAGTAGTCTAAGCATATGCTACCAAAATGTAAGATTTTACACCAAGGTATACCCAGGGGTATCCAAAAGTACTGAACAGAACTCCCGACTCCTTATAGATACATGTTCGGCGTTATTTAAAGAACTGCAAGCATATGCAGTGTCATATGCTATACTATATAATTACGTCAATTAGAGTAATCATCATCATCACCACCACCATCACACCACATGACTGATGATGTATGGGGATGTATATAAAGGGTACTTATAATAGTATTTTACACTAACACGGATATCTTTAAACATTAATCTGCCGTTTATGGACGTATTTGCAAAATTCTTTTGATGTTGTAAAGGATATAATTCGAAATTCGTCCTTTAGTCACTAAAGTGGAAACCTGATGATGGGATCCATGAGGAATCGAGGGAACTCCTCGAAATATGGATACTTAATACTACTTACTAACTTAATAATACTTACTACTTACTTAATATTCGAAATGCTCCTCGAATAATAATTCGTCATATACTAATAGTACCTACGTAATTTTTATGTTTTGAATTGTTTTTCTGTCCTGTTTTTATGACTTTTGTATGTAAGTCTTTGTTTTATTTGTGGTGTAATGTCTCATTGTGTCAAATAAATGTTTATTATTATTATTTTTATTAAATGTATATGGAGAAATATAGTGTTTTTGACTTTTTCTGAAGTAACACAAGTATATGCTACCAAAAAATAAGATTTTGCAACAAGGTATAACCCTAGATCCAAAAGAACTCCTCAGTCTTTAAAGATACGCGTTTGGAAATTTCGGAACTTTTTAAAGAACTGCAAGCATATGCCACTATGTAACTTGCAGTAATCATCATCATCATCATCTTATTTACAATACTTAATGGAAGCCTGGCGCGTATTCAATTATACATTCGATCATTTATTTTAAACGTTCTTAAAATGTATTAATAATAATTTAACAAAATATCACTAAAAAGGAAAAAAATATTATTTTTAAACAAAAACTTAAACCTTAAAAAATATCCCTTTTTAAAACGGCTACAATTTTAACAATTTCTCTACTCAATCTTCTTAATTTTGAAGTCGGTCAAATTTGATCGTGACTTCTATTTTAAAATCTTATATTGTCTTATCAGAATGTTGTTTGGGCTGGTTCTGGGACTGGGACTACTCACAAATGCAATAAACTTGTAATTGACTGGCTGGATATAATATTCTTGAATAGGGATGTTGCCTAGTATCGAATATTAATTTTTTACAAATTAAATTTTTAAATTGTTCTGTAAAGAATTTAGAGGTACTTACTTACATAAATCTCAAAGAAATATATATTTCGGTTGTTGCGATTAAAATTATAAGCAAATAAAAAATATTGCCCATCTCTTTCTCATAAAACGATTTGTTACGACTTATGTCACAAGCCGTACATTTTAAAATGTCAATTAATGTATGGCGGCTGCAACTCGTGACGTCACAGTCGATATATCGCTCCCTTTCTTATTGTAAATTGACTGTATTTTCGTTATTTGTGTTTCGTTATTTTGAGTTCACAAAAATGGGTTTTAGATTGTTTATAAACATGTTGTCTAAAATCGAATAGACGAAAAAAATTTTTTGGGCAACATAACATACCTGTTAAAAGGTAAAACCATAGAATTAATTTAGCTATAAGTTTTCCATGTAATTAAATGTGGAAAACTTTACACTACGTTTAGCAACTGCGAGGCTACTTGACTAGTTCAAGTAGCCTCGTTATGTACTTGTAGTTGCTATACATACTTACAATAATTTTAGTCCCTCAAGGCCAATAACAAATGTTCCTAAGTATTTATCTAGTGTAATCTTCGCACGTCAATTGTCACGTTTTCAAAATAGTTTTACAATCTAAAGACAGTTGTACCAAATACGACCGATAGTGAAATAGAAAATTTTCTCTCAGCGATCATTTTCTCTTAAACCATATTCAAAAATGACTACAAACATACGTGACGTGACGTATATAATTATTATAGACGGGGAATGTCGAGGCAAAAACTGTCCCCACTTAAACGGCTTTTGGGGTTATTGGGACAATTTTGACATTTGAGGTATGGTGAAATCAAGATGGCTAACATTTGAGGGATGGTGAAAACAAGATGACGTAACTTTTTCTTATATGACGATATGTTTTTGTCAATTGTACGTACCATCCTTAGTTTTGAAATCTTTGACTATGAATATTGTATGGGTAAAAAGGGGTAAAATATTATGTTATCTCCACTCATTTAATTAAAAATTAAAAAATATCGCAGGAATACGACCTTACGATTGTTATTCGTAGCCTTACGACGTTTAGATGCAATCTGATAAGGCTGTGTCGTAAATATATTTCAAGTACACAAATTCAAATACAATACAAATATTATATAAAATTGAAGTATCTGCTAATCTGTTTGTAAAATCAAATTAACAGCTTTGCGCTAAAAGCATATTATGATAGTAAGGTTTGGCATAATCAATCACGGATATTTTGGGTATAATATGATCTACTAATTATGTAAAGTTTTAGGCAGAAAAATAATTTAAAGATTTCGAATAAAATATATTAGGTAATAGGTATACTAAATAAAATTATGCTATCTCTAAGGCATTGTTGTCTTTAACCTCACAGAAACAGCAGACTTTAAAACGAAAGCAGGTTTTACCTAAATAATATCAATTCATCAGTTGTGTGAGGACAATAACCTCCGTAGCGCCGTAATGTAATTTTATTGTTCTTTTTTCGATTTTTAAAATTGTTTTTCTGCCTAAACGCCTTTACATAAGCAGTAGATCACCAAATAATCCCCAAAAGGTCGAAAATATCCGTAACTGATTTTACTAAACCTTATATGTATATACGGTACCTACAACAACAAAAATATTTTTAAAATTTGTGTCTGTTCGTCTGTCTGTCTGTTTGTTACGGCTAATTTCTGACACGGGTGGACCGATTTTCACGGGACTTTCACTGGCAGACAGCTGATGTTATGCCTATAGGAGTAACTTAGACCACTTTTATCTTAGGGTTCCGTTTCCGATAGATCTACGCAAACGAAGTTGTAGGCACCAACTAGTCTATAATAATACTATAAAAAGGTTTGTTTGTATGTTTGTTTCTTTGTTTGCATTGAATTAACTACCGGGCCGATTTTGATGAAATTTGGTACATATATAGATCATACGGTATACCACGGGTAAGGATATAGGCTACTTTTTATCTCAGCAAAATGTACGGTTCCAGCGAGAAATCGCGGGCAACATCTAGTAATCTATATATCGAGTTAGTGCGGAATCATAATACAATTCGTATCAAACAAAGAGAAATATCAAACGGTAATCCGCTTAGCGATAAGATACAGTCACAGAGCACGTCGTTATATAACGTAACGACCGCGCTAAACGACAGGCGTCGTTACTGTCGCCATCGACCGTTATAATCGATAACGCCGATTGTGTGATAACTTCCTTATCGTTTCTGCTGAAAAATGAAACAATGATGTGGAAATGCTTCATGATAACGTCAATGTTCATTTATACGCTAATTTTATATCTATCGAAGATATTTTCTTGCTTAACGACACTTTTCCCTGTTCGATACTTAAATAATTACTGTTGGTTCAGAAGTAGCTTTGTTTAAGCGATAACTTAAGATTCAATGTGATATTATATTGTTGCGCGATGAAGAAAAAAATGTATAAGTATAACTAAAAATGAGCAGTTTCCGAGGGATAAGACCTAAATCAATTTTTATCCCCCAAAACACCGTGCATACTAAATGCTGTTTCCGAGATTCCGATTATATATTAATACACAAGATTTTCTCGTTCCCTTATTAATAAAAAAAGGGGTCTAAAAAGGCCGAAACAAGAAAATAATTCAGGTAGAAATCCTGAAATGCATAGGTACAAAAATGGTTAAGCTAGAGCCGTGGTCGCACCTACTAATGGCATCTAAGCGTCAGTTCACACCGAGATGCGTCGTGCTAGTGCTAGGAATGAGCTGACCCTAAGTTCTAGAAAATGCGTATATATGTCATACACATGCATACCCCAAGGTAGGTCGATACAGACTGCTGACTTCAGTAGCAGTACTTATCATCTATGCTGTTGACAGGCTGCGATTTGACATCGACTGTTCTGATCCTTTTAAAGTGGATGCGACCACGGCTCTACCTTGACCATTTTTGTACCTATGCATTTCTGGATTTCTATGTGAATTATTTTCTTGTTTCGGCCTGTTTAGACCTCTTTTTTACGTAGTCGGGTTATAGTTTTTTTAACTTATTTTTCTTATTTCGTATTTTTCCGTTTCCCAATCGAACATATTTTTGGAATAATATTAATAAGTAATCAAAACACTTGAAATTACAAATATCTTCCTCAGGAGCGCGGGCGAGCCAATTTTTTTTCTAGATTTAAAGAACGATAATAATGAAATAGAGCTGCAGCAAATCGGATGTATTCGGTACTGAGTAACATAGCATGATATGAGGTATCAGAAGTAACGAGTAACGTAACGATACTATAGTGATGAGTACTATTGTTATAGTAACGAATACATTCGGGTACATAATATATATTAATATATAACTTATATATATTTATATTCTTATCATTACGTAATGTTCGAAAATTGGACAACTGGGTTGTTTGTACGACCGCTTTTAAACATATATTATGTCTTAAACGATATGATTTAATATAAAATATATATACATATTTGTAATGTGCTTGTCAATACCTTTCTTTTGATACACGTGATGATTATCTCGGTTTAATTTTTGTAGATGTTAGAATCTGAGGTCTCATTTTCGAAACATACAATTTTGGAAAAAAAATAGCCTATGTTACCCGCGACATCATCACGAATCTATTGACACCTCATTTATTAAAATTGGACCAGTAGTTAAGACGCTACGAGAGAACAAACATACATACATACATAGACTGCCAAAATCATTACCCTTCGTTTTAGCTTCGCCGTAGTCGGGTAGAAATATTTACTCCATGGATACGCTAATCCATGTTCCAACGTTTCAGACAAAGACAGCAACATGTTAGCGTATTCGTGGTGTAAATATTTTCATTAATAAGGGGGTAAAAGTGTAAGATCTGGGCCTTCAGTCAAGATTCATTCGATAATTTCGACGGAGAAGTTCGAAAACAAAATGTATGGGATTTGTCATCGCGTATGGCATTTGACATATGTCATGCTTATAATGACTTATGTCAAATGCCATACATTGTGTTTTCGAACTTCGCCGTCGAAATTATCGAATGCATCTTGACTAAACGCCCAGTTCTAATTTTTCATTGCATTGTGTGAATTTTGGTTAATAATTTTAAGCGTTTTGTCATTCTATAGATAAGGTTTTATCGTCGTATAATGGAGGTTTTACAGGATTACAGTAAGAGCTGGCTTGACCGACATGTCATTACACGTGCTTTTGCTCGCAAAATGCCTACAGATAAAATGCACGTGCATGATTAGGTTTTTAATCGATTACTTAGATTAAAAAAAAAAAAAAATTTTAGATGTTATTATTGCGTGGGCCATCTTCGGCACGATTGGGCCGGCTCGACCGGACAATTTGGTACCACGGTGTCTTAAAAGCGGAGAGATATAAGTTATAACCATGGAGCAAATATAGAGCTCTCTATATATACTCCATGGATATACACTAGAGTTGTGTTTCGCCGGGTGAATCAGCGTACCGGCAGCCACTCTAACTCCAACCTCTATTTTAGTTTAACAAACTACACTACAAGCTGAAAGCCTAAGTGAAGTGAAATAATTGACATTACGTTTCTTAGCAGGTGGGACCCATTTACAAATTATAAATGGTACGAAAAAAAATGGGTCCCACCTGCTACCAAATATAATTTCAATTATTTCACTTCACTTAGGCTTTCAGCTTGTAGTGTAGTTTGTTAAACTAAAATAGAGGTTAAGTTAGTTTTTAGTACTGTGTTGTCTCATTCTTGTTTCGGTCTTTTTAGTGCATTGTTTAGGTATCTGTTTTTTTCTTTAAGATTTCTTAGTTTGTCCAACACACACTTGGTCGATTTAAAGCTAAAATACGACAACGTTAATGCAAATTGATAACAAATTTACTAACAAATAAATAAAATTACATTGCGTTCTCTGGCGCTGAGGTCATTAACCTCACAGAATCAGGTGATTTAAAGAAGAAGCAAAGACTTTGCCTAAATATTATCAATACAATCAGCTGCGCGAGGTCAATTACTTTATCAGCGCCGTAAATTTTATTAAGTATCAATTATTTTATTTTATTTTATTTTTATTGTTTTTCGGCCTAAACGCCTTGACACAAGCAGTAGATCATATGCCCAAAATGCACGTAATTAATTTTGAAGAACCTTATATAAATTCATATTCCTGTGCAGGATGGTGATGATGAATGACTCATTATAATGCAACCAATCTCAGCTTAAGTACTCGTAAAGATAAATTGTACGCCACAAAATTTGATATTAGCTTACCAAGTCACGTCCGGGGAAATACCCGTTGCGCGGCAAACCGGGGGAAACCATTATGCATTAACCGAGTGCGGGACCCGGATGGAAGACTCGACCTGGGCACAGTAAAAGAAGTAATTAATAATTTAAATATTGTGAAGATATGTATTGTAATTTATCACATTGTTTCGAGTTTCTATACAAAGAAAGTCTTGAGAAATTGTTATTAGGAAGTCCGTACAGAATAGAAGAAAAAAATCAGGTGGTTCACCTGATAGTATGTGCAAAAGTGCCGGTACGTAGACGTCTACGATTAGGTACTGGGTGTACTACCCATATTTCGGGTATCTCAGAATAAAAATAATAATCCCCACTTTCGGTGATGGCAGCAGGTTTACCTGAAACCAGACCAGCTACGTAAGAGTTATTTGTATAGTACCCAAGTGTGTGCGCAATACACAAGAGCATTAACTCTTCCTTTACTTTCGTAGCCGTACTTTCGTAGGACGGAGGGCCCTATTCCTAATCGATGCCTATTCGACACATGGATCATTTTTCTTGTCAGACAATTAGCTAATCAGCCTGCATTGTCTTAACAAGACTAGAAAGAAAAATTATTGTTAATTAACGCGGGGATAGCACCCACGTCCTGCGGAGTCGAGAGCAATCAGCAATCTCTAAACCACTGGACCACGGAGATGTAGGTTTCCTTAATAAGTTAACGAAATATTGTTATAAATAATATTAGGTTATTAATATTTATCTACGTAAGTACTAAAACTACCATGAATAGGTAGTAGTAATGAATAGGTATGAATAGGAAAAATTGTTCTTTCAAAAGAAATACGATATGTTTTTCAATGTAATGTTTATCTGTGTATAACAAGAGTCAAATCTTCACAAGGTTTGCAAAGTCGTTAACAAAATAATTTACCTTATATTATGCTTATATTATTATACGTTCTATGAGTACTTTTATTATATGATATATCTGATACCGGTATACATACCTTTTACCTACCTAAGAATCATGATATTAGATTACACATATAACAAACACAACAAATAAAAAACACATTATATTATACCTAATTCCCTACTGTATAAACTTGCTCACGCCCATTTTCCAATCGGGATAGGCAGAGACCACCGAGCCCAATAAGCAGGCAGAGGCCAGCGAACCCTATACGGCCGAGCAGAGGATACAGAAAATGTGTATGCCCACTTCTCGCCCATACAGGATCTCTCCGGTCATACGTCACGGAAACCGAACCTCGTAGTCATAACACACCTACTTAAGTAGCTTAAAAATAAAATACGAACGTGGCGTCATACTGAGACTTATAAAACCTTGTCGACGTATTGTGAAGGGTATGATCATCATGCCTCTAGCATTAGTATGTGTGAGAAAAGCATTATAAGTATTTACTTTGTGTAATTTGCCATCTACTCGTAGCTTTGTTGTGTTAACAGTTGAGTAATATCTTCTGAATGAGTACCTGATTTGCGTTCACAACTCATAAGCCCTATTTACAGAACGGATACGTTAATCCATGTATTTGTCCGTCAATTTGATTTTAGAACGTATCAGACAAAGACAGCAACACGGGTCAGCCTATCCGTGGTGTAAATATTTATGTTAATAACGGGGAAGAATTCCTAGTTCATTCATATTTCAAGCGTGCACAAAATCAGCAACCTCCATTAGGTTAGTAAAAGACTAGCCTAATATTTGTAACAAATAGGGAAATCCCGGGCCCAAAACGGTCGTTGGTGATTAGGCTAGGACAATTTGTCCGGAATCCGTAAGGCCGGGGAAAATAGAATTCTGAAGAATTCTATTTTCAGAGCACTGAAAATAGAATTCTGTGCTAATACAATAGAGCTGAAAATCGAACTCAAGAGTGTCATGTCAAATGTTAATTTATGTCAAATTTGACAAGCCGACACTCATGTGTGCTATGCTTATGTTACATGCTAGCCTTTAGGTATATGGTGTCCCCATAGACGTATAGATAATATTATCTAGACGAGGCATGTCGAGGCTAAAACTGTCCCCACTTAAATGGCCCCACTTTTAGGGAATTTTGTGATCATTTTGACATTTGAGGTATGATGAAATCCAGATGGCGTAACTTTTTCTTGTATGGAGATTTTATTCGTTAAATGTACGCCATAGCCCATCGTTAGTTTTGAAATATTTGGGTGTACCTAACAATGTAGTCATTCATACATACGGTACTTTCCCTTAGCCGTATTCCGAATGACTCAACTGTGTTAGCATTGTGAGAAATAATCTTCGTTTCATCGTCATTTTTACCTGAGGTAACTAAAGGTTCGCGATAATCTCAAAAAACTACTGAAAGGATTTTCATGCAGTTTACATTTACCGACTGAGTGGTTCCTTAGGTAGGTTTAGGTCGATAAAATGTTAAGGTTTTGTGGAAATAGTTTGATTTATGACGATAATTGTTGAAGGTGTTGAAAAAAATCAAGCCATCTGGGAGCTTTTATCGAAAACGCTGGCGCTGCCTAACCTAACCCGTTGGAGATAATGTATAACAAAACAATATATGGTGGGATTGTTTCTCTTCTCAAGGTCTACTAAAAAGTTCGCGACGGCATATAACTTTCCCTTAGCCGTATTCCGAATGACTCAACTGTGTTAGCATTGTGAGAAATAATCTTCGTTTCATCGTCATTTTTACCTGAGGTAACTAAAGGTTCGCGATAATCTCAAAAAACTACTGAAAGGATTTTCATGCAGTTTACATTTACCGACTGAGTGGTTCCTTAGGTAGGTTTAGGTCGATAAAATGTTAAGGTTTTGTGGAAATAGTTTGATTTATGACGATAATTGTTGAAGGTGTTGAAAAAAATCAAGCCATCTGGGAGCTTTTATCGAAAACGCTGGCGCTGCCTAACCTAACCCGTTGGAGATAATGTATAACAAAACAATATATGGTGGGATTGTTTCTCTTCTCAAGGTCTACTAAAAAGTTCGCGACGGCATATAATATTATGTGTGTGTGTATCTTATAAGGTTACTATACCCATTCTAAGTTTTAAAGAAAATCACAAATAATGCTGTATTTTCAGAAGCTATTTAGACGGATACAATACTATCTACGAGATATATATGTTATATATATGTATCTAGGGGATATATATGTTACTCTGTGCTATTACTATTTACCATATTGCACTACTTATTTGCTATAGAAGTTTTTTGCCACCCACGCGAGCGAAGCTGCGGACAAAAGCTAGTATATAAATAATTTCGACTATATAATGTCACACCGATTGGCAGTTTCGTATGCGTATGTATAATTTTTGATTTGTTCGAAAAATCGGAATGTAATGTATTTTTTTAATTTATCAAAACTCCGAGCAAAGCTCGGTTACCTAGTTACGGAAAATCGAATTTCTGTGTAAACTCGATTGTACATGCATTCTTCCTTAAAACCCTAAAACATATGTCCTTACAATGGACATTGGACACAATAGTTTCAAATACTGTGATTTGTTTACAAATTGTGAAATAAAAGACTGAGAAGGAATAATTTCATGCACATAACCGAACAGTATAATCGTGGAATCGTAAAGATGTTGTCCCAGCTATTGCGTTTTATGTAGAGTGTGAAATGTTATATAAAATGTTATATAAAAGGAGATGTTCAGAGTTCAGACTGACTGACTGACTGTCTGACATATCTATAGACGCTCGCACAGCCGTAACCGCTAATGGTAGAAACGTGAAAAGATGTTTTAAATAATTGATGTTAGTTAGCCTCTGTAAAACCGATGAAATCGAATCCTTTAACTATACAATTAGAGGTTAAGTGCTAATTTCACCAACGCCTGTTAAATTTAATCGTTGATTATCTTTTTTATTAGTTCATACCAATGAACACAAAATATCTGTAGGATCAATGTTACAAAACTTAATATAAAACAGATATAATGTTTCAATGTTACAAACATAATATAAGACAGAGTATAAAAACAAAATTAACAAGATACAACATTAATAAAACGAAAATTAAATATTGTGATAACAAATAAAGCAAAATAAAATTAGAGTAACGATTAAATGAATATTTTTAGGTGGTGAGGGACGTACAATAAGGACGTATTAAATATCATGTTGTCTCTCTCGTTCTTCGTATTAATGAAAGAGACGTGATATTCAGACAAACGATTAACACTAACGGGCGTTAGTGGAATTGGGACTAAATTACAATACATGAAATTAATGTCGTGATATCACATACATACAATGTAAACAGAAATTTAATCTCAAAAATGTTATTTTGATAATCGTGCATCAAAATAATTGACGGGGCGAATTCTTTGGGGAAAATCGTTTACCTTTAAATGATCGTTTACCTTCATTTGAATCTCAAGTGATTCTGAGAGTGATTCTGAAATCAGGATTGATCATCCTGCTCTCATGTATGTGTAGACTAGGCGGTAGCTAGTAAAATTGCAATTGTAACAAATATTACAATTTTATGATATTAGGTAGTAAGTAGGTACAACTTAGGTACGGTATTGTATTTAATTTGAATCAAAATGCAAATATTGATCATAAAGTTCTTCGAATTTTGTCGTCTCATAGTTCGTAGTTTATTTTCTTGTCTTCTCAAAGAGGATAATATTTTGTCATTTCCAATTTTGAAGATCACAAAATATTTCATTTTTATATGAATACCTACGAAATACGCAAAGTGTAATGTTGCGTACATAACTGCACCTTAGCGGCGAGCTATCTACATTTACAAATTATCCTTTTTTAATTAAAAACGGAACGTATGTAAAATATTATTTTTCTGGTCGCTAGGTAGCTTTTAACGTGTGTAGAATATTTATATATTTCAGTTAAATGCGAGCGAGTAGAGCGAGCGAGCTACTTTTTTTCTAATTTTACTGGTTATTTTTATTATGAAAATCTGAAATACTGAATAGTTATTTGGAAGAAAAAATAATAGTGCAAAACAGAACATAGGTATTAGGTAGGTACTAAATATATTGTAATATACTTTATATATTAAAAAAAATGTTTTCCTATTTAGCTAATTTGATTAATTCCCATTTAAAGACTTTGCACCTTAAAGAAAACAAAAGCGTAAAATAGAAGATTGTTACATTATATGTTAAATTACCTTCTGAATATTAAAACTTAAAAGCGAGCTAGCAACATTTTTATGGTATTTTGCAGAATATATAAAATCTGTTTAATCTGTGTCATATAGGAAAGAAAAAAATAGAAGCCAAAATGAATGTTAAGATGCGCCCCCGTGCTGTATTACTGTAGATTACTACAGTCTATAACTATAAGCACCAGTCTACGTAGCCTACTATTAAATACTCTAACTGCTGCACTGTGCCATGCTGTAGTTACTTTTTATATTCAGTATTTCTACCTGTTCAAGACACACAAAATGCACAAATATGTTCAAGAGTTTCATCTTTCGGACCAAATTAAGATGACCTCGGAAAATACTCTTTCTGTGATTACCGTAATGGCTATTTTGATTATTATGATTTATCCCGATCAGGTGCGTCGTCAGACGCCTTTAAATTGGGACATCCCGTGCAAATCGGGACAAATGGCAACCCTAGATGAGGCATGAGTGATGAGAGGCATTAAAAATAAATGGGGCACTGGGTATCTTGCAGCGCGTGTATTTTGGTCTCAATGCAATATTGAGGTCGAATAAATATAATCATGTCCTTGGCCTTTGAAATATAAAAATGTCCAGCAAAGTACACTCAAGCTGCGAGCCGCTTTGAAATGGCTCGACAACTTTGAAAAAAAATGCAATGAAAGCTTCCGTTGTACGGGCACCGCGCGGCGTTTCGAAACATTAAATTACTTTTTAACCGACTTACAAAAATTGAGGCGGTTATACATTCGGCTGTATATATATACATATATATATATATATATATATATATATATATATATATATATATATATATATATATATATATATATATATATATATATATATATATATATATATATATATATATATATATATATATATATATATATATATATATATATATATATGTTATAGGGGGTATAATCCCAAATTGGTCCGTTTGACATCAAAGTGGTGACCTGATGATGGGATCCATGAGGAATCGCGCGAACTCCTCGAAATTTGTATGGACACATATGATGATTTCGATTTACATATACAGCCAAAAAGTAAGATTTGGCACCAAGCTATACCCTGGATCCAAAAGTACTAAACATAACCCCTGACTCTTTATAGATACATGTTTGGGGATTTCGGCGATGTTTAAAGAACTGAAAGCATATACCACTATGTCAATTACAGTATTCATCATCATCAACACCACCATCACACCATACATCATCACATTATGATGATATAATAGGTACTTCTCATAGTATTTTACACTGACACGGATATCTTTGAACACAAGTCTTACTTTGCCGTATGTGAACCTTTGCAAAATTGTTTTGTTGTTGTAAAGGCTATAATTTGAAATTTGTCCCTTAGTCACCAAAGTGGAGACCTGATGAGGGGGATCCATGAGGAATCGAGGGAACTCCTAGAAATTTATATGGACACATAATATGGTGATTTTGACTTTTTCTGCAGTAGTCCAAGCATAAAATCCAAAAATTAAGATTTTACACCAAGGTACCCTGGATCTAAAAGTACTGAACAGAAATCTTGAGTCCTTATAGAGTTACATGTTTGGGGATTCCGGCGTTGTTTAAAGAACTGCAAGCATATGCCACCATAACACTTACAGTAATTATCATCATCATCACCACCATCTTCACACGAAACACCAACATATAATTATGATGACATATAGGTACTAACTACTCATCAGAGTTTTGTGCAGTGATATCAATGTCTTTGAAATTTTGCTATTTCCAAAATTATATTCGTGATCATCATCATCACTATAGTATATTCAATGCTTAGGTACTGTTAATTTTTTTCCGCCGACTACTACAATAGATAATTTGAACGTGAGTTCTATAAAATATTGTAGGATATTGTTTGGGCTGGTACCGACTTCAAAATTAAGAAGATTGAGTAGAGAAATAGTTAAAATTTTAACCGAATTTAAAAGGGGAATTATTGAGAAAATAAGTTTTATTTCATACTTTTTACTTTGGAAGTCGGTTTTAAATTTTTTGTTTTTACATTCATTTTTGCTAGCTAGGTCATATATTATATTGTAGTATGATAGGTATCTCAAATTTTTTTGGATTCCGTAATTCACGTCTCGGAACCCTTAAGGTTTCCTCATGTCCGTCCGTTCTTCGGCTTACCTTTGGTATAAACCGTTCCACATGTCTATCTCAATGGTAGTGCTCGAAAGATGAAACTTTCCATGTAAATACACACAGTATTTACCACGTCGACAAAAAGCTATAATAAAATATTTTTTTTTGGGTAGCTCTCCTACACGTAAAGTGGGGATTTTTTTTTCTCGCGTCTACCCCACAGTGTGGGGTTCCATTAGATAGGTATTTTAAAAGCATTGAGACGATTTTTTTCATTTGTGTATCCGTTTGTGAGATATTTAACTTTAAAGCGTATTTTTTGTTAAATAGGTCGTCGTCGTCGTGGCGGCTGGCTCAAAAAATCTGAAACAATTCATGATGAAATAATATGTAAACATATTATGTAAAATATTGGTATAATCTAAATTTTAACTGTGAGAGAGACACGCTTCGGCATAAATGGGCCGGCTCGACCGGGTAAATACCACGGCCTCACAGATAACCGGCGTGGAATAATGTTTGCGTTGTGTTTCGCCGAGTGAGTGAGGTTACCGGAGGCCCAAGAGGAGTTGGGAATTTTTAGGACTGGGAACGCAAGTCGCAACACCAGAGGAGTTACACTTGTAACGTGTGTCCATGGGCGGCGGTAATCGCTTACCATCAGGCGATCCGGCTGCTCGTTTCCTGGTTTATTTAATGAAAAAAAAAATATAGTAGGCACGGAACTATACGTGCGATAATGCGACACTCACTTGGCCGGTTTTTTATTGCAAACAATAGCCAAGCATACGACGCGCAAACCGCCCGTCCCGCCAAATCAATCAAATATGGCAACCCTGAAATAAGATAGGCCGGGTATAAAAGTTATTAGCAAGAATAAAATCCAAAATCATAGTAGGTGGAGATGTAGGTGTAGATGTATTTGTTGGTGTAAGTAGGAACTGTAGGAGTATGTAGTTAGGTTGCGTGGGTAGGTGTAGGCGTAGATAAGAGTTGTAACGGAGCTTTGCTCCTCCATAATAGGCTACTTGACCTTGTTTTTATTTATGTCCTAAACGCTACATAATTGTTTCATTACACACAAAAAAATAATATAACATAATTCTGAAACCTAAAAATACTACAAAAAATATTTTAAAAGTACACTTTTTAAAAACCGCCGAAAACACTATTCGCCATGTTGGTTGATAGATTATCTGTGCTGTGACGTCATACTAGTACTATCTGTAATCTGTGCTATAGTACGTAGTAGTGAAATGGCGGTGTTACGTTCCGTTTAACGTTTTGACATAAACAACTTTTGAAGATGACATGAACTATTTATTTACAGAAACGCTCTGTTTCACTACTACATATTAAGTGTTTAGTGTGTTTGTGTCGTCACATCCTTGCCGGATGTTACTTCGAGGTGTTTTCATCAGTATAAATTAAAAAACAAAAGTAAATATTTTTAAATCACTTTTTTTAATAATCTTATGTCCTTAAATTATGATATCGCTGGAATACGTTTTCCTAAGCCAAGTGCTAAAGGAAATACTCCTTCAATGTATGAAATTAAATATGAGTCAAGTAGCCTATTACGGAACTTCTGCAAGAAATCGCACCACCGTACATTGAAACAGAGTGCTAAGTGTGAGTTTTCAAAAACTCATGCTTAACACTCTCTTTTTGACCAGGGACCAAAATTAATTTGACAAGGTACAACTCACAATAGTCTTCAGCATATTGTATTCAAAATTTAAAAAAAACCAGTGACCGAAGCTATAATAATTCGATTAGACGCTATCACGACTACCTTGATATAAATATTTATGGCAGTGTTTTAACCTTTATGTTTTGTAATTACACAATATTGTATTGACATTGTCGTTAATCTATTTATTACAACACTATAATATGTTATGTTTCGACGTCAGTAATTATCAATAATTAGTGACTCTATTTTAGTGTTTTTTTTTTTAACTGAGAACTTAATCTTCACTATGGGATTGACGATTAATGCTTAAAAGTAACTCATTATTTTTTTTTACCTTTTAACCAGTTCCAAATGAGTTTATCATACATAACATTATGATTATTTATAATTTTTAAGAAAAAATTGTAGCACTCCTTGGCAGGAAAAAAATGTGCCACAGAAGACATTTGTGCCCCTTTAGTTTGAATCGTAGAGCTTCAAAGTTTTAGGATTACGTAGTAACTACAAAAATTATGGTTACGCTCTGTCCATCCGTCAGTCTGTCTGTCCTCCCTTGCTAACTTCCTTAATAATGAATATAAAGAAGAAGTAAACATTAAGCTGCAATATTTTACGTAATATAAAATATTGTAGCTTAATGTTGGGTTAAATATTTCATTCGAATAAAAATACACCCTTTAGATTGCATTATGCATTTAGACTTTGTTTTTGGTATCATCAATTATAATTTCGTATTTTAGGGCATGTGGCATGTGGCGTGTGGCTTCCCATGTGAAGTGGAGATGATTTATTTTTTCATTCCACCTAAACTTATGGAGTATCGTCAAATAACTAGGTATTTTTATTTTAAATAAAGGCGTGGTATCATACGTGTATTTTTATAGGGAATGTAAACCATTTTCGATTAATTGACCTTCAAAGTGATTGAAGTCGGCCCACCTGGCATTTCTAAACTATAAGAGGTAGAAACTTGTGGCTTTCCATACTATTTAGGTCATGCTAAATACTCTTTAGGAAAATTATTTTAAGCGAAATCGGACAATAATATTTGAAGTAAATTGAAAAAAAAAAAACTAAGTACTTTGTAACGCTCTTGGTCTTGGTTAGGTTATATTTAAAGTAAGGTTTAGCGGGCAGAAATGTAAAACTCTGACAGAGATATATTATATACTAGATATATTATATCATTAATTTATACTAGGTAGGCATTTAGGAAGGCGTCTTGCCTTTATGAGTTTCTACTGCAAACGTGCTTTAAATTATGAAATGTTGATCTATTCATCATATCTACCTTTCGTCTCTGTTAGCAGTGAAATGAACACATAATTGTTAATAATACTCCAAATATTTTTTCGCAAGTGTAGTAAGCGACGCGTGTTTGTAATAAGAGGAAAAAGCGGCGCGTTAAAGCGAAATAGGTGCAAAATGTAGTAGAGCCTCATATTTCCACGAGTGTCGACTGGCTATACTATATTGCTGAATGCTGGCGAGTGTATTGGACTCGGTCGTTCAAGGTAAAAACTCTCGTTTCATTTTTCTAAACACCAATGCATTTGAAAGCTATTGAACAAGAATCAAGGGTACCCTAATAGATGTGCCGTTTAACTGTACATAACTTTTTAATGTTCATTACATAAACCATTACAACTCTACAAAGTACGAACTGGGACTTTTTTACTATAAAAGAACGGAGTAAAATATGGTAATGCATGTAGGTAATGTAATAAGCTACACGCGACCTAATTAAAAAAATATTCATCGCTACTGATGGCTGTCAAGCTTGAAGCTATTGTGTTTCTGATCTGACTCACGTACTGGTACGAACTACGATTTGATCATTTCCATTTAATATATTAATATTAAATATTAATAAAATAAAATTTGTACATTTTTGTTGTTCGGTAAACACATAATCTAGAGTAAATGAAAGTCTATTCTTAAGTATATCGGTCCTAGTTTTTGCTGAGACATTTATCTCTAAAATGTCTGCTAAAACTGAGTCAATCTCGCAAATCTAAGTCTGTGTCACGACGGTCTCCTTACAAGTATCAAGATTGATGAATGATGATTACGAACACTTGTATATGTTGAGTAGGTCCTAAGATGATGATAATTAATGAAAGTCCAAGGCCCAATAATTATATTAAAGTTTATTCACTGTCACATAAGTAATACATACATTGTTACAGTGTTGGATTGGATCCGTTAATTACATATTTAATTTATTGCGCTTGCGCGTATATCATACCCTGTGTTAAGACATACTGGCTAACTGAACCCTTACATATATTTTCTAAGAAAATGCTCCTCAAACTAAGTAGAATTTAGTGCCTGTTGCCTGAACAGTGACTGTTGTCAGAACTCAGAAGCCATAACATTATGGAAAGCGGTTACGCTATTTATGCAAAATCGGAACAGAGCTTAGTCGTGGAAGTGAATGGGCTTAGCCAATTATCTGCGAGTGGAACCAAAGGGCATACTTCCTTATTGTGATTCACAGCTGGGTGCGGTAGATTTTCACTTTTGACAGTAATAGTCTCCTATATAACTATGTTCGTAGGGACTCCATGTTGAGGCAAAACAATTTTAGGTAATATAATATTATGATTAGTCGCATTTCTTGTTGGATCAAATTATTAATGTCATTCAAACTCTACATTTCTTAAAACCTGTTTTAGATTTTATATGGGTACTTAAAGCTCCTTATATGACGCATGAAAAGATCAGTAGCTCTGAAATCGAGTAAGTCATCAAAGTAAAAAATACAATCGTGTATGGTAAGTACTATTTAATAAGCGATCACTTAAGTAGCGCGTATTATCAGTTTATTGCTTTATTATAACAAAATAACTATTATTTTTACAACAAAATAACTATTAAGAAAGTTATATGTAACATTTCCGTTAAAATTATCTAATAACATTATATAATTAAATTAAAACACCAGCGGAAAATTGTGCAGAAAAGTGAAAACGTTAGCCGTTGTCTTTGTTAAAAATAAAAAAAATCATCGCAGGCTCCACCGTACAGGCTGCGCGGGAGTGGAATGAGGACTAGTCCATTCGCGATAGTGAGGTTGAGGGCAGATAGTGTTCACGCGTCGCTCCGGACCGGCGCACGCGCATATCAGATATCAGCTTCGGTATAAAAGACCGCGAATCCTTCATGCGGCCAAATTAAGTTCCGATCGGTGAAGACAGAACCTATAATGGCAGACATCGTAGCGACACACGCTCGCCATGGCGACACCGAGGGGGTGGTTTTGGCAAAAGGAGTAGCAATGGCAGTATTATTCTCCGCCTCTATGATATGCGGAATCGTGCCTTTGTTTTTGGCGAAAAAATTCAAGTGGATCAAACCCGACGAGGCCGGAGATCTCAAGTCGAAGAATAAGGTCGTAATAACTCTGCTGTCGTTCGGAGGAGGTGTCCTTCTGTCGACCACATTCCTGCACTTGGTTCCTGAGGTCGACCATAACATCGAGGATCTCGTCTGTAAGTAATGATTAGGTTATTTATTCAGACATCATTTATTCAGACAGATATATCAGACATAACGGAATACTTTAAATTAATATATTTTTAAATTATACTTATATTATAATCACCAATGCATGTAAGTTTGTAGCTCTTTAGCGCAATAACTACTGAACGGATTTTGAGGGGTATTATAGTTTAGACTCTGGAAGGTACATATGCTACTTTTTATCGCAACAAAACTTACAGTTCCCGCGGCATTTCTTTTTGCGCGTACGAATTAGCTGGCAACTTCTAGTGCTTATTACAAAATACAAAAACTCTACGTGTATTTATTTAAGAATAAATTAATTTAGCAAAACCGCGAGTAACTTGCGACAAGTAAAACAAGGATTTCGTTCGAGTAACTGGGCATTTACGACACACGTTGCCAAAGCATTCCTCTGCCTCGGAAGTACTGGGTCTGTTTCGTAATACTGTCTACACTTGTACACAAGCCATGTGATTGTCCAATGAAAACTATGACTGAAGCATATAAAACTGCAGGAAGATTTTTTTTAATTTTCACGAAAATTTACCTATGATAAAAAAAATTACCATAGGCTTACCAACCAATCGTAATATAGAATACCTCTATCTTTTTAATAGAATTATATTCAAAAACAACATTTAAAAGTTTTGACAACGAAAAGATATCAACGGTTACGAATTAGATTTTTCTTAAAATTAGGTACGTTATTTTTTTTGTTTATTAAAAAATAAGCTGAATATTCATTTTAGATCCGTATTAAATTTTTAAGCCTTATCTTATACCTACCTAACATTAGCTTTAAAAATTACGTAATGATTACCATCAGTATCATGGTAAATATTAGGTCCTTACATATGAAATTGGCGTTTTGTCGTACTGGCTGCTTTGATCTTAAATATATCATTTATGGTTAGGAATTCCAATTTTAAATTTATATCGCTATTTACTCATGCATTTGTGTTTCTTAAACCGTAATTCATTTGTTTTTCCTCTTTTGGTTTTTTCTTTGCATCACTCTGTTTACAAAATGGAAAACTTGAAATTATTATTTTCGAGTACGAGTTCCACCGTGGCACCAGTGCTGCAGAAACGGCTCGAAGGATTAATGACGTGTATGGCGGCGGTGTCGCAAAAGAAAACACACTGCGTTTTTGGTTACAACGTTTTCGTTCTGGAAACTTCGACCTGCAGAACAAGTGAACAAGACCCCGTGGACGGCCGGAGACCAAAGTTGATAATGAAGAATTTAAGGCTCTTGTGGAAGGGTTTTAAATCGAATCATTACCTGTGATGAAAAGTGGATCCTGTACGATGATCGAAAACGCTCATCGAAATGGCTGAACCCTGGCGAACCAGCCAAAGCCTGCACCAAGCGAAAATTGACTCAAAAAAAGTTACTTGTGAGCGTTTGATGGACTAGCGCCGGTGTCGTTCACTACAGCATTCTTAAATTTGGTCAGACGATTACGGCAGATATCTATTGCCAGCAACTGCAAATCATGATGGAAAAGCTAGCTGCTAAATAACCGAGGTTAGTCATTCGCTCTAGGCCACTGCTGCTTCAGGACAACGTTTGACCACACACTGCACAACAGACGGCTACCAAATTAGAAGAGCTGCAATTCGAATGTCTAAGACATCCACCGTACTCATCGGACCTTGCTTCAACAGGTTACCATTTTTTTCGAAATTTTGATAACTTCTTGCAAGGGAAAAAATTCAGCTGATGGGGCAGTCCAAAGCGCCTTCAAATATTTTATTGATTACAGTCCGAATGGTGTTTTTAGTAAAGGAATCAATGAACTACCTATGAGATGCCAAAAGTGCATAGATAGCAATGGTATATACTTTGATTAATTAAATATATTATGTTTAAAAAAATCGACTTTATGTTCCTCCTTTACAAAACGCCAATTTCATATGTAATGACATAATATTTGACATTTGGTTTGGCAAATATTATTTACAAACTGTCGCAACTTTATTTGTTTTTTGAAATTCATAAATATTTTTTTAAGCATCTATGTGCTCTGGAATGCTGTTTTCCTTAACACATTATGTTTTTTAATCTTGTGATACAGAAATTTAAAATTAAACTACGCAAGGTATATTTGTTAGTAAATAATAATCGGTGCCTTGTAAATGATAGAATTTCATGATAATTTTAACATTAATTTTAATTAATTAGCTTTATACTTAAATGGAGCGTAAAATTATTTCGCAAGTCGCGTCTGAAACTGGGGCACGATTGACAAAAAAGTTCAATTGCTTTTAACGTAAGTACATCGTTCAGGCTGCGGTGGACATTATCTAACTCTTGCGCAACTGCCAGTGGGTATGTGTGTCGGTGACCGCTCATCTCAACGATATCGGTTCAACTATTAGTTCACTAGTGCACAATTAGTTCAGTAGTTCAGGAAAATAAGGACTGAAAAAAGAACTGGTTCACTGAATAAGTGACATATGTAGGTCGAACATCGACATCTAATAAAATAATTGTTACGATGCGATATGTAAGTTAAAACACATTGACTGCCCCTAAAAGTCTACGTGCGTAATAAATCGAAAGGTGTTAAAAACATTTTTCGATTTATTTTTAGCGTTGTCTATAATAAGGACCTTTGGTCAAGATGCATTCGATAATTTCGACGGCGAAGTTCCAAATCAAAAATGGATGCGATTTGACATAAGTCATCGCTAAGTGACATGTCGCTTACGACGCCTTATGTCAAATCCCAGACATTTTTTTTCCGAACTTCGCCGTCGAAATTATCGAATGCATCTTGACTAAAGGCCCGGTTCTTAAGCTTTAAGGACAACGTAACACCAAACAAATTTCTTTCATTTTAAGGAACCCCATATAAAATGATTACAAATTTTATATATTATAATGATTTTATATGTAGATAGAGCTCTTTAATTTGATATGAAACTTTCCATATCAAATAAAAAATCTCTATTTCAAAATAATATTTTCAATCGTGGAATTATTTAACGGCACTCTTGCGGAACCCTGATAACTATTCTACAGAACCCCTGGGTACCGCGAAACCCTCTTTGGGAATCCCCGGTCTTTAATGTATTTTAACCTACCGCACTACGCCGGTCAAACACGTTTGTTGTGTCTGTATCGTAACCGGGACTATACATATCAGTTTCTTGATACATTTTCCGAGAAATTTTATCGTTACGAACATCTTCCTTATTTATATATAGACAAGTAGGTATAACTACTTATTCTTACTTACTTACTAATACTATAAACGCGAAAGTATGAATGTTTCTAACTCTTACACACAATAACGACGGAACGGATTGTGATGAAATTTGGTAGGGTTG
This sequence comes from Phengaris alcon alcon, assembly GCA_037179445.1. Classification (NCBI taxonomy): domain Eukaryota; kingdom Metazoa; phylum Arthropoda; class Insecta; order Lepidoptera; family Lycaenidae; genus Phengaris; species Phengaris alcon. Next base: position 250,593 of record JAYRCH010000222.1, on the reverse strand, counting down.
TAGGTTAGGTTAGGCTCTGGATTGACACCAAAGGCTACTTTTTATCGAAGCAAAATATACGGTTTCTGCGGATTTCTTTTTCCGCGTACGAAGTCACGAGCAACACCTAGTTGATAATAATAATCTCTCTCTATTACTTAAAATATAGTATTATATTTTAAGTAATAGACTGAGAAAATAATTATTGAGTAGTTTCCTTCGTTGAGTTGAAAAGCTATATTAAGTCCCAATTTCACCAATGTCTGTTAGTATTAATCGTTTGTCTAAATATCATACCTTCACTTTCATTAATATGAACGAAAGAAGTAGTATCATATTTAGTCGTAGTAACTTTAACGGTCGTTGGTGAAATTGGCACTTTTAGGCAGCTTTAAGGATAGGAATTAGGAATTACTTTTCTGTGTATATTATTGATACATTTTACGTTATTAACATAGGAACTATCCCCGTTTTAATAATAATCTAGATCAAACTTCAGTGAAACCACAAGTCTATACTAATATAATAAAGAGGATGAGTTTGTTTGTTTATTTGCATTGAATAGACTCCGAAACTTCTGGACCAATTTTAATGAAATTTGGTACAGATATATAGTAGACCACGGGGTACCCCACGTACACATATACTACTTTTTATTGTGGAAAAATGTACAGTTTCCGCGAGATCAAAATTTGCGCGCACGAACGCGCGTCAAACATCTAGTCTATAGTAGTATGTCAATTAATAAAATGAGTGTCTTTTTCGGAGTAGAAGACTCATTCGTTTTCTACTGCGATCAAGTTTGTCTTAACAAATAACCTTGCGTAACAACATGAAAATTACTACACGTAAGCTCGCAGCTGGCGCTTAAAAATGTAGAGCTTTTACGTCATAACAGATAAGAATGTAAAGCAGGTAATAATATATATTTCACGCTTTTCCTCAATGTCTACAATTTATACAGAGTAATGGTCTTAATGTTTGCAACGCCTTTTATAATGAGCTTTATCGTCGTAAGTAAAGCTGCGCGGAGTGCGGACGCTCAACTATTTGACTTATTACGAATTCAATAAGGGAAACAGAGAGCACATGCGTACGCGCATCGCATTCGAATGAGTAGTATCGGACAGTGTCGCTTATTGCCGTAGAGTCGCAAATTTTAAAACAAATTTGAACATTGGAAAAAAGAGCACCATTAATGGTTATACATGTACCTAATGAAACAATCCGAATCGAATGCGTTATGCATTCATATTAATGACGGATTTAGTTATTCATATTATTTTAATACTTGACGTTGTTTACGTAATATTATTATGTTTTGTTTAGTAGCTATGGCCTATTCGCGTTAAGAAGTCATGAAATGTCAATGGTTTGTTGATTCCAAAACATACAGTAAAACCATTTTGCTATTAATGGCCCTGGGCAATCTTCGTTTTTCTATAGAAATGACAGACGATGTGTGAAAAGGACGTATGGTCGTCGTAGTTGTTACACCTACATAATTATCTAATTATTTTTAAACAAAAATAAATTTATTATATTTTTAGTCAAATTTATTATCTAAGTATATTATTATGAACAAATTGATATCGGTACACAAAACTCTGATGGGTAGTGAGTAGGTACCTATGTCATCATAATAATATGTTGGTGTTTTTTGTAAAGATGATGATTAGTGTAAGCGGTATGATGGCATATGCTTGCAGTTCTTTAAATAACGCCGGAATCCCAAACATATATCTATAAGGACTCAGGAGTTCTGTTCAGGATCCAGGGTATACCTTGGTACAAAAGCTTACTTTTTAAACGGTTTTATTTAGCTTGGCCAGTTTATTTATTTATTTGTTTGGGTCAAATTTAGTAATTGGAATTTTACCCCCTTCCTGACACCAGATAGATCTGATATTTGGTACCCACTCTTAATCTTGATGACAATACAATAATAAAAAAAAAATTATGACTGTAAATCCAAAATGGCCGCCGATACAAAATGGCGTATTACATATTACTTCACAACAACCTCTATATGGATATCAAATGAAAGGGCTTTATTGGTAGAATAGAGCTCACTATAAAAAAATAAAATTCAAGATGGCCGCCGCTACAAAATGGCGGATTACATATTTTCCACAGCTACCTCAATATATGTGTCTAATGAAAGGGCTTGATTAGTAGAATAGAGCTCATTCTGAAACAACAAAACTAAATACATGAAAATAAATTAAATAAAAAAATATTTATATGTTAAACGGTTTTATTACAATAAAAATAATGTAGATAATGTACTAAAAGCTAAACAATAATTCGGTAAGTCCTAGCTACCAGATCGCACCAATCTTCTCATCAATCTGGGGTATTGATCAGACAAATAATAAAATCGTTGGGCGCGTGAAACTATCATATATTTAACTCTAGATACGCAACGCCCAACGATTTTATTATTTGTCTGATCAATACCCCAGATTGATGAGAAGATTGGTGCGATCTGGTAGCTAGGACTTACCGAATTATTTTTTAGCTTTTAGTACATTACCTACATTATTTTTATTGTAATAAAACCGTTTAACATAAAAATACTTTTTTTATTTAATTTTTGGCAGCATATGCTTGGAATACTTCAGAAAAAGTTGCAATCTGTTTAATATGTGTCCATATACATTTCGAAGAGTTCCCTCGATTTGATCATGGATCATTTCATGGATCCCTCTCATCAGGTCTCCACTATGGTGACTAAGGGACCAATTTCGAATTATAGCCTTTACAACAACAAAACAATTTAGCAAATGGGTTCACATACGTTTTGTTTTTGCCATTCTAAATTTTTATTATATGCTGACGACACAAAAATGTCGCCTCTTACAAGAGGATTTGAATAGATTTAATAAATACTGTGTAATTAATAAATTATACCTGAATGTATCCAAGTGTTATACCATACATTTTAGTCGTAAAGTAAATTTAATTAATTATAATTATGAAGTTATAAAATAAGGTACTTGTGTTTAAAAAAATCGACTAAAGATCTTGAAGTTGTTATTGAATCTAAATCAATTTTTAATGAGCACATCGACTATACTATTAATAGGGCCTCGAAAGCTTTAGGCATTGTTATAAGGTCTTGTAACAAATTCAAATCTATTAAAGCAGTAAAGATCCTTTATTGTGCATCCCTGTTTATAATATACTTATATATAAATAGAATTGGGTCAATACAGGAACGCTTTCTTAGATATCCTCAATAGGGTTGATGACTACATCTAAAATATTCAGTTTCATTAAATATAAAGTGTAGACTCGAAGAACACTACTTAGATCTATAAACCTTTAAATATAGAAAATATTTTGTAAGTAGATTACCTATTAATATTATAATATATTTATAGTATTTAGTTATCTTCATATTAAATGTATTTTTAAAGTTAAATTTATTATTAGGTTATTTTATTCACCTACTTTAACGATCGTTGGAAAACCCAGAGGGAAAAGCATCAGTTCCTAAAAATATAGAAACGCTGATGATTATGAATCTAATAATAACATTTGCAGATACTAACGTTAGTAATTACTAAGATTGTTACTTTGCAGCACGTGACTGCATGAGCCATGCTTTCTCAAACTAAGAGGCATGGCGTGGGAAAGTGCTGCAATGTTGCATCTTGGAATTACCAACAAAACCTGATTAGGTGCCGAAAACCTCAAAACTTATTCAATTTTTATGGGTATTTGCTCTCTTGGGTAGGTATAAAAAGAAATAATTTTTCACATAATATTTGAAATTCACTAATTAATTATTTATTATTGTATGGGTAGAATATTAGTTGTTATTAGAAGTGTTGTTTTTGAAAATTTTGTTTAAAGCTGCAACCGCAGCATAAGCTGCAATAAAGATTCGTGGACTTTAACTCAGCTATATTCACAAGTGTACCCCCGACCACTTGCATTTTAAGAAAGAACATGGAAGGTACTATAAATCAATCAGTTCTCCTGTGACGTCGATTAATGCGTCTTGCTGCATAAAGTAGAACTTTAGCAGTGTTAACTAATAAACGAAGAACTGGCGGAACATGCAGAAAAATTAATGTACAATCCACATTAGTGCGGTGACTGATTTGTTACAATATATGCGTACAACCCGCTATAATAGCTCCCCACACCGATTTCGGTGACGGTGGCCAGTTTCATTGAAACCAGGCCAGCTACGCAGGAGTTATTTTTATAGTGCCCAAGTGTGTGCGCAGTACACAAGAACACTCTCCCTTCCTTTACTCTCGTAACCCAGTGGGACGGATAACCGACACGACTGGCGAGAGACCAGGCGCAGGTCCGACTTTTTACATGCCCATCCGACGCATGAATCATCTTTCTTGTCAGACAATCAGGTGATCAGCCTGCATTGTCCTAACCAAACTTGGAAACAATTTTTGTTGTTTCAATGCGGGAATCGAACCCACGACCTCCAAGTCGAGAGCCAAGCTCTAAACCACTAGACCACGGAGGCTGTTATATACCCGCTATAAAGGTGTACATGAATCTGTTGCTGACTTGTTTTACACTATAACTACAGGTATCAGAACATTACTTTTATAATTCTATTTAGCTTATTGAATGAAAAAAATATCTTTGTTTTTTTATCGAAAGTTTGAATTGATTTAAATAGAAAATGTACTGATTTTATACGCAAACAGATTAAGAACAAATTATAAATGCAAAATAATAAAAAACCTTTTGTTATCCATTTATGATCGACATATTTTACACTATAATTTTCAAGTAAACAGTGATATTTTGAGACCGCGTGATAAGTTTGTTATATATTCATATAGTATTTCACAATCAATTCTCTTTCCTGCAAGAATTTGCAGTAAAAGCGAGATTTGGTAAAGGGTAAAAATTGTTCACAATTTGGCACTTGTTAACGTTGATCTCCACAGAAGCTTTAAAACAACCTGAACATGTACTATGTGCTGCAAAATAGGTAACGAGAACTCCAATAATCTGCATTGTGCTGTATAAAAGGTAACACGTACTCTAATAATCAGCCAATATTCAGCTCTTGGGACAACTGTTATTGCTGATATAATGCTCATATACAGCAAATGTCGCAGTTATTCAGCTACCTGCAGTTTAATTTGTGCCTAAAACAGAGCTATATGACAGATACAGTGCCTCTACAGCTCTTATTCAGCTAGCTAGTACCCCTTTGGATTCCATTTTCGGAGTCTATTTAATTAAAAATACAAACATACAAAAAATATTTCCTTTTTATAATATAAGTGTAGAAAATAGAATACGATTTAAAAATAGTTAATACAAGCGTTTCACAATATTATACGATAAGATATAATCGCATTGTAGTAGGTACCAGTCATACTCAGACAGTAAATAATAGAAAAACTAACTATGGTATTATTCAGATTACTGATTAGGTACTGATTAGTTAGCAAATATGCACTAAGCTTAGATAAAGAGTTAGATAAAAAACCGGCTTAGTGCGAGTCGGACTCGCGCACGAAGGGTTCCGTACCATTATCTATACAACTATTAGTACTAGTATTATTATCGAGCAAAGATAAGGAGAATATACAACTAAATATTCAGTGAATATTTCTATTAAGAACATCAAGCAAAAATCTCCAAAAAAATCACGTTTATATAGTATATAATATTATTTTGTTATTTTTTATAGCGGCAACAGAAATAAGTATCATAATCAGCTGTGAATTTCAACTGTCTGTCTATCATGGTTCACAAGATACAGCCTGGTGAAAGACAGACAGTTCGATAGACGGACGGACAGGTGGGACAGCGACTCAGTAATAGGGTCCCGTTTTCACCCTTTGGGTACGGAAAACTAATAAGGTAAAAAACCTACAAGTCTCGGTTCCGTATACATAAATATGACGAGAAATCACTCTTTTCTTGTCATATTTATGTATTAGGAACCGGGGCTTGTAGGTTTTTTACCTTCTTAGGATAAGAACATTGTGATGTATAAAAGGTAACACATACTCAGCCAATATAAATAAATATAATCAGCCAATATTCAGCTCTTGGGACAACTGTTATTGCTGATATAATGCTGATATACAGACAATAAAAGAGTGATGGTGAATGATGACCCTTTTTTAGGATCATAGCACAAAATTTTTGAGAAGTGGCTTAAAAAAAAACCTGCTCATTCAGAGAAAATATTGGTTATTTCCTCATTTGCACTTGTAAGTTGTATATGTAGGTAATAGGCTTCTTCCAAACGTAATGCAGTCGTATCACATGATAATTATTATCAATCATAATGATATTATTATAATACCTGCGGCTTTCCTTACCTAGGTACCCGGACTTGTACCTTCACATTATATCAGGCTTTGTGATTCGTCTTGACGCATGATTACTCGCGCATGAGGAAACCTGTCACAGGGGCGTGGGAAATACTACTTAGCGTCGCGACGCGGCACTGCATTTTTAAGATAGCGGTTCAAAATTGAACTTTATTCACTACACAAGAAGATTACACATTTAATTCCAAGAGCGAATTTCGAGCGGCGTAGCGCGGCGCCGCTCTTGCAATGAAACTTCTAGAGTAGTCAATAAAGTTTAATTTTGAACCGTTGTCTTAAAAATTCAGCGCCGCGTCGCGTGGGATCTCGGTGTAAGCTGTCCCTTACTGACTATGGCTATTAAGTGAGAAAGGACTTTTAAGTGAGAAAGGACTTATTTTCATGTGGACAACTACCGACTTCAATGATAAATCTTTGGTTTTTATCGAAAATACACGTTTTTCTAGTTTTTTAGGTAGCATAATTCCTACTACGCAGCTCGACATGATTGTCGTCTGTTCGTCTCGGCACGATTGAAGTCAAGGTCAATTTTTGTTTATGTGCCAGGTATTTAAATAGTGAATACCTATTAAACTGAATTGGATCTATAAAATAATGTACGGACTATGATAAGATGTGTATTTGAAAAGAAATTAAAATATCGCTACTTGTTTTCTCCTACAGTTAAAGGTAAAAAAATAATTATTATATACCTAGGTATACAAACGAAAATTATTTCGTTCGTTCACATTGTTTTGTATTTGATACAAATAATATACCTGTTTGTTAATGTAACAAGTGAGTAATTGAAATAGGGACAATTAGTGACAGCTGCGCAGCTTAGGATCATTTCACATCGAGACGAAGCAATACGCGACATAGAGCTGCAATTTTAAGATAACTATTCAGTAATTGAACTTTATTCTCTACTCAAGCAGATACAGGTTTCATTGCAGGAGCGGCGCCGCGCTAAGCAGCTCAGTGCAGCTTGAAATTCGAAACGTTTGCAATTGAGCGTATTTCTTCTTGTGTTGTGAAATGATCAACTTTGAATCACTATCACAGAAATGCAGCGCCGTCAGCATCGCGTCACGTCCCGGTGTGAACTGACCCTTATTCAACTGCCGATGACAGCATTGCTCAACTGCAGTTTTGCAATATTTGTTATTACGCCCACGGCTCTACACGCTACAAGCTACTTATTTATTCCCACGCAAATAGAGCGCCAACTAGAACTATCTTGTACCTCTAGCACAATATAAAGTCTAGAGGAAGTAAGGCTTGAGTATAATATTTTTTGCGACTGCGCTGCATTCCTTACAGAGGAAACGCAATCACACATGTGGTTTAAAAGATAATAGGCTCTGTGTTATACAGTACAAATATTCCCGCTTTAGAGTTTGATGAGATGAGATGTTTGTACCTTGTACGAATTCATGTCGACATGTGGTATAAAGTTTAAAAGTCTGCAGTGTTTCTTCTGGAGTTTTGGAGTTTCTTCTAAATACAAATTACCAACATCATGTTTTACCAAGTGCAGCATAAAAGTCTGTGGATAACAATATTACCTATGTTAATCCAACTTAAACAACATTTAAGAATTAAGATTTTAACCTACTATTGGTTCATATTTTTTCATAGACGCAAATTTTTACAGTTTCTTTAGCATTTAATCAAGGCGATTGAAAATACTTCGAATTGAGCGTGACAAAAAAGGTAGCTTTTTTATAATAATTGAAAACCTGCAACCCGCACGATGACATTATAATGTTACATCACCGGTATCTGCGACATGATCGATTGTTTTTCCTTTGAACATTCATTTCAATATTATAGGTAAAAATTCTAATACTTCTGGTGATGACTAAAATCCAAAAAAAGAAGTTTTATTGTGGATAGCTTAGATAATAAAGAAAAAAAAACAACATTTTTATAATACCACGTACAGTCGCGAGCACCTAATATATACCTACGGTACCCGAGCAAAAAGAATCGACATCGATCATTGAAAAGAGAAAAAATAAACAGGTGGAAGTTTTCTCTTACGTACTGTTAGACAACACTCGACAGTTGCCTTTTCAAAAAAATATTTATTAGACAAACTGAAATAGTAATGAAATAGAAAAACGAAATAGTAATTATAAAACAACTGCCGCGGTCGGGAGATGGAAACGGAGTGTGTGATGGTCTGGGACTTAGGATATAGTATGATAGAGATAAACGCAGTATCAGCAGATGGGAAAGCCAGGGTGAGCATATTAGCATACAGGAGCGGGATATAACAGTACGAAGCAGACATAAACGGATAATCTCTGACCCGCCTTAGTGTCGCGCTGGCCGCTCGCTGACGGTCAAGCGCCGACAGGTCGAATATATGCAATTCTAGGGAGCGTTTTCGAATAACGCGTAGCAGTCATTGCAGGCATTTCATATATTTCGGTGTTGGCGCTGACGGTCAGCGAGCGGCCAGCGCGACACTATAACCAGCCGCATAGATGGAGAGCTACTTAAAAATTTAGAGCAGGTGTTTGAGGCAAGCTGGAACCTTGTCCTATACTTCTCCAATTGTACCTCAACCCGAGACTGCAGGTCGGGCTGGTCAGAAGCGGAACTTAGTCAATATACAAATTGAATTGAAAACTGAATTTTTAAGCCCCAAAAAACATGTTTGAGGCAATTTGAAATTTTGATATAGTGTTAGTATAATGTTGGAGTTGTGAAAAAAAAAGGCCAGGTCATTTAGTCGGAACTTTAACCTTGCCAGACCAGTGTAAAAGTATATTGGAAAAAGATTTAAAAAATAAAAACACTATATAAACTTAAACATTAAATTCTGGGTATAAGACTCTAGGATAAAAAACTAACCAAGAGCATGTCAAATCATGTCTAAGGAGGGTTCCGTAAATATCAACGCGCAATAGATTTTCTTTGAATTTTTTCAAAAGTTATTGTCCGTTTTTGCTCAAAATAATTTTCCTAGATAGTTTATAGCACGATCTATTAGCATGGAAACTACTTTAGTTTGAAAAAACCAGGGGGTCCAACTCATAAACCACTTGGGAGGCCGATTACTCGAAAATGGTTGACTTTGTAAAAAATATAAGTCATGTATGAAACCTTGCCTTTATTTTAAAAGACCTAATAATGGCTAGCCGCACACACACAATATTATATTGCCGTATTGTACAATATTATTGAGAAATTTCCGAAAATTCAAAAATACGCCGACAATATCGGGAGGAGACAGGGCTATTGGCAATATTGTTGTGTGTTATTTTTTTAAATTTATTTATTCATGACAATGGATACAGAGTCCTTCAGTCGTATACATTTTGACATATGAAGACATTTAAGAATCGACAGAAACCATAAACCGCTACTTTAAGAAGAACACTCTAAACACTACATTACAAAATGACAATATACAAAAAAAAAATGTTGAATATGTGGGGATGGGGACATTTTATTGTTGAAGAAATTGACAAATCTACTGTGGCAAAAATATTACGTGTGTGCGGCTAGCCATTCAACAATACCCCACACGATGGGGTAAAATGAAAATATTTAATTTTCATCCTCACTTCACATGTATGGAGAGACGTGCATTCTTTTTGGCCGGCCACTATCAACTTATTAAATTGAAATCATACAAGCAATTTTACAAGAAAAAGTGTCGTTGGCCTTAACATTGCATGGCATTTCAAAATGAATGGTACACTTGAGACAAAAAGCTGTAACAGATAAGATAAACGAATTTCAATAGTCGTTTATCGGCGTCCGTTTAATACGTTTATCTGATAAACGACATGATGACATTACGACTTCGTCATACAATATTTTTTCCGCGAAGAGTCAATAGCACACAGGCACATAATCAAGCATTGGAACAGAATATTTCTGGGAGTCTTTTGATTAACAGGCAGAATTGAAACTAAAAAAAACCATTTTAAAAAAGCTTTGTTAATTAAAATGCGATACAATTTACTAGAATATAAAATACATAGTTTCCTTATTTAACAGTTGTATTATTTCACAGGTAAAATTAAATTAAATAAAATTATCCCCCTGTGAGTGTACAAGTTCAATGACTCAGGATAAAACGTTTACAAATAGAAAGTGTACTAGAACAGAATAAGCAATCACGTAGGTTCTAAATTCTAATTCGTAAAAGGGTCTCGTACGAGCTTACTAATACTAAAATATGACGGTAAGTCCATTGTCCACTTTAAAGCTTATGAAATCGATATTTTTTTACTAACAAGAATAAATTTTATTATGATATTTTTAAAGAAGAAAACTAAAACAGAATACTACAAGAAACTTAAGAGGCTACAAAATAAATAGAACAAAACCCCTAGGTCATCGTCATCAGGCAGAGGGCCTAAGCTCAAAGTGTTTCCTAATCGATTTATTGTATCGATTGACGGTGACAAATGGTAGGTCACTTAAATTAAAGTATCCCATAATAATTAATTAGAAATCATAAAATAAAAAAATCTTTCATGATAATAAGTATGAAACAAACGAATAATATTGTAATTTTAACTAAATTGATGCTAATACAGTTAGGGGCAGTTCACACCTCGACGATACGCAACGCTACGCTTCGCCGCATTTTTAAGATAGCTATTAAAAATCACGTATCGCTCCGTTTCGGTGTGAATTGATCCTAAAGCTCGATGTAGCAGTATTGAATATAATAATAATAAAATCATGTAAAATATAATGCACGCCTATAGAGGATTTTGTAGGCGTAGTCTCTACATTGTGTCGGGTCGTAACCTTTCTAGAACGATCGAAGACGACGCGACGCAACGTATACTGAACCTATAATCTGAAGGTCGAAGCTAAAGATAAAAATAAACCCTTCCACCGGTTCTAGCTTATCATAAACACTGCGACGCTGCTCGGCGCAAGTTACATACAAGTACAAAATATATATAAGTACATTATAATCCTACTACTATTATAAATGTCAAAGTTTTGAGGATGGATGGATGTATGGATGGATGTTTGTTACTCTTTCACGCAAAAACTACTGAACGGATTTTGATGAAATTTAGTTTAAGCTCTGGATTAACACATACTACTTTTATCCCGAAAAAGTACAGTGCTCCCGTGGAATACTATATTTGCGCGAGCGGAGCCGCGAGCAGAAGCTAGTAATATTGTAATAGGTATTTAAATACTTTAAACGAGCAATTCTTGTCTAGGTATATAATATATAATTAGAATCTCGGAAATTGCTGCAAATATTTCCATGAAATTTAGTTTTCAGGGGATTTTGAGGGAGGGTGAATCAACTTAATATCAATATTTTTGACTGTATTAATGTCAGCCCGAATGGCAGTTTGGTACGCGCTTGTATATTTTTTGCATTGTTGGCGTTTCGTTTCGAGTTCGTATTCCGGTCAGACGAATACCTATTTATGCGATTTTTAAAAAATCATCTAGAACTCTGAGCAAAGCTTGGTTACACAGGTACTGTTAATTATGAGGTACGTTGTTAACAAAAAATATAATATTTTTATTAATAAGGTGATAAAATTAACTCCATCCCATAAGTTTTACACAATGGGTAATCACTCAGTAATCACTTTTTAGGGTTCCGTAATACATAAGGAACCTTTATATTAGATCCTTACATATGAAATTGGCGTTATGTTGTACTGGCCACTTTGATCTCAAATACATCTTCTTTGGTTAGGAATTCCAATTTCAAATTTATACCGCTATTTACTCATGCATTTGCGTTTCGAAAACGTAATTCATTTGTTTTTTCTCTTTTGGTTTTTTCTCTGCGACACTCTGTTTACAAAATGGAAAACTTGAAATATCGTATTATTTTCGAGTACCTACGAGTTCGACCGTGGCACCAGTGCTGCAGAATCCTCGTACAGGATTCTGCAGCACTGGTGCCACGGTCGAACGCTCATCGCAATGGCTAAACTGGCGAACCAGCCAAAGCCTGCCCCAAGCGAAAATTGACTCAAAAAAGTTAGTTAAAGTAAAAGTCCGTCCGTCTGTCTGTCTGTCCGCGCTTCTAGCTTCTGTAATTATGAAAACATATAGATGAAATTTGGTATAGTTATAGATTGTGTATATATTCACGCAGTCTGACACTCTGTTTGCAGATCGTGTTAAATTTTATGTGCAAGTCTTCTGATTACCAAACATTGTGGGTCATTGTACTTATGAATGTATTTCGTTCCAAGGGATATAATATACCAATTAGATTGGAACAATACGCTCAGACATTTTTCATGAAATTGTTTTGTAATTCGCGTTCGTTGTAAAATGTAGGTACTCTAAGTATGCAGTATAGCTAATAACAATTTCCTTATTTCCTACTTCTTATGGTACCTTTTTCAAAAGACTAATAATAGGGTTAGAGAACACCAAGATAGCGACTAGAGATAGGAACCTCCGATACATTATTTATGTACAATTATGAATTAAGTACTTTTTTTAATACTCCGATCGTACACATAATATTATTTAGAGCAATGTGTCGAACGACATTCCATAGAAAAATTTTCGCCCATGTTAGTGCACACACCGCAGCTACGATTTGACTATTTTACAACATTTTACATTAAGTATTTAAAAGCTAGTATGTACTTACAGAACTGTTGACGAGAGCCATTACGCGGTGCTGCGCAATTTACGGCCTCGTAAGCATCAATCAATAAGGTGTGAATCGTAATTTAACTCATGTCGAGGTCGGCGGCCCAATTGGGATGGAGCCAATGCAATGGTAAGGCTGCTACATTTTATGTGTCCATCTATGAAATTGTGACCCCTCCTCTTCACCTCCCATTAATTTGAGATCTTTGCTCGCCTGGCAATGGAGGATGTTCATTAATTTTAAATGTAAGTTTTCTGTATTCTCCGTGGAAAATAAAAATTACTCCTGAAATAATTATTTCGATACGTCTATTAGTTTCCGAGATATTTAACTTTGAAGTGGTCCAGACGATAGCTTGCTGTGCGTAGCACGGTGCGAACTCCGGGCTATATGGACGAGTTGTAGCGTGACGTCACACTATTGTTATCGTTCGAAACTTTAAACGCGTATAAAATCATAACTACTTAATATTTTTGAATGAAACAAAAACTAGTGTATCTGTATACATAATAGATTTACTGTGACAAAGTTTCAAGTGATTTGCATACCTAGTAACATTCTCACAAACAGACGGAATGAACGGACGGACGGATCCCTATATCATTTCATTTTCATCTCCATTACTAGGTTACATACACGTCACACGACGCGACGCGAGATATGTCGCGTCAACTCCACAGTGTCATTTGGTAGCAATATATTTGTTTGATGCGTCATAGCGTCGCGACCAGCGATGCGTCTATAACGTCGTAATTGCTAGGCGAGCAAAGATATTTTGTGCTAGGGGAGGCTTGCTGGATAGACTCAAAATAAGCTAGGTATAGGTACATTGCGTTACTGAAAGGCATGAAATATTACTCAAATGAATAAATTTTAAATTAAGTTAGCTGGTTTACTTATTTAAGATCGCGGTAAGCCTCAGAATTTTCAACTCGTAAGTAGGTACACCAAGTAGGTAAGACACAAAAAGAAATCCTCAAATTACTTTATAATAAAAATATATAAAACAAAATAAAAAATAAACTAAAAGTTTTGTAGATTGCACCCTTCGCGGTAATTAAAAAAACCCGCACATATTATAAAGTTCATAGCAATAAAGCTGAAAACTCGGTGACGCGGTAAGGTTCCTTTTCTCCGAGTTGATTGTAGGTTCTATTATTATCTTAATTGTAATTTTATTACTTTTGTTAGTTTGGAAGCGATTCGTAAACACTTTGTTTTGTGAAAACACGAAAACCAAGGCTGACGTTGCAACTCCATTTTTCTAAAACATTTAAAGAAAAACAGTCACGCTATGCAACAATTAAGTGTATGTCGCAAGTGTTGGTCATGAACTTATGTTTCACGATCGTCTACATTACCACATGCGTTACTCCACGGTCAGCTATAGGCATGATCATAGGTGTTTGTACTCAGTGGTCAACCACCACTGAGTACAAACACTCAACTCACTCACTCAAAACCCACCCGTGACCTGTTTAGGTTTTGTCTTCAAAATACTACGCTTGGTCACCGGGCTTACACCGGGTCAGAGGGGGTTGAGGGGGTTTAGGTTTGTGTCACGTAGTCAACATTTTCTAGGAAAATCTTGCGTGAAGGCCATTAGTACTACGTGAAAAAGAGGAGGGTCACAGTACGGGGAGGGGGGTAAAAACTGGGTAAATATTGGTACGTGACAATGAATATGAGATTTCAGTTGAGGAAGAAGAGTCTGTAATTTTCTCACGAGAACCTTTTACCCGACTACGCCTAATCTAAAGGAAGGGAAATAATTTTGGCAGTCTATATATGTAATATGTATGTATGTTTATTCCACCATAGCGCCTATACTACTGACCCGATTTTAATAAATTGTGTCAATTTACGTAGTCGGGTTGTAGTTTAAAAAAAAATAGTTTGGAGCCTTTTTAATAATATGGCGTTCTATTAGTAATATAATAATTGGTATTTACATAATACAGAAAATATTTTTTTCCGTTGACTATCACTAAAAAGTGGGTAATGCCTTAGTAATGCTGAATCACAAGCGCCGATGTGCAGCAGACGTTAAAATCAATTGCGTAACTGAAACGGTCATTGGGTGTTCTCGTTTTCATTTTAACAGTGCGTTTTAATTTTTTCTTTTGATTCTTAATAATGTGTAAAAACATATATAGTAATGTTTCTTTTTCTAACTCTAACGACTTTGAGGTTCGTGCTAAAATGTTAAACAATTTCCGTGAACCCGGCAGTGGAAGCAATAATATTGTTTTTAAGTCAAAAGGCACGTGCTTTTCAGGGCTTCGCGGCCTAGGGGAGAAAATAAAACTATTATAGCTTTTACCCGCGGCTCCGCCCGCGTAAATAGAGTATCCCACGGGAATGCTGTCCTTTTTCGGGATAAAGCCTGTGTTAATCCAGAACTCAAACTACTACGATACCAAATTTCAACAAAATCCGTTCAGTAGTTTTTGCGTGAAAGGTGTCCGACCGAAACTGGTTTTTGCGACCGAAACCGAAAACAAATTTCGGTAACGGTCTCAATTTCGGCTAAAACCGAAACCGAAACTTCCTTACAAGGATTATTTTTTCATATTAGCGCCACAGATTAATAAATAGTTACTACGTAACAGATACATCATTCCTATACAAAAGCGAAAATAGCCTACAAAATCTTAATAATAATATCTGCTTTTCGCAGCGAGAAAAAATATACCACAAGTACGCGCACAAAGAATCGAGATTGCATTGCCGGCCGTGGGACTCACGTTACACGTGAGTCACGCACGCCATCGCACGAATGCGCCAGGGTTGTACCTATAAGGATTATTGTAATTTATTTTTGAATCAAATATGTCATAAAATTATTTAAGTTAAGTATACATTTTTAACCTTCATTGAATTCTCGATTATTAAATTTTATAGTTGAAAATATCCTAAATCAGGTAAACAATTTTAATAGGTATATAATAATAAGGAAAACAGCAAAGCGGAGGAAAATCAATAGGTATATTCTTAAATAACTATGTACTTATTGCAATTTTAAAATTTGCAACACATATTTAAAAACGCTCTTTCTAATTTTTCTGGTTGGAGGCTATTTCCTACAAAATAAAACTACTAAGAACTATTGATTACTGTCATGCCTCATCTCATCGACCTTGCCTTATTTATACTCAACCTTACTTTATACTCAATAGCAGATAAATTTATAATAATTCATACAAAATATATAAGTAATACTTTTGTTATTTCGTAATTACTTTCGTCCTATTGGGTATAGATTATAATGACTTCTATGAGTAGATGCTCTTGTTACCTGAATGCATTTTTATTAATTAAAAGATAACAAGCTCTCTAAAATATTTATAAGTTTACATTCCGCGTTAATATGGAGTCAAGTACTAAAATATACACGAGTTTATTTCAATCCAGGTCAAAGTTGACTCGAGCTGTTGACGGAGAGATGGCTGTGGAAAGATCTAAATGTTGCAATGTCATAATGCTGAAATAATCTTAAAAATACGTCGTTTTTACCGCTTTAATATAGGAGGTTTTAAATTTGAGAGAATGTTTTTTACCCGACTACGGCGAAGCCAAAAGGAAGGGTAATGATTTTGGGAGTCTATGTATGTATGTATGTTTGTTCCATCGTAGCGTCTAAACTACGAGTCAGATTTTAATAAATGAAGTGTCAATTGATTCGTAATGATGCCGCGGGTAATATAGGCTAGGTTATTATTTTATTTTCAAAATTTGTATTTCGAAAATTTTACCTCAAATTCTATCATTAAAAAAATTAAACAGTGATAATCATCACGTGTGTTGTATCAAAACAAAGGTCTTGTTAATCACACCACAAAAATATGTATATATTTATTATACACATTTGTGGCGTGCGTGCAAAAATATGTCAAAATACTCGTTATAAAATGCGGTCGTACAAACCCAGTTGTCCAATTTTCGAACATTACGTAATATAAAAGTATTAATATATAATTTTTACATTTTAAATACTATTTTACCTTCATAAAATATATTTTATTTTATAAATATTATAATATTATCTTTTATTTTTTTTTTATTATTATCGTTCTTTAACTCTAGAAAAAAAATTGGCTCGCTCCGCGCTCGTGAAGAAGATATTAATTTTAATTTCAAGTGTTTTGATTAGGTAGATAATATTCCAAAAACATGTTCGATTGGGAAACGGAAAAATGCGATATAAAAAAATAAGTTAAAAAACTATAATCCAACTACGTTATAAAAACATAACCAAGAGCATGTCAGGACATGTCTAAGGAGGGTTCCGTGACTATAAACGCGTAACAAGGTTTTTTAGCAAATTATTGCAAAATTTACTGTCCGATTTAGTTAAAAAGAGCATTTAGCATGATCTATTAGCATGGAAAATTGCAAGTTTCTTAGTCTCATAGTTTAGAAATGCCAACTTATAAACCACTTTGGAAGCCGATTACTCGAAAATGGTTGACTTTGTATTAAAGTCATGTATAAAACAAAGTCCTTATTTTAAAAGACCTATTCAACGATACCCCACACGATGGGGTATAATGAAAAAATATTTTTCATCCCCACTTCCATGTATGGAGAACCACTCCTAAAATGTAAAATTATTATTATTTTATAATGCCAAAACCAAAATATGTATACAGTTTTTCATTATACCAAATTTCATCAATGTATATTCATAATTACAGAAGCTAGAAGCGCCGACAGACAGAGAGACAGACGGACGGACAGAGCGAAACTATAAGGGTTCCTTGAGTATTACGGAACCCTAAAATTGGGGTCTAAAAAGGCCGAAACAAGAAAATAATTCAGATAGAAATCTACAAATGCATAGGTACAAAAATGGTCAAGGTAGAGCCGCGGTCGCACTTATTTATAGGGAATGTTTGTGAGAATGGATGGTCGGATGTCTGTTACTCTTTCACGCAAAAACTACTGAACGTCTTTTGATGAAATTTCGTATGGAAGTAGTTTGGTTTGAGCTCTGGATTAACACATAGGCCACTGTTTATCCCGAAAAAGTACAGTGTTCCCGTGGGAAACTGCATTTACGCGGGGGGAGCCGCGGGCAAAAGCTAGTACTTTATAATATCTTATAAGGATCTTAATTAGTCATTTGCGTTACAGTACAACAATATTTTAAATTATCGCATCTATCTAATGACTCATGATTGCAAAAAATCCAAATTGCACTTAGCAAAGACAATGACTGAATAAAGTCTGTTGAATAACTAGAGGAAATGACAATTAATTGATTCACTGATAAACTGACGTTAGTTAATCAACACTGACTGACTGTATATCAGTCTACGATCATAAAATTATAATATTATCACGAAAAAATGCGCAAAATTGGTAAACGAGATAAAATTCGAATAATTCGAATAATAAACATAAGAAATCAGTATAGACAGGCAATGAAGCTGCCGGCTTTTGGTTATTGCTTAGTGGGACGAAAATTTTAGGATTTGTGCTTGGACATGGGGGCACTGTGCAACTCACATGTCGTACACCACGCTACTGCGGGTTAACATAATTTAGTAAAATAGTTATAGCTGTATAAACTATATATTACGTATATTTTTACAAGATTTTATTTACTTTCACCAGTATTGTGTGTGGGCAAATCTCCCATGTTTTTAATCCTCTTACCGGTTTTCGATTGAGCTGTAATTTTGCATGCATATGTATATCGTATGACAGTGCGATATTATGATGATTGATGACATGATCTGATGATGAAGCTGGAAGTGACCGTGGGATCGGAGTTATAAAAAATAGTTGTTTTTTTTTATTTCATTTTCATAACTCTTCGATATACTTAATACACAACATTATCAGCATGTTGAACTAATCTATCTTACAATATTAGGTCTGCTTGTGCAACAGCGTTACCAATCGCAGTAGCAATGAAAACATCGCACGATAAGTCTTGCCAATGTATTCAAACATTACTATTTAATTTAAAACATCTAATTCATGTTTTAAAATTATCCGACGAGTTGATTGAACTAGATATTCAGTAACGAACACTGACATTATATGCGATGCGACAAATGTAAATAACTTCCTTGCGCCATTATACATGTACCTATACTTTGCCAAAAAATGTTTAAACTCATCGTATGCGGACCCATAGAATACCATCGCATTTTCACGTACTCAAATAAGCATTTTTAGCCTTGTTTTTTTTCCTTGTTTACGTAAGAGCTATTTAGTTCCGTAGTAAAACTTGGAAGTTGGAGTCGTGAGCTAGATGCACGGCTGATCTGCCTCACACTATAATACCGCTGTGTCGTAAGTCAAGAAACGAAAAAAACGGTTAATGATGGAAATGATCAAGTTTCATAATCAACGTAACAGTTAGATATTACGATAATGAAGTCTTAGTTTTCTTAAGTTACATTCAAAAATAACCAGGAGGGGTATTATGAGGTCTTGTAGCAGTATTACTTTAACATTACTTTTAGATTTCGCGCAAATAAAAAATATCTTTTTGTCTATATAAATAGAGATCATGTTTGCTTATAAGAAATTCAGAAGTAATGTTAAAGTAATACTGCAACAAGACCTCATAATACCCCCCAGGTATGTGATGTTTTTGTACACACATGCTGTGAGCTGCTGCATAAATTCAAGGTCGTAAAAATGCATATTATCATTACCTATATCATCATAATACAGCTACTTATTCATAAAGCTTGTAGCGGCCACGTAATAATACAAATTCTGTCTAATTTACTAAGATAAGTACTGATTTTATTTGTTTTCTTGTGAATTTGTAAGTAAACATTGACGTGAAATATATACTTAAATACACCACAACAAAACATACACACGAATAGAGAAACTCCTCCTGTGTTTTGGAAGTCGGTTGAAAACAACGATGGTTGTTATAGTCTCGAGTGTTAAGAGCAACGACCACGAGGATAATTAATAATATTATAATTTTTAGCCCACGCCATCCTTCGCTCTGATAAATTACATTAAATATTTTTGCAATAAAACCAACATTACCGACCTAAATTTTATTCGGAAACTCTTTCCATGTTTAAAATTAAACAACTGAACTGTATAAAACTGCCGCTTAATTAAAATTACTGGCGATTATTGAGTGAAAAAAACTGTAATGTAGGTAATGGTAACAGTGACCCAACATTTGCGAATTAGGTACGTCACTCTGGCATACAAGTTACAACGCTCGACGAGCTCCGAATGAAGCTCTGGACCATTTAGGGAACGAATCACTTAAATCTGAACCTATAAATGAATTCTGCAGACTGTCTCGTGTCTAGACACAATGACATTGTTTCCCTTCGCTTATGGTAGTCGAAAGTATTTAACATTAATTGTCAACGAAGCTCAGTTAACGAGTTGATAAAGTTTTGAAGTAGGTACGTACGCGGTACGTACAAGGAAATCAATACTACATAATAATAATATTATGATGCTACATCGATCTTAATAATGTAAGTACTTAATTATCATGAAATAAGAAAAAAAAAACAACTTAAACACAAAACAGGCGAAAGCCATAAAAACAAAAGAGAGTAATGATGAAGTTTCAAAAGATTCGCCGAAGTGATTACTTTTTAAGTAAAAACTTTTAATGGCGTCCACACAACGAGTCCACATTCCGTTTTTGTATTTCGAACATTCGCCGACGAATTTGTGTTGAATTTAAATTACACAAAAAGTTTTACTGGTGCTCGACATGTGCCAGTAATCGGAGAATGTATTAAATTTATATTTTATAAAGTATATTACGTCATGTTATAAATTCGAATATAAACAAATAAAATTGTATTTAATATGCTATCAATTTTCTGTGAAATTTTATTGTTAGTTTAATATCGCGATTTGGATTGTTACGAATACTTATTCGAAATTATATCATTGGGTTTTAACAACATCTCAAAAGAATATAGAATTTAGAATTTGCTCTACATTTAAAGTAACTTATCATGAAACAATAATGTGCAATGGCATCTTGGAGCATCCTCAAATTTGCGTAGCTGTAGAGTGGAGGCAAGGATACCTAGAATCTATCTACCTCATTGCAAAATCGTAGTTTAATATCTGTACTACATACGTATGTCCTCACAGCAACTACGCTATCTACGGTAAAATTTGCATTTACCATAGACGTATATATTATAGACGAGGTATGATAAGGCAAAAACTGTATCCACGTAAATGGCCCCACTTTTGGAGACTTTGGGGCCATTTTGACATTTGAAGTATGATGAAATCAAATTGGTTGACATTTGAGGTATGGTGTAAACCAAAATAGCGTAACGTATTCTTGTATGAAGATTTGTTCTGTCAGATGTGTACCTACGTCATAGCCGGGTGTGTAAGCTAGGAACTTACACATACGACTTTGAGCTGAGGGAAGTAGGTATATAGGTTAATGTGAGGGCTGGAGAAATCTGGGACTGACCTTATTGTTGAGCTGGTGGTTCTGTATCTGGGCGGAGGTTTCTTCTCACTACACTACACAGCTGTTGAGCGGATTATCGATAGATTTATCGCGGTTCGCCGGCGAATTTGGTATTATATTAACGAGCACAAATAAATATGCGCACACGCGTTCGCGTTCACTAGGTTTCGGGATGAGCTGAAAATGCATCCGGCGCGGAAGGGGATCTAATTGCAAGTGTTCGTCACTCTCTGACAGCGCCCCTTTCGGTCGGCCATACATCACGTAGTGATGTCCTTTGTGTTTATTCTAAACGTCGCGCTAGTGTTGGCGCGAACATCCTGGGGAGCCCGCACAGGTGGCGAGCTGAGCCCCATCCTGAGCAGAATCCAGTGGGAGCCGGGCAATCTTGCCGAGAGGCCTCCGCAGCTGGCCTTGAGTCGTGTCCAAGTCCACAACTCTGATGACTCCATCCTTCCCAGGTAGCAGACGTGAGATTCTTCCCATCTTCCATTGTAGAGGAGGCAAATTGTCCTCCTTGAGCAGAACCAGTTCTCCAATTTTGGGTGGAGAGGAAGAGGAAAGCCATTTGGAGCGGATTTGAAGGGTATGGAGGTAGGACTTGGTCCAAAGGTTCCAAAAGCGCTGAGAGAGTGATTGAATGAGCTGAAAGCGTTTGATCGGAGATATTACTCTTTCATCTAGAGTCAGCTCGGGGAGAGCTGTGAGCGGACGGCCAATGAGAAAGTGGCCAGCAGTAAGGGGCTGATAGTCCGTGGGATCGGACGAAAGTGGACTGATGGGCCGAGAGTTTAACACAGCTTCGATTCTAGTGAGCAGAGTTAAGAATTCCTCGAAAGTGAGGTGTTGCTCACCGATAACACGGTATAGAAGTTGCTTTGTGGATTTAACATTAATCTCATGGATACCTCCCATCCATGGGGCTTTAGGCGGATTGAGTAACCAAGTTATATTCTGAGTTGAGAGTTTATGAGAAATGGCGTCGTTATTGTCATTGAGAAATTGTTGTACCTCTAGTAGATGATTCCTAGCTCCTACATAATTTGTGCCACAATCCGAACGTATCAATACCGGAAGTCCGCGACGTGAGCAGAACCTTTGTAATGTTGCAATAAACGCTTCGGCAGTGAGCGATGAGACTGGTTCTAAGTGAACCGCCTTTGTAGTGAGGCAAACAAATATGCAAAAATATCCCTTAATTAACTTAGCATTACGTAATTGACTTGATTTGAGCAGAAACGGTCCGGCGAAATCTGTTGATACGTGACTAAATACGGGCTGAGGTATGACTCTATCAGCTGGCAGGTCAGCCATGATAGGTACTTCGGGCTGAGCGCGGCAACGGAAACATCTTATGCATTTAAACGTTCTGTGCCTTATAATGCGGCGGGCAGATAATATCCAAAATTGCTGACGTAAAATAGCATGTAGCGTGTCCGTGCCAGGGTGGCAGTGTATGCGATGATAGTGATCTATTATGAGGTCTACGAGCGGACTAGAACTAGGCAAAATGAATGGGTGTTGAGCATCGTATGTGAGTTCCGAACGAGTGAGTCTACCTCCTACTCTGAGGAGACCGTCCTGCGTAAAAGGCGACAGACGTTGTAGTCGTACTGTGCAGATTCTATCGGTTTGCAGGCGGTGAATATCTTCTGCGAATGCATTCTGCTGTACAGAGCGGATCCAGAAGAGTAATGCTTCTCTACGTTCACTTACAGTTAGAGGGCCTAGTTGTCGCGAGTTTGAATTTAGTTTACAGTTACGAATGAATCGCCTCATGTAGGTAGTGACACCAGTTAGTTTTTCTAAAGAGCTGAAGCGAGTGAGCAGATCACTATCGACACCGGGTATCGAGAAATTGCATGGTACGTATTTTGGTTTGAGCCCTGGCAAGTCTTGTCGAGTATGAGCTGAAGGCATCTTGGGCCAGGTATCCTCTGGCAATTTGAGCCAAGGAGGAGACCACCATAAATCATGAGCGGAGAGAGCTTGAGCTGATAATCCTCTGCTTGCACAGTCAGCAGGATTTAATTGGGAAGGTACATGACGCCACTTAAGTGTGAGTGAATTTGAGTTAATTTTTGTTACTCTATTTGATTCAAATGTTTGTAAACGATGGGGCGGAGTTTTTATCCATGCAAGCACTATGGTACTATCTGACCAACAAACGTGATGTGTAATTGTGAGATGAGCAGACAATTGTTGGGAGACACGCAACATGAGCTGAGATAATAGCGTTGCAGCAGACAACTCTAATTTGGGGATTGTGAGTTTATTTTTAATCGGTGCGACTTTAGATTTAGCAATTATGAGGTGAACGTTAACAGATCCGTTGTGAGCTGATTCTTGTAAATATATCACTGCAGCAAAACCGCTTTCCGAAGCATCTGCGAATCCGTGAAGTGAGTATGTTGATTTGAATTTGTGTGGAGCGATATGTCTGGGAAAATGTATATCTGAGATGTGCGGAAGATCATGATAGATGCGCTGCCAATCATCTGTAATATTATTTGGAGTGGGATCGTCCCAGTCCAATTTAGTTAACCATAACCTTTGAAGAAGTATTTTTGCGCGGAATATGACGGGTGTAACCCAACCGTTTGGGTCATAGAGAGAAGCTACTGTGCTAAGAATTGAACGTTTTGTAATGTGGGTAACTGGTGGTAATGAGATGTGATATGTAAATTCATCAGACCGGGGAATCCATCTAATACCCAAAACCTTAATTGATGGAGACTCTGCGCTGATGTCAAAGTCTTTAGGCATTTCGCATTGATCGTCTGGAAATCTTTGCAAGAGCTGAGGTGTGTTTGATGTCCATTTACTAAGTTTAAATCCACCGAGTGATAACAAATCAATGAGCTGAGTTTGGAGTGCTGATGCTTCTTCTATGGTGTCATGGCCGCAAAGTACATCATCCACGAAAACAAATTTACGCAAAATTTCGGCAGCCTGAGGACAGCGATGACCTTCATCTTCAGCTAATTGTAATAATGTGCGGATAGCATGATATGGACTTGAGCGCAATCCGTATGTAACAGTGTTGAGTGCATATGTGAGCAGAGGTCGATCTGGAGACGATCGCCAGAGTATGAGCTGATAGTGTCTTTGGTCTGGTCTTAAGAGAATATTTCTAAACATCATTTTTATGTCAGTGCTGAATACTATACGATGTGCGCGGAATGATATAATAATATCTACAATGTCTCGTTGAAGTGCTGGACCTGTGTGCAGGCAATCGTTTAAACTGACTCCATTGGATGACTTACAACTGCCATCAAATACTGTGCGGAGTTTGTCAGTACCTGATTTGAACACGCCATGATGAGGAATATAATAATGAGGTTTATGAGTAAATGTAGACGGATGACACGGTGTCATGTGTCCTAAGTTTATGTATTCGTTCATGAATTCTATATATTTTTGTCGCAGTGTGTGATCGGATTGCAACCGTTTTTCTAGATTGAGAAATCTACGTAGAGCAATAGCATGAGTACTACCTAATACGGGTGCATCTGATAAGAAGGGAAGAGTCACCATGTAACGACCTGAATCGTCACGAACGGTGGTTGAGCTGAATATGTGTTCACATTGCTCGTGTAGCGGGTTTGAATGAGCAGAACGAGGCTGGGGTTCTTCCGACTCCCAGAATCTTTCCAGGCTTTTGCAAATATCATGAGTAGAATGAGCAGAATGTGTAGAGTGAGCCGACTGAGTATAATGAGTATGAGTAACATGAGCAGAGCCAACTTGAGCTACAGGTGAATCGCATGAGTGCTCGAGTCCTATGAGTGCAAAATCAAAAATCGTGCCGAAGGCTTGGGCTTCCCCGAGCCCAAAACAATCTTAGTACCATCCAAAATGTGACCCAAAGCGTCTGAGCCTAAAATGAGATCAATGGGCGCAGGAGTATGCAGCTTGATCCGCCAATGGAATGAGCTGATGAGCTGAGTCTTGTACAACATCTGGTATTTTTTGCAAAGGTAAATAACCTGTAACGTCTTTGAGAATATGAGCGGTAGTAGTAATAGATGGCGTGTCACGGTGTGTGGGCCTAAATGTTATTGTGACCCAACCTTTAGAATTTTGTATGTGCTGATCACCTACACCTGTAATTTTTAATGAACATTGTTTTGGTTGCAAATTAAGATTTCTAGTCATGCGCTGAGTTATGAGCGTTATCATGCTACCACAGTCCAATAAAGCCCGAGCTTTGTGATATTCTCCGCATTTATCAGATATATTTAAAACGACTGTGGGAAGTAACACTGGAGTTTTTAATGGGTTTTCTATGTGCTGAGTTGAATTTACTTGGGCTGATTCTACAGAATATTGGGCTGAACTAGATTTAGATATTTTATGAGCTGAATGTGATGCAGGTGTACTATGAGCTGAATGACATTTTAAATTATTGGGTTGATCTTCTAATTCTATGTGCTCCGTGATTGTAGGTAGTCATTGTTTTTTGTTTTGAGATTGATGAGTTGTAGACGGTGCATGATCAGACGATTGGTTGGGGTCTGATGATGATGATTGATGTGCACGCGTATGTTGTGTGTAGGCCGTGTAGGTATGTGGCTTGTCTTGAGCACGCCGGCGGGGCTGTGCACGTAAATGAGGAGGAAGCAAATGCGCTGACGACACCGGAGAATTTGGAGTTCCGTGACGATGAAGCGAGGTGTGGTGATTTGCACTTCCACACTCTTTGCATGAGTTTGTCGAACGACATTCATTTTCAAAATGCGGACCTAGACATTTACGACATCTGTCGTTGGCTTCTATGAAATCCCAACGACCTTGAGTGGGCTGATGATTATATTTCGGACACGCGATAAGTTTGTGTTCTGTATTCCTACAATAGGGGCAGTAGAATCCGGCTCGAAGGACCAAGAAATGTGTAAGCTAGGAACTTACACATACGACTTTGAGCTGAGGGAAGTAGGTATATAGGTTAATGTGAGGGCTGGAGAAATCTGGGACTGACCTTATTGTTGAGCTGGTGGTTCTGTATCTGGGCGGAGGTTTCTTCTCACTACACTACACAGCTGTTGAGCGGATTATCGATAGATTTATCGCGGTTCGCCGGCGAATTTGGTATTATATTAACGAGCACAAATAAATATGCGCACACGCGTTCGCGTTCACTAGGTTTCGGGATGAGCTGAAAATGCATCCGGCGCGGAAGGGGATCTAATTGCAAGTGTTCGTCACTCTCTGACAGCGCCCCTTTCGGTCGGCCATACATCACGTAGTGATGTCCTTTGTGTTTATTCTAAACGTCGCGCTAGTGTTGGCGCGAACACCGGGCCTATCTTTAGTTTTGAAATCTTTGGAATTTACAAACTATTTCCTTATTTATTGAGCGTTTCGCACTCGACAAAGACTATTATATAGGTAAGGTATGCATATATTTTCGTCGTCTTTGTTGTTGACAATGGTTTAATTAGGTATGTAATTCAATGCGCGCGGAGCATTGTTTGGCAGATTCTACATAATTAGTGAGGTAAACAATACTGATTTTTATTTGTAGTAGGTACATTTATTGTGTCTCATCTCTTTGTAAACTAAAGAATGGTGGACACAATTTATGGTCATACTAAAGCAAAATAGAACAGGGCCTTGAACTTATTTTAAATAATATAGGTTATTAACATTAGGTAATTAAGAATTTAAAATATGAAAGCGCCACACGCACCTGCGGCGCCGCTGGATTTTGCATGGATTCCGGCGCAGCAAACGCGGCAGTGTTGGGCAGCGGCGGCGCTGCAGGAACTGCGGAGATTCCCCGCCGGCACCAAGGGCGTACCCAGGATTTAAGATTTTCAGGATATTGAAAATTGGAAAATTTTCAATATCCCCCCCCCAATGCCCCTACCTGGGTACGCCCGCCCGGCACTGTGGCAAAAAATTACAAACAAATCCTGCGGCGGCGGCGCGCGTAACCGTAGGTACTAACACCTTTCACCATATTATTATAAGTTGTCACTGTTAAAAAACTAATTAGTATTTAAACAACCGTGCCACGTTAATTAAAGCAGAACCGATGTTATTAATGCAAATTGCTACGTTTTTGATATGCACGCTCACTACGTGGTTAAAATCTTAAAAGTCAGATTGAGGCAGTTAGTGCCTATAGATTATGATTTCTGTCGCCTCATAAATAAATAATACGCTCTCACTAAACAGGTTCAAACAGTGTGATCATCTGATTGCTGGTCATTTTGCCTGTTATATCTCCACTGACATCATAAAAGCGAGATCGTTGGAGAGCATTAAAAACGCCCTATACAAAAAGTGCATGACAAATGACGTCACTGGTCACAAACACACAACTGCAGTTGAAATTGTATGTAGATTAATAAAAAATTGGTTTTATTACTTAATTATTAGGTTTACGTATATACTATGATTGTTGAAAGAAAAAATGACACAAATAACATACGGATTCCAACGGTAATTTTCGTTTTTCAAATTATAGCAAAAAATATTGACGTTTTTAGTCCATATTTATGTTTGTTTTCGGAAAATATACATCTTTTGCTGATTTAAAACAAATGCATATATACCCTATTGCTCTTCAAATGTTCTTACGACCAACATTTTTTGGTTTCAGGTAATGGGCTGATGAAAGAGCTGGACTTCTCGCTGTCAGCTCTTTTGATGTGCAGCGGGTTCTTCATCATGTACCTAGTGGAAGAGTTGGTTCACATGTACATTCACAGCCGGGAGAAGAGAAACGCTCAAGTGCAGCCGCTAGTTAGGAACCTCAGTCTACGCAGAAGTAGACGTAGCAGCGAAGAGAATGGAGACAAAAGCGTCACTAACTCCACAGCTGATCTCATTGACCAAGACTCGATGAAGAAGAAGGTATTTAAGGTTATTCAAAATCTATTACGGATATTTTGGGCAATAGTCCACTGCTTATGCACGTTTAGGCAGAAAAATAATTTAAAAAATCGTTTAAATTATCTTAAACTAAATAAAATTATACTCGTGACTCGTAATTATTGAATTGCTAATCTGTGACGTCACGTTTCAGGACGCTGAACACAACAGCCACCCTCACGGCCATAGTCACATGCCGACCGCCGCCACCGATGACGTCACGTCCGCCCTGCGTGGCCTGCTTATCGTGCTCGCCTTATCCATTCACGAGCTGTTCGAAGGACTCGCCGTCGGCTTGGAATCCAGCTCCTCGCATGTCTGGTAAATACAGTTTTGAAATAATAAATAAGTAGATATGTATAATTATGCATTTACCTTGTAATAAAAATAATAACACGTTTGGACAAACACCCCATTAAATGCACAAGTCGTCATATCAGTGCCATCTGTTGCCGAGTAGAAAATTAAGCAAAACTATCGTCTTTATACAGACAGAATACCTACCTACTTTTACAATTCGCTTTAATTGCAGGATTTAAATATTATTATTTTGTTTTCAGGTACATGTTAGGTGCCGTCTCCGCACATAAGTTGGTGATAGCTTTCTGTATCGGAGTGGAACTGATAGCCACGCGGACGAAGACATGGCTGGCCGTGGCTTACATCACCACATTCGCCATAGTTTCCCCAATGGGAATCGGGATCGGTCTCCTTCTCGTGGGAGGGGAAGGGGCGACTGCCGCCGGAGTGTACTCTGTGGTGCTCCAGGGCTTGGCCTCCGGAACCCTACTCTACGTGATATTCTTCGAAATCTGGAAGAACGACAGAACTGGCATAGTTCAATACTTCTCTGCATTGATCGGTTTTGCCCTGATGTTTGGACTACAGCTGTTAAGTAAGTTAATTATACTCAATAGTGTACTTTTAAGTACAAGACTTTTTTAAAATCTTTATGTACAAATGAAACAAAAACACATTTGAACGTTATATTAATACAATGGCGTAATTATCTCTTTGAGAGATGTCTTCCAGCAGTAGCTTTACAGCAGTAGAACTTTTAAGTAAGTAATAGATGTAGATTCCTCTACTCTGCATCTATTACAAAACTTACTACATACTATATAACTATATAACTTACTACATATAAAATAGTAAGCTGTCTTTAAATTGAGATACAATCCACATCTTATATCGCTTCGTGTCTCTTTCACTCGCGCAAGTATATATAATTCCAATCGCGTTTATACAGGTGTGAACGTGGTGTGTGTTTACACGCGCGAGTGAAATAGACAAGTAGAGATGAGTCAATGTACGAAATTCTACGTTCTCCGCGACCGCACCTTAGTCAGGTAGCGTGGATTCGTGGTTCAAGAATCCTTTTGTGTATTTTTTTTTTGCATTATTAATGTGATGTTTTTCCTTTATGCAGCTGGTCACGCGCACACCCACTCTCACGGAGTATGCGTCACCGATGATCACGACCACGGGCATAGCCATAACCACTGAACAAGTGCGAGAGTCACATACGTCTGTAGCGTGTCCGAGCCAACCTACAAGGAGAGGAACGAAATAATGTGTTGAATTTTTGTAGTGGTTAATGACTAAATTACGCGTGAAGTAAGTTGCTCCGTATGACCCAGGAAAACGAAACAACTTTTTGTTCCTTCGGCGGGATACGAACCCGCTACCCTCGGCTCAAACACCAACACGCTCAACCACTGAGCCACAAAGGTCGTGAACTATTATTATTATTATGATCCAGAACCCAGTTTCGAGACAGTGAGATTTGTAATTAAGTAAGTAGGTACTTAGTAGTGATGTAACGTATATTCGTATTCGCATTCTCATTCGCGAATATTCGCACATTTTTGTATATTCGCATTCGCATTCGCATTCGCATTCGCATTCGCATTCGCAAATTTTTTGCGAATGTTTTGCGAATATCAGAAATATCAGAAAACAAAAACAAGTTGAAGGTAACATTAGGTTAATAAAATCAAAATCCTTTCATTAAATTTTTTTATTTAGAGAAAAAGTAACTTAACTTCGTAACGTATTCACATTTTAGTCTTAATTTTATCACTTGGTTAGGAACTGAGTTGTTAGGAACTTAATTATATCAACACCTTGAACAAAACTAAAAGTAATAATTAAACAAAAACATTATTCTTCTACAATAAACCATAAATGTTACATACATACTTACCAAAAAAACACAAAATTATTTCTTTTACTTCGATTTTTGATTGATGATTCACTTGTTTAGAAAACTACCGACGCGGGCGTGAGCGGAGCGGAATGAATGACGCTTTATTTAGATGAGTTCGTATGAACTTGGCAATACTCGGAAGATACGAACGTAACGAACCTTGTCCGAACGCGACTGCCGCCAAGCCAAAGACAAATTGGCGCCAAATATTAATAAAAACTGAATATTCGCATTTGCATTCGCATTCGCGAATGTCGGTAGCAGATATTCGCATTCGCATTCGCATTCGCGAATGCTAAAAAAATGACATTCGTTACATCACTAGTACTTAGTCTTTAAATTAAGCAGATTTTGTTTCGTAAAATAAAAACAGGTAATTAAGTAGGGTAAGGTAATTTTTTAAATTTTAATTTCGTGAAAATCATGAAATAAGGTATAAGCATTCTATAAATAGGTATAATTTTTTAATTGTTGTTCTTATCATCATCATTGACTACTAACGACACGCGCGACACTAGCGTCCCTAGTCCCCTCTACTGGGGCTTGGGACACTTCAATGTATCTACTATACCTTAATCTATCTCTCATAAACTTACCTACCTATTTATTTATAAAATGCAATGAACTTTTAATAAAAAAAGGTTCATACCTAATGTACCTACCTATATTTTTTAATCTAATTTTGAAAATGTATACACGTTACTTTATAATTAAGTATATAGTATGTAATACTTATTCGTTCCTAATATTAAGTAAGTTGTTTTTAATTATAATCTCTACCTAATTAGTATTATAAATTATATGGAGTATCTAACAAATTACAAATGGACACAACAAAAACAGTTTTTGCTCTGCGATATTAAAATAAAATCTATTATTATATCTAGTTTATCGATGTCTTCTAGTCAACACTGTAATTTTATAAAATTCACAGTGGACAACAATCAAAGGAGTTGTCCAAAATTGACCCAAAGTCGACAGCAACGAAATGGTTGTCTATGTATTCCCTTTAAATCATATTTGATGTCACCAAAAGGGCAATGCCGAAATACGCCGGATATAGAAGTTATGAGCAAGAATGAAGTCAGTTTTTGTATGGAAATGACAGGCGTGAGACGATGTACGAGATACCCGAAAGAAATTAAGAACGTATCTATTACATAATAGTATGTTTTCAATTGGTCGGTGTAGGTTAGGTAGTAGATCTAGACCAGGTGCAATTTTTGATGTTGAAATTGTAAGTAGAATAATCGTCCGTACGTACGCGTGCGTCTACAATTTCAATGTACGGAGCTGAGGTACGATTTCTTGCAGAAGTTCCGCGATTGCGAAGGCAAAAACGAAGCTCCGAACTCTATACCTGAACCTACCTACAAAAGCAACATAACGACATACTTACTCCTACAGTTCCTACACCCACAAATACGTCTATACCTACATCTACACCAACTATGATTTTGGATTTTATTATTTCTCCTAATTTTTGAAGTGAAAACTTCTTTAGCGGCGCTGTGTACTTTTTTTGGAATGGGTAAAAATTTCTAAACTCGCGTCAGGACACGTGACCTGATCGAAAATTCGTAAGACGGATGGAGAGAGGACAGGCGGCGCAGGGCGCTTGCGCGAATGTTCGTGTGTGTTAATGTTACAGCGTGCCACGCGCATCCATGGATGGTGACAGCTGATGACTCGACCGTCAGCGTAGTGGCCACACTGCTGTGTATTCGTGAAATTCGTGTATATAAAGTGTTTAAAATATGGAAATTGAACAAAGTGCATCTATTAATGAAAAAAGTGACGAAGAAATAGCGAAAGAAAATGAGACAATAATATTCAAATATTCACTTCTGCCGGCACTCCCGGAGTGCAACCCGTCGTTTTTATACCCGGCGTACTTATTTCGGGGTTGCCACTTTGGTGACATCAATATGATTAAATGTGAACCCGCAATGGGTTCACTTCAAACATTTCATTACTGTCGGCTTGGATGGATGGATTGTTGATCATTTCTATATAATATAGAAGAGAGGTAGAGAGAGACAATACCTATATTAAAAATATAAAATCATGACTCTTAAGCACTTAAATTCAAACAAGCATTGAACATTCGTGATAGTGCACTTGATATTATAAGAACCTATCTTTAGATAACTACCTACAGATTTGGTAGGTAGTTTAGCACTAATACCTACCTACCTACTATATTATTAGCATCGCATACTTGACATTATCCATATATGGTTTTAATAGTCGATGTGAACATTTTAAAGGACTAAAATTACAATGACTAAAGTTAGATGTGATAATAATTATGTTCAAGCCATATTCTATTACATTAATCTATATATAAGCACGTAATATTATAGCGTACAAAATAAAATAGAGATTAGTTAATGTATTTAAATAGCAGCGAGCTTTGTAAAATGTTTTTTTTATAAACTCTACAATAAATAAATAAAAAAAATGGTGTCTGACCTTATTTTGTGAACACCCACTTAATTTCTTGATTCTCAACACATCTACTTGATTTCTGGTTTCTCAACATTTGATTAAAAATTTCGACCCTTTCGCAACATAGGTGCCTACTTAAGTACCTACAAGATAAAGTCTCTCGTGTACCTAAATCTTATATGCTCAATGAGATATACAAAGAAACAAATTCTTCAATAAAAAGTAATTGTTAGCATCCCTGCTTAGATTATATTACTCGTATATTACAGTAGCTGTTGCCCGCGGTCCTGCCTGCGTATATACAGTATCCCACGAGAACACTGTACTTCTTCGGGATAAAAAGTATCCTGTTTTAAACCAGAGCTTAAACTACTCATTTGGTAAAATATTATCGAAATACGTTCAGTACTTTTTGCGTGAAAGAGTAAAAAACATCCATCATCGCAAACTTTCACATTTATAATATAATAGTAGTAGGATAGATACGTTACATCCTTACAAAACTACCGACATTTCTGTGTCGCGGACACACATTGACATTTTTCATTATTGTTACTTTTCACTTACACACGAAAAATTCGTGAAAGGGATGGCATGCTTAATTCCTCAGAGCAATAGTGCATAATTCAATAGGAAAAAAAAAGTTAGAAAAACTATAACCCGGCTACGTAAAAAAGGGGTCTAAAAAGGACGAAACATTAAAATAATTGAGACAGAAATACAGAAATGCATAGGTACAAATTGGTAAGCTAGAGCCGTGGTCACCATTAGTGGGTTTACGCCACACTATGGCGTAAACCGACTAATGGCATTTAAGCGTCAGTTCACACCGAGATGCGTCGCCTTTAGGTGTGAGCAGACCCTAAGGCCTAGAGAAGTTTCTAAAAAATGCGTATATTCATCATACACATGCATATCCTAAGAGCTAAGATACACACATTCTTAAAAATTACTTATTCAAACGAAAAAACTATATACCTAATTATTACTAAAGTACATTATTTCGACGAATCACCGTATCCCTCTATATATAAATGCCTACAAAACGTTAAGGATGAAATAGCAAAAGAAAATTTAACAGATGTTGATGATATCCGACTTTAGAAATCCATTCGAACAACATGCTTGGCCGCGCGAGCCACCTTCTGTCTGGCGATAGCGAATAATTTCTCTTCGATATTTTTGTGGACTGTATTTCAGGAGGTATCTGGCGTCGCCAGGCTAATATGCAGTAATAATTAGATGTAATGGAGAGGTATAAAGGAAAGGCGCTTACCGAACCAGCTTCTGTGAAGGGCGTCTGCAGCTGGAGTTTTCGTCTCTTTCTTCTGCTCACAACAACACTTTAGTCTTTCCAGAATTCTTATCACGTTCTATAGGAATATATCTCACTTTCGTGGGCGGGAATTTGTAGCGGAAAAGTCTAATTAACACATGAGGTGTCGGCCATCGCACACGCGACTACTCGCAATGTACTCCGCGTATCTTCGCATTTCTTCGGTTAGCGTCGGAGAGGGGAAGGGGGGTAGAATACTGCTTTATCGATATTATGAGGTGCCATTCATAGTGGCGTTCGACGCTCCTAGATAGCGCTACCATTTCCCCCCGACCTTAAAGGGTTGCCTTTAAAAGAATATAAAAATAATAATTTAGCTATGTTAGGTGTATCCATTATCGCATAAGCTATCCATAGATTAAGACAGCGATATTATTAATTAACTAAAGCGAAGTAATAACAAAAAATCTTATTACCTAGATACCTAAACTAAAGGAGATCCAGCCTTAGCTAAATCTCACTGCGTTGGCAGTGGGCAGAGACGTACGACAGGGCGCACGTAACTTCCCTTCGCGGTTTTCACGGTAACAACGAAGGTTGTACCGTCTTTAGAGGTATGTAATTTCTCAACGATGCCTAATGGCCACGAAAGTGTTGGCGAATTGTCGTTGATAATAATCACCAACATACCCTCATGTATAGGAGACCCAGGAGCATTCCACTTGGATCTAGTCTGAAGCTGGTGAAGATATTCTGAACGCCAACGTTGCCAGAACGATTGTACAAGCTTATCTAATAATGTATGTCTCTGGAGTAAACTAGATGAGTCTACTTGAGGCGCGGGGAGTGATGATAATGGCACCGTGTTTAAGAAATGTGCAGTGTTCCGCGGGATCGCTACTTAATGCAGTGAGCTGACGCGAATTAATTAATGATCCAACTTGAGCAAGGACAGTTAAAAGCTCCTCATAAGAAATAATTTGTTGTCCTATAACCTTGAAGAGATGCGTTTTAATTACCTTAACCATGCTTTCCCAACATCCCCCAAAATGTGGTGAAGCCGGTGGAATAAAATTCCAATCAATATGATTAGTGGAAAGCTCTTCCTACAGATACTGCGTGCGGTACTCCTTATTTAGGAAATTATAAAGGTCGCGTAGATATGAATTTGCACCCACGAAACATGTGCCGTTATCCGTGTATAAACACTGTACGGGGCCGCGCCGCGATAGAAATTATTTTAGGGCGGCCAGAAATGACACCGTGCTCAAATCCGTCGCAACTTCGATATGCGTAGCGCGCGTTGCCGTACACGTAAAAATACATAACCAGGCCTTACGACCTTTAACACTCGACCGCGAACTGGAGTGTATTGGGGTGGTCCTGCGTAATCACAACCAGTATGTGTAAACGCTTTGTCCACTTGATTAACGCGCTGACAAGGAAGGTCGGCCATAATAGGAAATATCGGGCGTGGGCGAAATTTAAAATAAGTGTTACATTTATGTATCCTGTGGCGAATTATTCGCCGCGCAGCAAAGATCCAATATTTATGCCGGAGTAAGGACATAAGCAACTCCGGACCAGCACGGAGATGCTTCTTGTGATAAAAATCAACAAGAAGATCTACTACATGATCATGACGCGGTAGAAGATAAGGATGCTTATAGTTGTACGGTTCGTCCGAATTCGACAGACGACCACCAACGCGTATTACGCCGTGCTGATCAAGGAACGGCTTAAGCTTAAGAAGCGCGGGAGAACAAGATTTATTATTTTTCAAATTTTCAATATCGTTACTAAAGTAAACCGTCTGTACGGCTCGCAATAATCTATACTCCGCAAATTCAAGATCGGAACTTGAAATAAAAGTCCCGTTAGGTAATAACCTAAGAAGCCTATAAAAATAAACGATGGCGCGTAGTAATTCAGACCACGACGACATGCGTAGTGCGAGTGTGTATAGTGTGGATTCCACAATTTCCACGACTACGGGGTGAGACATAGATTTCCACTCGGGTACGTCTTCGTTTTCCGTATCGTGTCGTATCGTCAAAGAGTTCAATGGGCCACTCCGTCGGATCATGGGAAATCCAGGTGGGTCCATGATACCACAATGAATGATCCAGAAGCTAACCAGGAGTAATACCGCGAGACAGGCAATCGGCAGGATTTTCAGTACCTGCGACGTGATTAAAACAAGCGGGGGCGATGAGTTCAATTATCTTAGTAACGCGGTTTGTGACAAAGGTCTGCCAGCGGTGCGGAGAGGAACGAATCCAAGAGAGGGCCACCTTGGAGTCCGTAAACGCGTATATTCCCTTAATGGGATAATGAGACGAAACGGTATCTTGAACTCTGCGAAGTAGTTGAGACAACAGAAGAGCCGCGCATAAATACAGCCTCGCAACCAAAATAGTTTTAACCGGCGAGACTCTAAACTTAGCACAAACCAGCTGAACAGTGTAGTTAGAACCAATACAGACCTGTACATACACGACTCCTCCGTAAGCGCGTTCACTAGCATCAGCGAAACCTATTAAGTTGACAGTGCAACCATCGACCAATCCTAGATGACGCGGTATATTCATTTGGTTAAGTAAAGGTAGCTCAACGCAAAACTGCTTCCAAGCTGCGACTATGTGATCGGGTGGTGCGTCATCCCCATCGCACTTAGATAGCCAAAGCTCTTTTATTAAGAGCTTTGTGTGCAAAATGTTGGGAGCCACGAAACCCATTATATCCCATAGTCGAGCCACTGTGAACAACATAGTGCGTTTAGTACACTTACCATCAGGTGTCGCGACGTCGAACCGAAAACTATCACAGGCTCTGTCCCAGCGTAAGCCAAGAACCTTATGCGGTAAAGACTTCTCAAACTCAATGTCTGTAGAAGCCTTGTGCGACTCAGATATTCGTGCTAGAACATCTTGAGAGTTACTTATCCATTTGATAAAGTCAAATTGGCCTCGCTTGAAAACCTGAATAAGCTCTTCACAAAGCGAAACAGCGAGCGGAACGTTCATGACGCTACAAAATATGGCATCCATGAATAGAGCGGAAGTAGGAGCGGTAATAGCGGTAGCGGGTGCGGTAGCGAGAGCGGGAGCGCGCGCGGTAGCAGTAGCGGGAGCGGTAGCGATAACGGGCGCGGTAGCGGCAGCGAGAACGCGCGCGGTAGCGGTAGCGGTAGCGAGCGGCTGAGCTGTAGCGGTAGCGGGTGCGCGCCCGGAAGCGGTAGCAGGAAAAATAACTGAGGCGGCAGCGGGAAAATTCTCTCCCTCGTCAGCGATCAGTTGCCGGACAAATCGTAACGCGTGATAAGGACTGGAGCGGAGTCCAAAGCAAACTCGATTGAATTGATACACGGTTAAAGGTTCACTGATAATAAAGCGATAAAGAATCCGTTGAAATCTACGGTCAGATTCGCGAACACCAATATTAAGGAACATTTGGCGGCAATCAGCTGACAGAGCAATTTTAAAAATACGAAAATTTATTATGATGTTAAACAAATCATCCTGTAGATTCGGGCCGGTATGTAAAATATCATTAATAGACTGACCCGATGTAGTCCGACAACTAGCATCTAAAACTACGCGTAGTTTAGTGGAGGTCGTATCTTCGCGAAATACGCCATGATGCGGAATATAATATGAAGGAACCGAATTATTGTCCTTCTTAATTTCAACCGGGCTCAAAAAACCTTTATTTATATAATCGCGCATGACGTCATTATAAGCGACGCGCATATTTAGTGATGCATCGAGTTTACGTTCTAAACAATGAAAGCGTCGAAGAGCGATAGCGTACGAATCGCCTAATGAATAAGGGTCACCTTGAAACGGCAACTCGACAACATACCTACCACTGTCATCGCGAACAGTGGTAGCGCGGAAATGTTCTTCACACTCGAGATCCTTATGGATCATCGAGGGCGGTGCCGTCAATTCCTCAAGCTCCCAAAATCGCTGGACGAGAGAATTAATATTATTTTCTTGAAGCACAGAGCAACAAGAAGTGATGAAGATATAATTAGACGTATACGACGTAGGTACGGAACCCATAATCACAAATCAAAACACCGTCTCAATAGCGGGGGGTAAATCATATTGATAACTACGTACTATATTAGGTACTGAAGCCCCAATCAGAATATCCGCATCACCCGGGCGCGAAAAGTCAGTATCTGCTAGCGGGAGGGCTTTCAGGTGCGTTAACAAAGACACGTCTACGTTAGCGTTCGGTAACTCATCGTTAATACGTTCCACGATAAGCGGAGAAATATTAAAACTAATATTTTTATTTAAGCGCGAGTATACGACAATATCCACGGAACCCTTACATGATTTTTCCGAACCCCCAATTCCTTTAACTATCAAATTAGTATTTTTAAATTTATTCAAAAGCCCTAGACGATTATAACATTCCGACGTAATGAAACTACTTTGTGAGGCGCTGTCTAGTAAACATCGCACGACTATGGGTTTGTCATTTACATCGTGAACAATAACCTGGGCGGTAGCTAATAAAATTGTTTGTTTGGCTGAGTCGCGCACTGTAAAACGAGCGCGCGCGGGGTGCGGGTTTTGCCTACAATCTCTTATCGCTTGTTTACGTGCGAGCAACGTTGAGCACAGCGACACCTCGCTATTATGTTCGACTCGAACACCTGTACGTATAGGTATTCGATCCGCCTGTGGCGTCGGCATCGGACGGAGAGAACTGTTATTATCAAGTTCAAGGTCACGCGTGTCAGCTGACTGCCGGATCTTATCGAAGTGCATTAGCGTGAATTTAGACTTACTAAGACAAGAGTTCGATTTATGTTGTATGCTTAAGCAATTGACGCAAGCTTTATTTCGATTAATATAATTAAAACGAGCCAACGGGGCCAAATCATTGAAAGCGGGACATTTGTAAAGATGTTCATGCACAATGTTAATATTGCACATACATCTGAGCGGGTTATAATTATTATTAGAATCCGAACATACTACATAAGACTGCGGATTAGGCGCGGTGTTATTATTTCGGTGTTTAATCAACCTTTGTGTATTAATATTACTGGACGAGCTAGATGAACTAGGCTGCGTATTTCTAAATATTCTGATAACTGATCTTTTACGAATAAGATAAAACTGTCCAGTGTAGGATTTTTATTATTACGTACCGTCATTTCAAAGGCGCGAATAGTTTCTGTATCGAATTTTTTCAATGCGAGTTGTAATAAAATAAAATCGGAAATATTTTCTAAATTTAAGTTTTTAAGCGAATTAACTGCAGTTACGAAATTATTTATAAATGACTGAAAATTCAAAATAGGTGGGGAACTATTCAATTTTAAATAAAAAATCAAAATATGTGGTCGCGAGGATACGAGTATCTTGATACCTGTCCACCAGCGACTGAAATATAAACTGATAATTCTCAGCGCGGGGGGTGACGCCAGCGAATACTGATTGAGCCCTTGGCGCCAACTTACCTATTAAATAATATAACTTGTCGGCATCGGTCAACGACCTATTATCATGTACCGTTGATTTAAAACTGGCATAGAATAGTGGCCAATTTTGTATGTCACCATCAAAATACATTATCTCAATCGCAGGCAACCTCGGCGTTCGAACAGTTGTATAAACCTCAGTTTTAACCTCGGGTTCAACAGTTTCAAGACGAGTTTGAATGCATTTAATAACGCAATATAGGTCCTCGAATGAAGTATACGCTTGAAAACTAGGCGGGGTTTTCGAATTAATAGATAGCAACTTCGCGTTGTAGGCATCTAACAAGTTATGAAAATCTGTTCGAGTATCACCTATTGTCATACATTGACTGAGAAATAATTCCTTATCTGCTTCGGATGACTCGGCAGTTTGCGAACGTTTATATATATTTTAAACTCGTTCGAACAAAGTACGTTACGTTAAAGTTACGTTTAGCGACTAGAATGGCTAACTTTGAATCCTCCGCCATTTTGAGTTGGATTTATTATAATAATCAAAATACTATTCGAATTATATACCTAAGTATTTATAAACCTACGTAGGTTATGCGATATTTATGTTACACCCAAGTATCTATTTACTAATTTACAAATAGAATACATAAGAATATATGCGGTTTAATTATTTATTCCTATAGGCAACGACTTTAAAGCGGTTTCAAAATATAATAGCGTTTGAAATATGAGATTTATAATAGAACTATGATAGTTCGAATAATAATTTCAATAAGGAATCTCTGTAGCTAGTTACGTTATATCGTGTATTACCTACGGCGGGGCGGTTTCCCAAGTAATGGGTTTATAGAAGCGTAAATATGTATTACCACTGCCTAGTTAGGCACTTTTAGAAGATATATATGCGGGAAATTAAATAAAATCTGGATATAAATCCGTGATGGAAATAGATTATGATTCGGACCAAATGTGGTCCGGCTCGAATGGACCAAACAAAGGCCGCGCGGGCCACCTTGTGTCTGGCGATAGCGAATAATTTCTCTTCGATATTTTTGTGCACTGTATTTCAGGAGGAATCTGGCGTCGCCAGGCTAATATGCAGTAATAATTAGATGTAATGGAGAGGTATAAAGTAAAGGCGCTTACCGAACCAGCTTCTGTGAAGGGCGTCTGCAGCTGGAGTTTTCGTCTCTTTCTTCTGCTCACAACACTTTAGTCTTTCCAGAATTCTTATCGCGTTCTATAGGAATATATTTCACTTTCGTGGGCGAGAATTTGTAGCGAAAAAGTCTAATTAACACATGAGGTGTCGGCCCTCGCACACACGCACTCTCGACGCAACTACTCGCAATATACTCCGCGTATCTTCGCATGTCTTTGGCGTTCGACGCTCCTAGATGGCGCTACCAATGCTTTTACCAAAAT
The DNA here is from genome assembly GCA_037179445.1 of Phengaris alcon alcon. Lineage (NCBI taxonomy): Eukaryota > Metazoa > Arthropoda > Insecta > Lepidoptera > Lycaenidae > Phengaris > Phengaris alcon. The sequence goes on along the minus strand of JAYRCH010000222.1, from coordinate 209,507 downwards.
CTACAATATGCTAACTTACATTTTCCAGAACACTAAAATCAAAATACTCATCTATAATAATAAAATAAATTACCCAAGCTTAAGCGAAAGAGTCAGAATCATGCACGAAAACCACGATATTCTAATCGCAGGTCACTTAGGGTCAACGAGAATGTATAACAGAATCCATGAACAATATTATTGGAAGGGAATGAGGAGCGATATAGAAGACTTTTTAAAGAAATGTAAACCATGCCAAGAAAACAAGGCATTGAGGAAAATCAACAAAACTCCCATGGAAATTACTACTACGTCGACAGCCCCTTCCAACGTGTAGCGTTAGACATAGTTGGACCTTTACCAGAGTCGGGATCAGCCAAACTTAAATACATTTTACCTCTACAGGATGACCTTACTAAATTCTCAATAGCATATCCCATAAGAAGTACAACGGCAGAAGAAACTAGTGATTGTCTCATACATTTCATATCCCTCTTCGGCATACCAAAATCTATTCTTACTGACCAAGGAACTAATTTCACCTCCGACCTTTTTAAAACAACATGCCAATTGATAAAAATTAAATAAATATGGTCCTCACCCACAAACCCAGGGCGCGTTAGAACGGAGCCACTCCACACTTAAAGATTATTTGAAATCATTTGTCAATGAAAACCAGGACAACTGGGCAACATACGTTTACACAGGTATACTCACATATAATACAACAATACATAAAACCACTAAGTTCTCTCCTTACGAACTAGTATTTGACAATAAACCTTATATCCCAATCTCACTTTATGAACGCGAATTGGGTACAACATATGCCGATTACATAAGAAAACTACAACACAAACTTAAATATGCAAGAGAAAAAGCATTAGAGAACATTTTAAAATCCAAAGTAATATTAAAAACTTATTACGATACTCGGAACAAAACCTCCGCCAAATTATAAAGTGGGCGACTATGTTTACCTCAAAAACCATCTGAGGCTCAGGAAGGCACTATCTCCGATCTGGAAGGGACCTTATAAGATTATTATAGTAAACAACGATCACACAGCTACCTTGTTGATTAATAGACGGCATGTAACACACCATTTCGATCAGCTTAAACATGCTGACACGATGACGTAAAAGATCAGATCACACACACACCTGAAAGAAAAGAGAGAAAGGAAAAATTAAAATTAGTATATTAAGTAATAGTTAAGATAGCAATTATAAAGTACCTCATAAGCAGTCTAGAATATATAAATAATAAAATAAGGTAACCAATGTTAACTTATCCTATTTCAGCATCCCAATCGATACGCAGCCGGATGTTATACAGCCATTCAACCACACTACTGGCATCTTCTTTGATGGGCTAGGAAAACTAAAAGCCATTAATGGACAATTAAATGTTATAAATTACGTAGATATATCTTATATACAACCACATCTTATAAACTTAAACGAAATCATAAATACAATTAGATTTACCTGTAAACAATGGCTACTTCAACAATGTCTAGACACACAATTTCCTAGTGGTCCGATATGAAGATTTAACACAAGAATATGAATCCATATCTCATCTTATATATAAACGCAACAAGAGGTCCGCATGGTTAAGTGCAGTGGGGACCGTATTCAAACACATTTTTGGTACACTATATGAAGACGATGCGATAAAGTATGATTCCGCAATTAATGAACTTCAAAATTACGAAAAAACTATTGCACATTTGGTCAAAGAAAATATTCTAATTACAAACTCTTCATTAGAGAAATTTAAATACTCCATTGCTAAGTTAAATGAAAATGAAAAACACCTTAACGATAAAATTAATAATATATTGAATATCACTAACCGTATCTATAGTAATTCGGAAGCATTGAAACTAAACTCTAAGGTTCTCTCCATACTAACTTATCTGGAAAGCGCACTTATGACTATCCTTCCAACTGGGAGATTTAACCGAAGCCGTCATATTAACTAGGCAAAATATTCTACATCCTACAGTTATTAGACCAATGCAACTATTTAATGAACTAATTAGTAATGATAGATACTTACCAAAACACTCAAGGATTCCGACTATTATGAGCCTAGATAACATTCATTTAATCTTAAGCATAAGAAGCATTTAATCTAAAGCATATCTGATGTCGCATGTTATTATTATAAGAATAAACTTGTATTTATTTTATAAATTCCGCTTGTTTTAGATGATGATTTCATTTTATATCATAGTTTAGCTTTACCTACACCCCATGGTTTGAATAATTCAGATGTATTTAGTATGGATACAACCTGATAATAAGTATATCGCTATATCATATGATAAAATTAATTACTGTATATTGGATAATCTAAAATTATGTAAGACATCTCATTCTGAGTTATTTCTATGCAAGATTCCAGTGATAATGTTGACAAATAATAATCCTACGTGTGAAAGTGAACTATTAACTAAATCAACTAGTGATATTCCTAAGCAGTGCAAAACAAAAACAGTTAAGGGAGACTTAAACATAATATGGCAACCACTCAAGAACAATCGGTGGCTATACGTGCAAACTGTTCCTAGTAAAATATATATGGACTGCAGTGCTTCGGGAACCACCGAATTAAAAGTGTTCGGAGTAGGAATATTGAATACTCCTAAAAAGTGTGTTGTGTATACTAAAGGTGCGAAGTTATTAACTTCAGGCATTATAACAAACATTACTGTGTTAATTCCTAAGTTAGATTTTAGTATTACTAATAATCCTTGCTGTAAGCTAGATAAGCAAATCAATGTTATTTCATCTGAAGGAATAAACATTACTAATCTAGATGACTTAAAATTTGACAAAGAAAACAATAAGATTCTCTCCAAACTAGATAAAGTAATAAATAAGGAACCCATTTTAGTAAAATATGAAAAACACTATCCTATATTCAACGGCATTCTTATTCTTACCATTATCATTATAATGATAATAATTATTTTCAAAATTTATAATGTCGTTTTAAATGTACCTAGCTTTAAGAAATTTAAAAATAAATTTAAGGAAATCCAAACAGGTAAAGAGATTAAACTGGACGACATAAAAGCAGAATCTGTCGGTTCAGATTCTGGTTTCAGACGGAGTTTGAGAAAGACGGAATCTGGTTCAATAAAGGAACCTACATTGAAATGTTTTCCCTGAAATTCGGCTCAACTCCAAATTTCCGTCTTCCGCGGGGGGTTGTTATAACCCTAAGCTGTTAGCAAGAACGCTTAATTGACATTATCCCTTTGACTATGTCAGCAGCAGATAGCAGGACGTTTGTTGAGCGCTAGAGACGAGCCAGTTCCAGTTCAGTCTCAAACCCGGTCGGTCGTAATAATTAATTGTCTAATAAAAATTTTTTATTTTCTAATAAATAAGTTTAGCAGTAAAACGATTTTTTTAAAAAAGACTTTCACCGGATCCCGTATAATAGAACGAATAGAATTTATACTATTTTATAGCTAGTCGTCAAATGTTCTAGGGCAGAGATTCCAAACGCACATATTTTAATAATAATATACGCACATATTTTAATAATATGCTTAATTGGTTATAAATTTGGATTAATGCTTTATAGACCCGTTTCAATAACCTATCTACCAATAACTATTTCGTTCCTTGAATGCAAAAGGGTCACAAATCTAAATTGCATTGTTTTCAGGACGGCCATTACAGAATTTTAAAACCGTTTTTTATTGTACTTAATGTTTTTATGTTATAATATACCTTTATGTTCGTCAATTAATGAGCTATCTTTTAAAAATAATCTCATTGTAGTACAATACCCACCCACCCAAAAAAAAACACATTTGTCCTTTTTGCATTGAAAATATGAACAAATATTTCAAGAATTATTCCAAAACTAAAACTCATTTTAGTAAAAAGAATTAACTTTTATCATAAAAAAGCTTATGCTGAACGTCGTATTTGCAATAGTTATTAGAATCAGGCTCCTAATTAAATTTTATAGCAATATCCCGCGTAGAACTATGTGAGTGGACGCATGAACATGCGTAAAGCACTGTGGGATAGATGGATGCCCCAAAGGGAGATCTCCGACCGAGCGAGATGGTATGCTCGGTTAAGACCGAAGCCCACTTGTATGAATTTCAGATGTATTGTATAGTTCAGGATTGTTGCATTAATTGGTCCGCCACAGCACCTTCTTTCTCCTTTTCTTTCTTTCTTTCGTTTTATTTAGACAAACGGTCAACAATAATTAAAGGCATTAGTGAGATTAGGAGTTGGGGTTAACTGTATTTTGGAATGTGGCATATATTATTATGACGGACGGACTTTTTTTCAAATATGGCACAATGTAATGACAGTGTTTTACCTGTAAATAAAACACATTAAATACTTACCTTACTTGAAGCTTACTTACCTCATAGATGGCGCTAGCGTGCTCGACCTCGTCTTGTCTCTTTCCTTCCCATGCTTGAGAACCCCACATGGCGACGCCACAAGCAGTGGCCTAATTTAATTTCAAATCATTAAGTCGAATATCACCAGGCAGTATTAAAAATGTAAGCTTCAAGTAAGGTTAGTATTTAATATGTGTTTTATTTACAGGTAAAACACCGTCATTAAATACTGTACGCATTCTTGAAGCTTGCTGATGCCTACTATCAACTTTTAAAAGACGACTCAAATTCAGAGCAGTTTAATTTGGGTTGTTATCGTCTGGTGGGAAAAAGATGCCAATGTGAAGGCATATTATACATTTTTTTTTCGTCCCCCTAACATTGTCAGGGCTGTTGGTTTTCTGTTTTGTTTTTTGTTCTTTCATTTTTAATTTCTTTTACATTATTTTACAGATCAAAAATATAATAATATCAATTTAATACATTTTACATTATTTTTACAAATTACAATTCTTACATTATTTTACAAATCAAAAATATAATAATATCAATTTATCACATGTCACGTACATGTCAGTTTTCACAGTGTAAAAGGTCAAAGGTATAGAAAACATAAATGTTTAAAAACCAATAAAAATCCAATATAAAATAAAAAATTAACTAAAAATTACTAAAAAGACAAAACTACGGCAAACACTATCACAATTTAATCCTACATCTAGAGCCTACACTATTATCACACCAGTTTATCACAGTTTTTCTTATTAACTACTCCCACTATCTTCTTGCAAAAAGCCAGAAAGATATCACTCTTTTTTCCCCCCAGGATGGAAGGCAGATTCTCACCCGTCATAGATGTGCCCAATTTCTCCTCAATATCATATCTATTGCTAGCAAAAATTGGGCACTCCAGTAACAGGTGAGGAACCGTCTCCTCAACTCCCGGCTGACACGAACACGACGGATCCTCCTTCAGCTTGAATCTGTTCAACTAGAAGGCAAATCCGCCGTGTCCGGTCAGAATCTATGCGGTGTAGTGTGTGATGTCTATTTTGTTGACTATCTTGTATGCAGCAGCAGCGCTTGGGAAAAAGAGCTTCGTAACTCCGGCCGTCCCTCCCACTTCGTATATCCTGTCCCATTCCTCAACCGTATCCTCTCTTAAGATACGATTGACGAATGAAACAGGACACAGATCGTAGTCAGGTTTCCTTTTCAATCGCAGCGCGGCCTCCTTGGCTAATTCGTCAACCCTCTCATTCCCTCTCAACCCCGCGTGCGCCTTAATCCAAAACAGGGAGACCTCCCGCCTCGGCGATGCAGTTTTTCGGAGGGCCGCCCTTGTTTGCACTGCCAGGGGATGAGGGGAACTAAGGGTGACTGCCTGGAGAGCCGATCTGGAATCGCTAAGGATACCGACCTTCGCCATTCCACTCTTGCAGGCTATACTTACTGCTCTCTGGAGCGCTAGAAGCTCGGCCTGGTAGACGGTGCAATACGGAGGCAACGCAAGCTTGACGGCCTTCGTCTCGGCCTCACCCTTCCATACGGAGAGTGCGGCTCCGACTCGACCCTCAATCTTGCTGCCGTCCGTATAGATCCTATGGACGTGGCTGTTAACCACGTCTGCATATGAGTCCTCGTCCACCAACCCGAACCTCAGCTCTACCTGCTCTGCCGGATGTGGGTCCTCAATCGCTGGAGCCATTCGCTGCCACCCCCCTGTCCCTCAACACCGGGTGTGGTACTCCCTTCTTGATCTCATAAAGACTCGATGCTTCGAATATTCTGAGGTCAAGAGGGAGTATCCCAGCCAGCAGCATTGCAGAGTTCAGGGAGACAGTTCGATATGCTCTGCAGATCTTCTGGGCAAAACCCTGTTGAACGCAGTTGAGCCTTTTTTGGACCCCCATCTTTTCCACGGTGGGTGCCCACGCTGCTGATGCATACAAAATAGTCGGCTCTATTACGGCCATATATATCGTCTTCACTATCTGGGGGTTAAGCCCCCATCCTACTGTAGCAGCTTTGGCTAGCTGCTTATACGAGTATCTAGCTATGGCTTTCTTGCATACGTTAGTGACGTGGGGGTTAAATGTGAGGCCGCTATCGATTGTTAGGCCTAGTACTTTTATATTGTCGTAATAAGTTCGACACCCCCCCCCCCCCCATAACGAGTCGCGGCACGTCATATTTTAGTCTTCGCGTGGACAATAATGCACATGTTTTGTGGGGGGCGAAATTCAGCTTGTTCAGCTCCTCCCATTTCCTAATTTTTAAATTAATTCAAAAAATTTCGCGCCCTAGGACAATAAAAGAGTTGAGGAGATTTCTTGGCATGACAAACTTTTACAGACCGTTTTGTGCCAAATGCAGCTAAAATTCAGTTGCCTCTACTCGGTCTGTTATCCGGTCCAGCTTTTAAATCTAGCACTGGACACCAGAGTTAGAGAGTGTATTTGTAGAGTGTAAAACGTGTTTAGCCGGGGCGCACCACCAGTCTCAGTGCGAGGGTCAAAGAGCTGGGACTAAAGCATGTTGTACAAATTGTAAAAAGGAAAAGCTAGATAATACCGATCATAATGCGTTTAGTCCGGAATGTCCGGTCCGGCAAAGGTGGGACGCCATGGCGCGTGCCACGGTTGCATATTATATTGAGGAACATGAATAGATGCCAGCAAACAAAGTCTACGCAACCAAATTGGATGTTGTTATTAGTAGCTAATAATAAACCAATGTAGTAAGTAAGTGGACAAACAAGATGTAGGGTATATGTTAAACATGTTAGGGTAAAACCGCTTAACACCTGCTTAGCATATATATGGTTATGATGACATAATGCAGCATATATAGCAGAAGCACTCAAGAAAGTATGATGCCGTGCATCCTAGTCCTAAAAATAGAATGTTGGCTGGCACTATTAGCACATAAGCGCGCTATGGTAGAACACACATTGCAAGAAAGTTATAATTTATAATGTTACTGCAAAAAACTTCGGAACGGACGTCCCGGACTTAATGCATAAAGATTTAAATTGGAAAAGTAATAAACAGGAAATGTAAAAGACCGAAATTGAATTGAAATTGTAGTTGAAGGTAGTGTAAAGCAGGAATGTAAAAATAAGGCAGAAAAACAAAAGAAAAAGAAAGATGATAAAAAATTGAATTGTAAATAGAAGATAAGATAATGCAGCAAAACAAATAAGACATGTAAAGTATAATGATACAGTAAAATAAATGTTAAAAATATTGAATAGTTTTAAGAAAGCAAAAGTGTAAGCAGATATGTTAAAGAAAGGTAGGAAAAACAAAAGAAAGGATTGTAAAATTAAAGTGTAAAAAGAAGATAAAGTTAATGAAGTAAAACAAAATGTGAGTAGCGACAAGGAAATATAAAATAAGTAGAAGAAAATAAGATGGTAGATTAAAAATTGTAATATTGTAGTATTAGATGTGTGGGGTTAAATGTATATCGTGGAATTGAAATAAATGTAGGCAGAATATAGAAATGATGTAGATAATCGAGAGAGAGATTGAAGAAAGAAATGGAAAATATGTTAGAAATAGGGAAATTAATGTAATGGTAAAATATGTGATGTTAAATACTAAATAGACTTAAGAAAGTAATGGTGTAAAAGCAAAAAATAAACAAAGAAAATAATTGTCCCGGCTTATGGTTGGGGGAACAAGAAAAAAAAAAAAAAAAAAAAAACCGTGTTTCGCTAAAGCTACACTTTTGGCTCACCCAGATCCCCAAGCTCATCTCACCTTATGTACTGACGCGTCTGATAATGCGATTGGCGCTGTGTTGCAGCAACTAACTAAGAAGCTTAATAAAGCTCAAAAGAAATACGGACTGTATTTCTTTTGAGCTTTATTAAGCTTCTTAGTTTGATAGAGAGCTTCTTGCGATCTATGAAGCCGTAAAATATTTTCGGCATATGGTTGAAGGCAAGGCTTTTACAGTTCTTACTGACCATAGGCCCATTGTTTCTGCTTCTTAAAAAGCATCTGAAAACTCCTCTCCTCGTCAGTTTCGCTATTTCGACTTCGTATCTCAATTTAGCACTGATGTTAGGCATATAGCAGAAAATAAGATGTTACATGTAATAGCATCGATCGATGCTATTACATTATTATTACACCACCCCCTTCCGCATCGCTCTGGTAGACCCTCACCCCATTGTATGATGTCCTCATACTCCGCGCCCCACCTATGTAGGGCTCTTGCAGCAACGCAACGCAAGCCTTACGCTTGGTGGCCTCGAGTAATAACTCCCTTGTGGCGATTTGGCTCCGCTGGAGGTTGGCCTGCATATTCGGTACTGGAAGTACTCACCGGAGACAACCTCAGCAATACGATACAGCCGATCTGGCTAGAGCGTCCCACCTCTTTCTTTCTACGCACTCCCTATCAAGGGCACTGTGCTCCACGCTACCTCTCTTGGCCTTAGTGCAATTGATGCACTGAGGCACTTCTCTCCGCAGCCACTTGTCGCAAGCAGTCCTCATGTGAGGGCCTGCGCAGTGACTGCATCGCTCAGTTTCCTCCCTACCCACCCTCTTCGTATGCCCATAGCCAAGGCAGCGGTAGCACTGCACCAACGGACTATGGTCCACCACTCTAACTCTGCGCATCCCTATGTGGGCATATCTTACATTCATATATCTCTTCCACACTTGTGGGCTCACTCTAACCACTAGGTGGTTCTGTAGGGGGTTCCGCGCTTTCATCCCGAACACTACTTCCACCTTCCTTTCTTCCCCCTTCAAGCCCTCAAGGAACAACCAGAACGTTCAACAACCAGAACGCGGCCAGCGTTCTAGTTGTTGAACGCAGTAACGAAGTCGGCATTGTCGTACTTCATTACATCCCTGAAGGCCAGAAGGGGGTTTTTATCCTTCACTTCTTCCACAACTAATCCCTCATTCTTTCCCAGTTTCTCTTTAACCTTATTCCTTTCTTCTTCATTTATACAGCCGACGACTACCCTTCTATTTTTAACCTTTCTCACTCTTTCCACCTTGACCTATCCATCCTGTACATCGCATCTACTGTACTTCTTATCTTCTCCATTAACTCATCTCCCGAGTCCTGCGTGTCCTTGGAGGACACCACAACTGAGTGCAGTGCCCTTGTCTCGGGGGTTCGCTCAGCGACCCCTATTGAGACAACACTCGCATAACTCGCCGGTTTGGCGACAGTTGTGGTGCTCTCCAGGAGCGAGTTCAATTTCTCCATCCTCATTCTACTCTCTTCCATACATTCCTTCATTTCATCCATCTTCTTCATCATCTCTTTCATTTCCTCATTCAAATCTTTTTCCATTAAAGCTATATTATACATTAGAAAAGCTTAGAAAATAGGAATGTAAAAAATACCTTACTAAGATCAATAGATTTATTGATTTGTACTAATTAAAAAAGTATAAATTAATTACAGAATAAAGTATAAGTAAATATAAAATCAGTTTGTAGGGCTAAATAATTGAGCCAAACTTGTTGATTTACCTGTGCGAGACGACTTTACTTCTCTGCGATAAAAACGCGAGAAAGTATTACTTGATCGCCAGCTTCCTTTGGCCAATATTTGATCAAGAGGAAAATTATCAACCCAGTTTTTAGACGCTACGGCAGAGCGAATACTTCCTGGAGGGAAGTAATACCTGCTTCACGAAATACAGTTTTTACCCAACCAGCAATAACCGTTCTGGAGGCCGGCTTAGGGTTTCTTCTTAGATTAATGAAAAGATTATGTAAATTACATTCTTTCCGTTTTTTCTTTTAATAAACCAATGGTCCGCTTAACCCAAAAAACAGGATCTAAATTTCTGGAACTATTGTTTGAAAATATCTTCCATCCCGACTGTCTGTAGTTCGCACTATCAGTTTTAGATCCGTAAAGAGGCCAAAACCAAATCGAGTCTTCATTTACAGTGAAGTGTTCTGAATCAACCGCTAATAATGTCAAGTCATGGACTCTTCGGCCTGAGCATAAAAGGACCAAGGTGGCTGTATGTCGACAAGTTTGGAAAACATTGTTTTTATCGATAATTTGCTTTTCCACATGCTTCAATAAATCGTCTATATCCCATACACTTGTTTTTCTAGAGACTGGTTTACTTGCAGCGATCGACTTAAGCATATGATTTACCAGAACATGTGAAGATAATTTGCCCGCATCTTCAACACTGCACAATGTCGACACGACCGACTTGAGTACTAATATAGTATTGTAAGCTAGACCATCAATAAGATGAAGATTAGCTAAATATTTTGCCAGAACATATCCCGACGGATGAGTGGCATTTTCTTTATTAGTGCGGCACCGTCTGAGCCAGCGGTTCCACGCCACTTTGTAAGTTTTTAGTATCGATGGACGCAAAGAGTTTTTTAGGAGATCAAGGTGGTTTATATTCCAGTCCTTTAGCTCCTCTGTCCCCCCACATTTCCACACCTGCAATTCCATGTCTTGAGTTCCTGCTTGGGGATGACCTGTCGCAATGTCTATTAAATTCAGGTGTAGATTCTGTATGGTGAACGGGGCTGCTACTGCTCGGGTTCTTAGATCCGCCCTCCAAAATACTCGTTCCCATCTCGGAACTACCAACAGATAGAACCCTGTCGCCTTGTTCAAGTGCATGAGCACCTTGGAAACTAGGTAAGGTGGCGGGAACACAGCGAGGGGATAATTCCAGGTTCGGGAGAACGCATCGTGATATATCGCCTCCTGATCCGTTTGATCCAGACTCACATAATTGGAAACTACTTTCGACGTTTCGCTTGCAAAGAGATCTATCATCGGTGTTCCGAATTTCTTGAACAGGTTCTCTGTGCAATGAGGCAGTAAATGCCATTCCGGAAGACTCAGATGTCGTGATAAATGATCTGCATGACTGTTGTACCTTCCCGGTAAGTGGTGTACCTGTAGTTCTATGTGGTGTAAGTCTAAAAGGTGAAATATTTCTTTTGGCCGTGCTGAGGCCAAAGGGAAGACAGGCCTCAGCACGGCCCCAAGGGTATTTGCTTGTTTAAGCAACTGGATTGCTCAAATTCTTAGGGAACAGGGTATACGCGTCATAGTATACCTAGACGATTTCTTGGTGGTCAATCAAAATAACTCAACTAAAATCACATATCCATATTGTAGTGGAAAGACTTCAATATCTGGCTGGGCCTTCAAATCAATTTCGAAAAGTCAGCGCTGACTCCGTCCAAATGTCTGACCTTTCTGGGTTTTCAATGGGACCCATGGCGCAATGTAAAATCTCTTCCGTTAGAGAAGGTGATAAACCTAAAAAGAAAGATTTCCGTAATCCTTCAAACTCAAAAAATACACCTAAAAGAGTTGCAAAGTCTTGTCGGACTACTCAATTTTGCTCGGTTTGTGATACCGAGGGGACGACTACACTTTCGAGACACTCTCAATAATGAGTCGTTTAGCTTCAAACCCGTCTAAAACGGATTTTCTTCAAAATTACACTCAGTATGCCATTCGGAAGTACTTTACATATAGAACATTTTAGAAAATTTATTTTATGTCAAACTCCGCTATAAACTATTCTAAAATGCATTTGAAGTCCAGTGTCTGTTGCAAACTCCTCTAAAATTGACTTGATGTGTTTCAAATTCCTCTATAACAAATCCGACCAATGACAGCTCGCTTATTGTATCACGTGACACACTACTTAGTATGGCCGATTTCGTAAACTGTGTTAGAGTGTGGTCCGGTTTTTTATTAGTTTTGACTAAAAAAATGGAAGATTTGCAACAGTTTATAAAAAAAAGAGAACCGGGGAAGGCGCGCAAGAGAACCGTCAATAAATCAAAGTGGAAACGCGAAGTATTACGGGAAAAAAGGTTGGTTTCTTTTCTTCTATAACAGAGTTTAACGGTCATATAAATGGTTTATGCAAGATATAGCCATGGATGTAATGTCAATAAGCAGTTTTTTTTTTGTTTTAGATACATGCCGCATTCGCTTCCGTCGTTTCCATCATGTGGACATGATCGAAAGGCGTTTAAATGTGCGACGTTGACATGCACACATATTAGAAGGTTTCACGAATCATTTTATAGAAATTGTAATAAAATTTCTCAGGACAATTTTTTGATACTTTTATCGAGTCATTTAAAGCAAGAGAAGCCCACTATTGCAGGTCAAAAAACTTGAAAAGACTATACTTGCCTGCAGAGCTAAATATCAAGAAACTTTAGCGTATGTATAACAACGATCATCCTACATTAATAGTAAAGCAGTATTTCTTTAGAAATTTTTTTGTTACATGCTATAACGTAGGTTTTGGCACTCCTAGGATTGACGTTTGTTCAACCTGCCTACAGTTGGACGAAAATATTAAAAAAGAAACAAATTCTGATGCCAAAAATAGACTAATAATAGAAAAAAGGATCCATCGTTTGAGGTATAAAGCATTTTATGACATTTTAAAGGAACAAAGAAGTGACCTCATGACAATAAGCTTTGACTGTCAAAAAAATTTAGCGCTGCCTAAGGTACCAGATCAGTCGGCTTACTATAGCCGCCAATATAATTTTTATAACTTTACCATAGTACTTGGTAGCTCTAAGGCCAAACTGACAAAAGAAAACATTTTTGCATATACGTGGAATGAAACCACACACCGCAAGGGAAGTAATGAAATTATTTCAGCTGTGCATCACTTTCTCGTGAATATTATGAGTATCAAAGAAGAGGTAAAAGTACTAAGAATAGTGGCGGATGGCTGGACAAAATAAAAACACCGGTATGATCGCTATGCTAGGAAAGTGGCTGACCACAGAAGCACCAAGATATTATCTGAAAAAAATCGAAATAATATTTCCCGTTTAAAATAGTTCTAATTATAAAGAAATATAAAAAAAGGACAAAAAAGTCTATCTGAAGGTAGATATAAATTTGTAGAAAAGTGGTAAAATTTTCTTATAAAATTACTGAATTCCTTTAGAGGGTAGCGTATATAATTTAATTATTATAGATTCTATAAAATAATGATCTATTTATAGAAATATTTTCAATACGAACGGTAAAAACCGTTAGTTAGTTGTATTCACTTTGTAAGGAAAATAAAAATGAGCACTTACATGACTAGCTGCTATATTAGGCTCACACTTATAAAATAGAACAAAAATGCTGTTGGTAAGTGCAGACGGGTCGAAAATTCAGACGCCAATGATTTGAAATTAAATTAGGCCACTGCTTGTGGCGTCACCATGGTGGGGTTCTCAAGGTAGCTGTGCGAGCGAGAGGGTACGAGAAGGAAAGAGACAAGACAAGGTCGAGCACGCTCGCGCCATCTCATATCAGTAAGCTTCAAGTATGTGCACAGTATTTAATATAACATTTCAGAGCAAAACGGACGTATTTTAAAATATGGCACTTTTATTTTACAATTATTATCAAATTTAATTGATATTGGAATACAAAACGCATGTATTTTTGTAAGACATTGTTGTAGTAAATATTGTAGAAATACTTACTTGACATTGGATTACAAAACAGCTACTTTCGAAAATATGGCTCTTTTGTACAGAACAATTATCTCAATATACTTACGTTTTAGGAATTGTGGCCGATTTCCACGACACTGGGGTGCGTTAAGTTCGATATCTGGGGCGCAACTCACAATATTGTAGTTTCGCACTGAGTTTTTGGCGCTGACCGTTAAAATTAAAAAAAGGGTGTTTGTCTAATTCAGTCAGAATTTACACGAAAATTACTGGTGTCTTTAGCGTAGCTTAAAGTTATTAGCGATTAAATTACTATTTTGGAATAAAGCTATTTTTGGAAATTTTTGATTTGTGGCATTTTGTATTCAATAAGCGATTTGTTAGAAACTTTAACAAATAGTTATAAATAGATATGTTATTGAAATTGCCATTAGGGACAAACACTAGTCATCTTTTTCTGGTATTCAATTAAGCATGCCATCTCTTTCACGAATTTTTGCTGCGTTGAGTGAAGTGTAACAATAATGAAAAATGTCAATGTGTATCGCGGCACAGAAATTTTGTCACTTTTGTAAGGATATAACGTATCCAGTTATCAATGCTATGGGTACTTTGGACTGGAAAATGTGCTGACAACTTTATTGAAAATTCGCTCAAAGCAACCTTTTTCCGTGAAATTCGTTGGAAAATACTACCTACCTTCTTTTTTAACATGACCATTGCAATCGATTTGCCGGGAATGACAATCAGCGACGTTGTTGTATTTGTAATTTGTGTTATCATCAAAATTTGTGTTATTTCGATTTTAAATGTGCAATATTGGTAGAATATTAACCATTAGATATTTGTTGATGTGCACATGTATGGGCAAGTAGTAGTTACAACTACAAAAAGCGTGCTATTTTGTGTTTTCTCCAAAACTCCCTAGGAACTTTCAGTAAAGCTTCTACCACTTTACTGAATCGACTGACTTGACTCATTGACTGCACTGACTTTGGACTTGACGATTTAGTAATAGGGTGTTGAAAATATGAACGAAAATTCTATTACCCGCCTTTTTAACTTGACACTGGCAGATGGTTATAAGCCGACGCCAATTAATTAATGTAATTTATTTTTTTATTTATACATGGCATCGGCTTTTAACCATTTGCCAGTTTCAAGTTAAAAAGGCGGGAAATAAAACTTGCGTTTCAATAATTTTCAACACCGTATTCCTAAATCGTTAAGTTTAAAGTCTAGTCAAAGTCCAAAAAGAGTAAAATAAATAGTCAGTGCATTCCATGAGTCATGTCAGTCGAATCAGTAAAGTGGTAGAAGCTTTACTAAAAGTTCCTAGGGAGTTTTGGAGAGAAACTCAAAATAGCACGTTTTTAGAAGTTGTACCACTTGCCCACACTTGTGCACGTTAACGAATATTTAATGATTAATATTCTACCAATATTACACATTAAGAACCGAAATAACACAAATTTATAAAAAAAAATGCAAAATCCAAACGTCCTCCATTGAATTCCCCGGCAAAACTCCGCCAATTAGGTATTTAAAAAAATCTATTAAAATCAATGTTTTGACTTTGACATTTTAAACTATGACTTTGACGTTCTGAAGTCTCAACTCTCAACAAAAGTTACACAAAAATATCAAATAAAATAAATACATAGCTATTGGCAGAAAATATTAATGCACGATAAAAATCATAAATAAACAATAAATTTTGTTACAGTATTAACAGGTAATGGTCTGATTCAATCACATAAATTGCGAACTAATTTATTAACACGTATTTCGTAATACTATTCGTGTAAAACTGAATACTAATGAGTTTATATTGTGACGTTATTGGCTAAATTATTATTGGTATAAAATAGAAAGTTTCTTGTTATGTAATACTGGTTGAAAGGTGAAATTAAAACATTAATTTAATGTAATTCTGATCGATAATGTAGAATGGAAAGTTGTGTGGCACCTCGTATTATAACTGTTAAATGACTTTTAGTTTGATTGCTACTTTCAAGCGTGTCGTGTCGCATAAACTTGTAACAATGAGTTTTATGTTTAATTCATCCGTTTGCCTATCAATTGTGCCAGAATGTAAGTGATAATATGAATGTACATAATAATGATAATAAACAAGTGACTGTTATGAGTTAGCAAATGTTGCTTTTTATGTAAACTTATTTTTTAGTTGCAGAAAGTGAATTTCGTCCATACTTCCGCAGAATGTCAAATTCGGGCTTAACATCCGAAGCTCAATTGAGATACATCCTTCAGTGGTTTGGGGAGTTCAGTGAACTGCAGCGGGAAGATTTCCTACCAGTATTGGCAGCGGCACGAAGCAATCAGCTTGAGCAGCTGGCATCCATACTAACCGGTCTCACCTGTGAAGACAAACCAGCCAGTCTGTTTCAATGTCGGGTAAGATTTTAATTCCTTTTAATGTACTCACTAAATCTATACAAAAAAATAAAATTTAATTGTCTATTTTTAATTTTAAATAAACATCTTTTCACTATATGCATATGAAAGTATATAGTAATTTTCGGCTAATCTCTGTAACAGCTGGGCCGATTTTCACAGGACTTATACTGGCATATAGCTGATGTTTTAAGGAGTAACTTAGGCTACTTTTATCTTAGCGTTCCATTTAAAATTAGGGTTCTGTTTCTGTTAGTTCTATGCAAACAAAGTTGTGGGGACCAGCTAGTATATTGTAAAATTTTTACTGGTTGCCTATTATATTAGGTCCCCTTACATATGAAATTGGCGTTTTGTGGTACTGGCCACTTTGATCTCAAATATATCTTCTTTGGTTAGGAATTCCAGTTTCAAATTTATACCGCTATTTACTCATGCATTTGTGTTTCGAAAACCGTAATTAATTTGTTTTTTCCCTTTTGTTTTTTTATTTGTGTCACTCTGTTTACAAAATGGAAAACTTGAAATATCATATTATTTTCAAGTACAAGTTCCACCGTGGCACCAGTGCTGCAGAAACGGCTCGAAGGATTAATGATGTGTATGGCGCCGGTGTCGCAAAAGATAACACAGTGCGTTTTTGGTTCCAACGTTTTAGTTCTGGAAATTTCGACCTGCAGAGCAAGCCCCGTGGACGGCCGGAGACCAAAGTTGATAATGAAGAATTGAAGGCTATTGTGGAAGCGGATTCATCGCAAACCATGTCCGAGTTAGCTGCAGGCTGCGGTGTTAGTGATAAAACTGTTTTAATCCACTTGAAGCAAATTGGGAAGGTGAAAAAGCTTGAAAGGTGGGTACCTCATGAATTGAGTGCAGCAAACCGATAAACATGCGTCGACTGCTGCGTTACATAACTCAATCGGCACAATAATGAAGGGATTTTAAATCGAATCATTACCTATGATGAAAAGTGGATCCTGTACGATAATCGGAAATGCTCATCGCAATGGCTGAACCCTGGCGAGCCAGCCAAAGCCTACCCCAAGCGAAAATTGAGTCAAAAAAATTACTTGTGAGCTTTTGATGGACTAGTGCCAGTGTCGTTCACTACAGCTTTCTTTAATCTGGTCAGACGATTATGGCAGATGTCTATTCTCAAAAAAGTTACTTGTGAGCTTTTGGTGGACTAGTGCCAGTGTCGTTCACTACAGCTTTCTTTAATCTGGCTAGACGATTACGGCAGATGTCTATTGCCAGCAACTGCAAATCATGCTGGAAAAGCTAGCTGCTAAACAACCGAGGTTGGTCATTCGCTCTAGGTCACTGCTGCTTCAGGACAATGCTAGACCACAAACTGCACAACAGACGGCTACCAAATTAGAGGAGTTTCAATTGGAATGTCTAAGTCATCCACCGCACTTCCCGGACCTTGCTACAATAATTACCATTTTTTCGAAATTTGGATAACTTCTTGCAAGGGGAAAAATTCAACTCCGATAGGGCAGCAGTCCAAAGCGCCTTCAAAGATTTGATTGATTCCTGTCCGAATAGTTTTTTTAGTAAAGCAACCAATGAATTACCTATGAGATGACAAAAGTGCATAGATAGCAATGGTTTATACTTTGATTAACTAAATATATTATGTTTAAAAAAAAACGACGCTATGTTCCTCCTTTACAAAACGCCAATTTCATATGTAATGACCTTATATTTATATTTAGATTAGACAAATTGAAAAAAGTTGAATTATCTTAACATGAAAAATATTTTTTTAGATTAAGCTTTTTAATGAATGGTATTCCACATGGACGGAAGAAGAACAAGACAGAGTGGTAAAGGGGGTCTCGGAAATGGATTCAGATTTTGCTGCTAAATTACAAGATGCATTGCAAAATGGCATTAAGGTAAATGGTCATGATGACTTCTTCCATGAAATCATTTCAGAAGAAAATAAGACCAATGATAATGAAGAAGAGGCAGCTGTAGAAAATGAAATTCCTGATGCTCATGTTGAAACAGCAGCACTCCAAACTGAATGTGTCATGTAAGATAATTGCCATATCTTATAATAATTTATTATTCCATGTTATCATAACCACAAGATCTACATATTTATAGATTAGGGATTAATTAGAAAATAGTGATTATAATGACACTAATACGAGTGTTCATACACACAAAAATACTATTACTAAAACACTAAAATACTGTTACAAAGATACTATATTTATCTTACTACATTTGAAATGAGCAAACATTCCCTGTTTGAAATACATAATAATTAGTTAAAAAATAAACAAAAACTATAGGATAAGAACACATTAAATAGTGGATAAAGATATTATAACATAAAGGTTAAGAAATGACACCAAGACTGTAATTTAAACTATATAAAGTGTGTAGTATGTAGTAAACTTTTCACTATGAAATACGGTCTACTATTCATAAATATAAGGCACAATTTTATAAGAAAAATTTGAGGACATTGTATCTGTAATTTATACATTATTTCTAGTTATGGGGTGTGTACCTGAAGTAATATTGTTATATATTTTACACATTTACATTATATAGGCTGTTTAACATTCCATGCCTCCTTTTAAACATTCCAAGTTATATTGGGAATAGGGAATCTGCATGTGACACCAAAATGGATAAAATATTTTTATTTGTAATCGTTATCGCTAAAAAAACGTACCTACCTGTAGAAACGTTTTTTAAATTTATCGTGAATTGTGAATAATAGTTTATTTTATTTTAGATATTTTAATATAGAATTTATCGTGAATAATAGTGAAATTTAATCATCAAAAATAATCAAAAATCATCAAAAAATCCCGCGCAAATTTCAAAAAAGAATAGTAGTAGTGGCGGAACAAAATGTGACGTCATCGTACAGACGAACCTGTATCAACTTTCAAAACTCTTATTTATGTTTATGGCGGAAGGTATTAAACCATTGCCAGTGTTAATTTTCATTGTGTCAAGTGAAACAGAAATTTCGTATACGGCTGGGACTATATTATGATCCGGAATTCGGAAGGCCGACGAAAATTCTAAGCATTAAAAATAGACCTCTGCGCTAATAAGTGTTGAAAATCGAACACATGGGTGTTGAGACAAATGTCAATGTCATGTCATATCACAGCTCGACACTCGTAACTTCCATTTTCAACTCTATTGTATTAGCGCAGAGTTCTATTTTCAGTGCACTGAATTTTCCAGGGCCAGGCGGATTCCGGGTGATATAGTCTCAGCGTAATAATTCTAAGAATAGATCTCAATCCTCGAAATTTATGGTTTTTTTATAATTCGTATAATGAAAATGTACACAAATAAAAAAAAAACTATTCTCTAAATTCTCGACACTGGCAGAATGGTGCAAAACCTTTGCAACCGCGATTGCCATAAATAAAGGAAGAAGTTAATTCATGTTTTCTATGGTTTGTAAAAATCTCAAAATGGGGGCCATTAAACTGGAGACACTTGTCTGGGTGAGGCTCACAAAATTTGTACCATAACGCACTAGAAAGTGTAACACACAAATTCGTTTGCAACACACTGGAAATTTTATAACACTCTGGAACCCTGTAAAGGCAGGATTACATTGTATCAACATTGACTAAAAAATCTTGCCACATTTACGAGTATTGATGACCCTGTGATAATAATGAATCGTTTGAATGAATCGTTTTTATATATCATCAATAATATTTCTCCAAGTTATATTTCCTGGAAATATGACTATTTCATGAAAAAAAAATGTTTTCCAGGAAATATATATAACTTAGAGAAATATGTTTTGTGGTTTTTAAGGTTATTAATCAGTAGGTAAGTATACTATCATTATTGTAGCGTATCATATCAAAATAAAAGACATTTAAAATTATTTTTTTATTATTGTCACATTTTTTAAATCAACAAAGTGAAATTAAGAATACCTAAGTAAAATAAAATTATAAAAAATCAAAATCAACTTGATAATAATGAAGTAAATCATCAAATCAACAAACTGAAATTAAAAACACTTATCAATAAGTACAATAAAATTATTAAACAAAAACAAAATCAACTTGGTTTTACTTAGTAGGTAAGTAAATCATTGATCAAAATAAATGTGATCACCTTTGTCACTTAGCGTGTACTCCCTTGACTCATAATTTAAATTAATTTTTTTTACAATACAATCATCTGGAACTATATCTCTGTCTAATTTTTTAGTAGAAACGAATTTTAGGTTTGGTTACTTGACCGTTTTTAAAAATCGAATGCTGTAATTATTACTTTTCTGTTCCAAATCTCTACACTCTACAAACCCTACATAATAAACCCATTTCTTTTTTTCGTAATATCTCACTAGAACACTGTCGTTAACACTTATAATGGCTTCTTCCATTATCTCATTTGGTTTCTCAGTCTCATTATTTTCTAGGTGTCTAGTGTGTATAGTCTGGTTACTTAAGTTTATATTATCACAGCTACCTCTTTTATTTTTTTCTGTTTTTTTACCGGTTTCTTCATTTAAATGCCGTTCTATCAAATCTTGTTCCGCACCATCTCTGTTAATGTTTTGACCATCAATCGCCTTGCTTCTTGCTTCTGTATCTTCTTCAGTCTCATTTTCTTCTTTTTTTGCCATTTGACTAAAATCAGGGTTATCTAAAGCTCTTACGTCGCATTCGTATGATGTTTCTTTTTCTTCAACTTTTTTATCAATCTTTTTGTTCTCATCTTCTAATATTCCGTCTGTCAGATCCAGATCCAGATCCATATTTTGTAACTCTAGTATACCATCGTTTATTTTTCTTTTTTGTAAGTTATTTTCTGGTTTAATTTTCACTACAGCACTCTCTTTTTGTTTATTATAATTTCCTGATGTACTTGGTACAGGGTCATCGTTCGTATTTCTATTATTTTCTTTATCTTTTTGGGTAGAAAATAAATCAAAGTCTTTGTCCACTTTATTAAGTGTTATTGGAAAGTATTTCTGTAAATCAAAATAGGCCTGATTTTGAGGTGTATATCTAATCTCTGATAAAACCGTTATCTTTGAACTACTCTCAGCTTTACTCTCTTTAATCGATATTGTAGCCAAATCATTTTCTTCTGTATCTGTCTGATCAAATTCTATGTCTTCATCATCTTCCCACACACTGTCATCCGATTCAGCATAAGTTAAGGCGCTTTCTACACTAGTATCAGTATCGTAGTTTTTCTGATGTCCCAATCGTTTTCTCCCCCGGTTTCTGTTATTGCCGCTTTTTTGGGCAACTGGCGTTCTAACTTTTTTTTTATATATTTCTTTCGACTTGGCTCTTCAATATTTTCACTGTTGCGTTTAATTTTTTTTGCAACAGTCTGGTCTTGTTTATGAATGATTTCTAAGTTATGTTCTTTTATATCCAAGCATTGGCAATATCCAGGACTTAATCCTTTGTCACAAAAGCAACTTAAACTACGATAAGTTATTTTGTTCCCAGATTCAACATTTCTAAGTTGATGGAGTGCCATGGTTCCAGGTACAGGACATAGTGGTACATTCACATTTTGAAGTATTTCTGGGATGTAAAATAGTTTTATTTTTGTTTCAGTTTCTCTTAACAGTCGATATGCAGACTCTGCATCGGTTATGTCAGAACCATAGGAGACCATAGAATCCAATTTTCTTTTTATCGCACCACCGATGCCGTCTGCAGCACCCTTCCATGCGCAGACTCAAAGAAATTCCAGGTTGAGAATGGGAACCCTAGATCTTTAGTAAAGTTGCAGAATAAATAAAAATTCTTTTTTTGTCTATATTGAACAGTGGGTCCATCTGAGAAGAAGTGCAATGCATGTACGTTAGGGAATTCCTGTCTAATTAACTGTAAAACAGGAGACAGGTGGGCCCATATAGCTTCTGGTCCGTGGTTGTTACAAGGTGAAATGGAAGTAAATGACATTGGGTCTCTCCCTTTGCTGTATATAACGCCAGTATGTAGCGTGAATTGTTGACGGGAGGAACCGAAGTGCATGGCTTGAATTTCAGTACTTAATTTGCACGAATAGTTTTCAGAAAAGTCGATATGTATGGCTATTGACTGATTATCGAGATTTTTGATACAGCGTTGATATTCTTTATATTGGTGTATTATATTGTATGAATGTGTCTTAAATTGTTTTAATTCGTCTGTAAACGATTGCAAAAGATTTTGCAAAGTACCAACTTTTCTATCTTTGACCATTCTTTTAGTTATTTTTTTTAATGCGTCATCTTTTGTCGTCATATTCATGATTTTTTTGCATCCATTTTGACCATGAAACAGAATCGTCCAGATTTTTCCCATTAAGATTATATTCCACAGCTTTATCTTTGCAATCTTCACATTCGCCATAGGCACATTCTATTTTCTTGGTGTCACACACAACCATTAACAAAATATCATCAAGTGATTTTGTTTCAATAATGCCCATAGATTTGAGCTCACTCGCTTTCAATAGCAAATTTTCATGTCTTTTACATGCACACGTATTACGAGAGTTGACTTTTGTAGTCAATATATAAAATGGCCTGTAGCGTTTAAATGTGGCAAATGAAATCTTTCCGCCTTCTGACTTATATTTCCTATAAAGTTGTTTTAATGTTCCCAATAAATATCTTCTTTGTCTAGTTTGTTTCTTATATGTTTTGACTTCCTTTTTCCCTGCTGTCGCAACGCTAATATCGTCTCTTTCGAAAAAGTTTTTTAAGTCATTTAGTATTGAAAAGTTTCTTTTTTTAACTTGAATATGGCGTATTTTTCCTTTGAGACCAAAGAATGAACTTATTTTGGTTTTCATTTTGTATTTTTTGGCGATATCACTAGAAACTATATTCTTGAGCACTATTTTTTCACTGTTTAAATTAGAGTTTTCATAACGTTCCTTTATTGTGTCTACTAAAACGTTGTGTTCTAATAGTCTTTTCTTTACTTTCTCTCTTTCTTCAAGAGAAATGTTTGGCAAATTTTCTTCTATAAATATATTAGCTCTAGAGCATGGAGTACGTATTTCTTCTTCTTCATTATTAGAATTATTAGGTTTCAGTTGCAACTTTTCTATTAAAATATTTTTTTGGTGTATTAAATCGAGTAACTGTTTGTTTTTCTTAATTGATCTATATAGCTTTTTCTTTAAATTACACATTTCTTTTTTCATTTGGTTGATGTTCCCTTTAAGTTCGCAATTTTCTTTTTTCAACCTGTAGTTTAGTGTTTCTATACGTCTTTGTTTATTTCTCATTGCTTTTTCATTGTTTTCTGTTAAAAACTCTGATCCTTCTCTTTTCTTTTCATCATATGTTTTCTTCTTCTTATTTTCTCTCCACTGTCTTCTTAGTTCAACTTGCTCTTCTGGTTCAAAATCTGCGATTCTTTTTCTTTTTAAATTTGTCCTGGCGGCATTTTTTCTTTGCATTTCCTTGTATTTATTTGGATTTTCATTCTTCATCCTCTCGCGGTATCGTTTCTGCCGTTCGGCTGCGCTCGAAGGCATCTGTACAAAATAAGATTCAATTGCTCAATATCTCAATAGTAAGATTACACACCAAACAGCATACTAATTTTATTTACTACTTATACAAAAATATCGTAAATAGAAGCTTTTGCAAAGAATAATATAAAAATACAAAATGTTATTTTTTAGTTTTAATTTATTTAGTATTAAGTGCTTATAAGGCAACACAGCAGGGAAGGCACGCATATAATTACATTTAAACACGTATATTCACACGCAAGGAAAGATATTATACCCCTTTTGGACTCCGCCGCAGTCGGTTAAAGACAATGTGAACCAAGCTTAATGTTATCCAGTGTGTTACGTAACACACTACGTAACACAACACATAACACACCAGAGCGAACACACGAGAACATTCTAGTGTTTGCTTGATTATAGCAGCCGCAAATTCAAAGAAATATTGGAAAGAAAGCCATAGTGTACGACACAAAAAGGTATTTAATTAGTATCTATACTTCATTATAATGAAAGACAAGCACTTACCTTGAAAATTCTGTGTTTAATAACCAATTTTTTGGAGAGAAAAAACACTACACCAAAGCACTTCACTTTTGTTACAAGACTAAAATGGTTGACATTAATTTGACACTTGACAACTGTTGTTATACGGTGTTGCCACTCTACAAAACAAGTTCTAGTGTGGTTATCACTAAATTACGAAAGCTACCGTGTAACACATTACTTATAACACACTAGAAGATTCATTGGGACTTTTTTTTAAATTTGTTGTTTTGTAAGCAATTTTAATTTTTTGTGAGATTTACAGACAAAATTCTTTGAATTAACTCCCATACCAACAATGAAGAAAAAAAGAAATAACATTAACAGCGTAATAAAAAAAATAAAATTAAAGCCGTAACAACGGACTGCGCTGGGACATTTATATTTAGTATGGAGCAAAAAATTTCTAAAAGTTTTATAGACTTAAATATTGTGTAAATTGAAGATTTTGTGTATTTTCTTTGCAAACATCAATTTTTGATGTATTCATTTTAATGCAACAAATTTAATTCTTTGATAGTTAAATTACCAAAATATACTAAAATTTAGGAGCAAACAGGTGACCGCGATTTTTTTTTCAAAGGTACATTTTGTTTGAGCGGTTGAGCCCCACCCATCGATAATATATACGTCTATGAAAATCAGCCCTGATTTAGTACTTATCACTAGGATACTACATTAAAAATGAATAAATGAAATATGTTTACGAACTTTTCGTTAACTAGGTTGTTTTCGTCGAGGTTTGTAAATAAAATAAGTACCTATGCGTAGGATATCTATTTCAATGTACAGACTGATCTTCACAACAGTATAAAGTACTCAAACAAGATATCTCTTCTCATCGCCTTGCATCACTTTTTCTTACATACTTGCACCTTTTAGCATACGGAAATAAAGACATTTTTTCCAGCCTAATAGATAATATTTTGGATGTGTTATATATATATATATATATATATATATATATATTTGGTAATGTAGAAACGTTTAAAGGAATAAAAAAAATACATGCATATTCTCTATTATAATCTCAATAAATTCAATTTATGTCTATACTTATATTATAAAGCGGAAAAGTTTGTTTGCATTGAATATCTTTACGAACAGATCAACAGTATCCTACAGCTATTGCATTGTCATAGCTTGTATTTTGATGCTTCATATTTATTATATGTTGTTCTTTATTAGATTAAAAGGAATTA
Organism: Phengaris alcon alcon; assembly: GCA_037179445.1. Taxonomy (NCBI): domain Eukaryota; kingdom Metazoa; phylum Arthropoda; class Insecta; order Lepidoptera; family Lycaenidae; genus Phengaris; species Phengaris alcon. Next base: position 184,011 of record JAYRCH010000222.1, on the reverse strand, counting down.
GTCCAAAATTTACCCAGAGTTGACAGCAACGAAATGTTTGCCTATCTGTTCACTTAAAATAATATTTGATGTCTCCAAAAGGGCAATGCCGAATGACGTCGGATATAGAAGTTCTGAGCAAGAATAAAGTCAGTTTTTTGTATGAAATGACGAAAAACGATACCCGATACGATGCCCGGTGTATTTTGGGGGTTGCCCTTTTGGTGACATTGAATATGATTAAATTGAACCCACTGCCAAACATTTCATGCTGTCGACTCGTGAGTTTTTTGTATGGATTTTTGATCGTGTCCTTTGTCATTAGTACCTACACTTTTTTGCACTTCGAGTACCTATAATGAAAATGTAGTTCCAAAGAATTATGTACAAACAAAGATTTTGTGCCAATATTAATAGCCGCCGAACTTTTTAGATTTATGTATATTATTTTAACTTTATACATTTTGTCATTGATTGCCAGCCAATAGGTGCTTGTAGATGATATTATGGTATAGGCAATAAGATTATATTTAAATAAATTTGATTACCTATATAAACATTGCTTTCAACTTTTCATTATCCCATAGTTAGTCTTAACTACCTACTATCCAATAATAAAATCAAATGGGCTAAAATCAAATGTGCACTTCTGATTTCAATAGATTAAGCAATTTAGGCAGCCTGTACTTAAATAACAACATTTTTTTTTCTTGTTTACAATAATAAATTTAATGTCTGTCACATCTGCACAAATAATATAAAAATTGCATTTTGAAAACATTGTTCACAAAGATTGACAATAGAAAAATTAAGGGCGTATTTTTGATTTGATCCAGTCGATGTAGGATGCGACTCGGGTGTACACTCCGGGCCAACCCTCAGTACCGCAGGGGCTGGGTCCGTAAGACACCACGCCGAAGACCACCCAATCCTCCATATTCGTGCCCTGGCCCATGAGGGGACCGCCCGAGTCTCCGCGACACGAGTCCTGCCCCTCTAGACCTCCCGCGCACAGTTGGTTATTGTTTATAACGCGATTCGCCTTTTTATAAATATCTCGGCAAGTTGTGCTGTTGATAATTGGCAGACTTACTTTTAGTTTCACATCGGACGAGGATCCTGAAAAATATATTTTTAGGTTTAATAAAGATAAATCGGATGTATATAAAGAAAACATAGCCGACTGAATGCATCTCTGTAGAATATTATACTTTAAACGAGACAATCTTGTATACCTACATATTATAATTGTAATCTCGGAACTGGCTGCAAGTATATACATGAAATTTAGTATACACTTATGCAGGAAGTTTCGGAGGAGAAAAATCGATCTAGCTAGGTGTTTTTTCTTTCGTCGTGCAGCAATATAACAATATTTTTGGCTATAATAATGTCAGACCGATTGGCAGTTGGGTAAATGTTTGCGTTGTTCGGAAATTCGGAATGTTATTTAAATCTACTAGAGCTCCAAGCAAAGCTGGTTTACCCAGGTACCTACTTTAAATTATGCTCCGTTCGTTTGTACGAGGAAGAACAAACTTAAACTAACCTAATTGTTTTTATTCAACTTACTGGTCTCCGTTTTACCCCATCCTGCGACTTCGATGCGGTACTTATCGAAGGACGGATTCATTAGTTCCGGGGTTGTTGGGAGGCAGATCGGCGACACAAAATCTGAAAACAGATTGTTAAAAGTTATTAGATTTACCTACCTATTAGAATTTATAGCTAATATATCCGGCTTATTAGTATTTTAATGTTCACTTCGGTCAATAAATTTATAACGATTAGTGGATAGCTGCTCTATAAGTATATTTTTACTGTGCTACAAGGGCGCGTTTACAAAATTAACATAAATTGTCTGTTTTGTTGTACATTTTGCGATCAAATGAAACAAAATCTTACAAAAGTAACAATTGTCACAAATAGATTACTTACTTCCTTATCTAAAAATTGGTTAAAAAGACTATAAAAAACTATGTTTTTTTGTACAGCAAGAACAATTTTCCAGAACCTCTACACCCAATATTTATTATAAAAAGAAGTCGTGTTTAGGATCATTATTAGGGTTCCGTAATACTCAAGGAATCCCTAAAGTTTCGCTTTGTCCGTCTGTCCGTCGTGTCTGTCAGTCCGCAATACTAGCTTCTGTTTTTTTGATGATTTTAAATATAAATACATGAAATCTAGTACAGTTTTATAAGGTTTGGTAAAATCAACTACGAATATTTTGGGTATATGATCTACTGCTCGTTATTGTCACACTCAAAGTAAAAAAAAAACATCTCATAATGGGTGAATCTCCGCTCAACGCAAACTCGTCCATATAAAGTAAGATTTTTTTTCGAGTATAACAAATATTTTTCTGCCCAAACTTCTATACTATAAGCAGTAGATCATAATACGCCCAAAATATCCGTAATTGATTTTACCAAACCTTATATAATGTATGTAGATCTCGGTTTTGGCGTTATACAATAATAATTTTATATTTTAGGGGTTACTCTCCATACACGTGAAGTGCGGATAAAGAAGATTTTTTAATTCTACCCCATCGTGTGGGGTATCGTTAAATAGGTATTTTAAACTTTTATATTTTTTTTATAAATATAATTTTTTTCAGGCAATACATAACAAAAATTAAAAAAATTAAATAACACCTATATTGTCAAGCAGTGAACGAGCTGATGATGATGAATTATAGCTAATACCACTCTTAATTATGTCAGCTTTCAAACAAAAAAAACTAGATCAAAATCGGTTAATTGGTTCATCCGATTTTAATAAGAAAATCAAGATGAAATCAATTACTAGCACTCTTATTACTCACTCGTTCGTTAGATGTCTCTATACGAGTCTTAAATTTTTCTGAACGCGGTATCGTTGTGTTTATGAGTTATCGTAAGTTTATGATATATTCCACTACAATTACTGTATAAGATCAAAATACGATTAAAAGTGAATAAGTGATATAATTGCTTTGGTGAAATGAATGAATGTTGAATGATCTCTATTGCGTTTATTGAATATAAATTATAAATAGTTATATTTTATAAATTGTTCTTCGAGTTCAAATCAAGTCGTCATTTACTGTGTATGCTATGGTTAGTTCATTTTAATTTCAGTTTTTCAGTTACTTTATTACCTTTAAGGTCCTTTAAATTAAATAATATTAATTATTGTTTCCTCGTGATACGGTAATTACTTGATTTAAATTGTAAATAATATACGTATAGTTTTGAATTAGATTAAAGTTAAAACGGAAAAATATTAAATAAAAAAATAAGTTTAAAAAACTATAACCCGACTACGTAAAAAAAGGGGTCTAAAAAGGCCGAAACAAGAAAATAATTCAAATAGAAATCCAGAAATGCATAGTTACAAAAATGGTCAAGGTAGAGCCGTGGTCGCACCTACTGTTTGGAACAGTCGATGTCAAAACGCAGCCGTCTGTAACTATCTTGGGGTATGCATGTGTACATGACGATATACGCGTTTCAGTTTATACCTAGACGTCACGCATCTCGGTGTGAACTGACGCTTAAATGACGCCATTAGTGTGTGCGACCACGGCTCTACCTTGACCATTTTTGTAACTATGCATTTCTGGATTTCTATTTGAATTATTTTCTTGTTTCGGCCTTTTTAGACCCCTTTTTTACGTAGTCGGGTTATTTATTTTTCTTTTTGGTGTTTACCATTAAAATGTATGTCTTGTGCCAGTCTAAGGAGTGCAATATCGTTGTGCTGGTTAGAATCTGAAGGGCGGTAGCGGTTGTGGACTATGGCCTCTTCTATCGGTATATTCACTACATCGGGACTGCACTCGTCTTGTTGGCAATCCTTATTAGATTTCAAATCCCATTCGCCGAGACGGACTTGTGACCTGAAAATTTAATTTGTGTATGAAACTATTCAAAACCAGAATGATTGAGGGATTGCGGCATTGAAACAAAGAATATATATATTACTAACGTAAAGAATCGTCATTCCAGCAATTTACATGAATGACAGCTCGCGGCTGTGCGATTACCTAGTAATAAATAAAACAAAAATCTTACAATTTCCATGTTTTGGGTAAGTCGTTTCCTTTGACACAGTGAGCTGCAGTTAAAATGTATCTTTTGGATATGATAACGCCACCGCAGTAAAATCCGTTGCCGTTTGCTGGAAAATTATCAATTTATTATTACTAGAGGTCACTTAATGGTCGAAATTCGATTTTCTTTCTTTATCTTTGAACTTTATAAGGGTTCTTTTACCTCTTGGATATAAAAAATAAAAATAAATAAAAAGTAAAAATGTTTTTTTTTTTGTAATATATCAATTTTCAACACCGTATTCCTAAATCGTCAAGTTTCAAGTCTAGTCAAAGCCAAATAAATAGTCAGTGCAGTCAATGAGTCATGTCAATCGATTCAGTAAAGTGGTAGAAGCTTTACTGAAAGTTCCTTGGGGGTTTTGTAAAATTTGAAATTTGAAAGACATATTCACAAATTTATTGTTTCAAGTAGTGTTGCCCAAATGCAAGAACAAGACGAGACTTAGCCAGAATTGGTCTTGGTCTTGGTATTGCGCTCCCAGTCTTGGTCTTGGTCTTGCAGCAAGAGTCTCGCAAGTCTCGCAATTACCTATTAGCCTATTGCTATTTATTAAGCATGTGTCGTTCGCGTACGAACGAACCAAAAAACAACCCGGGTTGAGCGGTTTACTTGGTTCAATGGTTCACTCGTATGAAATTGATTCGATCACTACTGAGATGGGTAAACACCCGGTAAATGCCCAAAACGTCCGGGCGTTTACCCATATCTAGTCAATAGTGTTTGGTTCACTGATTTATTACCGAACCATATAAACCATGGCTCGATTGGCTCAGTTGAAACGAACCATTGTCTCACTGATTTATGAAATAGTCAAACGAACCATAGACTTCGTGTTCTGTTTACGATCGTGCGATCTCGGATCTTCAGATTGATATGATATAGTTAATCGGATTAATAAAGTATTTAGTTTAAGCAAGTTTTGCTATTACCTAGCAATATTTACGTTGATCCTACTTCGATTAAACATATTATAATAGGAGATTTAAAATTTGATTTTTGAAATAATTTGAAATTTGAATTTCTGTTTGATGTTTGTCTATGCGAGGGGTTATTTAGTACCATTTTCAAATGTTTAAATATTATTGAATAAAGACAAAATATATTGACCATATATTATACGAGTTATAAGTTTGGAGCTTGGACTTTGCTGCTGTTGATTGATTTATTACATACAAAGGTTATTCCTCTTCTTATAGGAATGAAATCAGTCTCAGAGTCTTATTTATATCGGTGCATATTTTTAATTTAGTGTTCCAGCGTGGCATAATATTTTCCAAAAAGCTAATGATGAGTAGATGTATTCTGTAATGTTTAAAAATGTATATGAGCCAAGAATGTGGTACGGAGTCGAATGCTTTTTATAATCTATAAACATGGTGTGTATGTTTCGCTTCTGTTTAAGTGCTTGGTTCAAGGCTCCGGCATCTATTGTAAGCTGTTCTTTGCATTGCTGACTATGTTTACGGCAACCTTTTTGTTCTTCAGCTAAGATAATATGTTCTTGTATGTGTTTGTATATAGATTCGCTTAAGCATGATGTGATGATTTTATAAATATTTTGGAGGCATGTAATGGGACGATATTTAGCTGGGTTTTCAGCATCTTTCAGGTCTTTAGGCAGCATATAGGTTATTCCTTGCGTTATGTAGTATGGCATTCTGTCAGGTGAATGGATGAATGTGTTAATGAGTTGATGTAAAAGATCGTGAGTACATGTGAGTTTTTTATACCAGAAATTATGTATATTGTCGGAGCCCGTAGCTTTCCAGTAATGAGTTCTTGCTATTAAACTTTTGAGTAGATCTAATCCTATATATTCAAATTTCATTTCTGTTACATCTCTAATTTTTGCTTTGTCTTCATCTATCCAGTAATTTTGTTTGTGCTCCATAGATGTAGACCATATTTGTGACCAAAATTCGTATAGTGCTTGTGGGGTAGGTAACGATTTGGTTTCTGTCGAGTCCGTATTTTCCTGCTTAGTTAACTTCCTATAGAATAGTTTTTCATTGTTTCTGAATTTCTTGTTCTGTGTCTTTCTGTTCGTCGTTTCCCTATATCTTCTCAACCGATTAGTTAGAGTATTAAGTTTTTGTTTCAAGGTGTCATCAAGGTAATGTGAAATTTCTGTATTCTGAGTTTCATGTTGAGAGTGTATTTTAAACTGTTGTTTAATATTATGTAAATGTTGATCTAATTTTGACGATCGAACTCCTCTTATATATTCAGTAAGTCTTCCTATATTCGCTCTTAAATTATTAATTATTTTTTCCAACCGTTTTTGCCACCAAGGAGCTTCAGATTTTTTATATATCCTATATGCATCTTTATTTATTCTAGCACCACTAAATTTGGCTGTGACATATGCTGCGCTGTAGATTATAGTTTGCAATGTATTAAAATCTGTATCTCAATCTAAAATCTTTGGAATTGTTTTCGAGTTCAAGTGGTTTATAATAATTGATAATCTTATAGATTTTTTAAGCTTAGGGATATGTGGTCTTCTTGCTTAAATTCATTAATAGTTTCTGTAAGCATTTCCTCTAGTTGTATGACTATTTCAGGGGATAGACTGGGAACGCACGTGTTACGTAATTGTATGATTTCCGGATTCATTTGATTACTAGTGTCTATTGGCATCATTTGATATTGGTTATCTGTAGTTAGCATTTGTAACAGGGATACTTCGGTATTCGCTCCGATTTCTGTTTCTTCTATAACGTTTATATCACTATTACGGTCTAATTCAATTCGTACTTCTTCCTTTATATGGTTAAGATAGTCTGCAGATAAAAGTTTGTTACTGTCGATAGTTCTTCGTTGATCTGCTATCCGTTGGTGGTAAGTGGGCAAGTTCTGGGCATCTAGAAACAATTTCTTGGTGTAGGAGTGGTCTGTATGAAGTGAGGTACGTTTCTAGTTTTTTGATTCTGTAATAGCTTTTCATGATGAGTTGGTTAAGTTTGCTCGACCACTGCATTCTGTGAGTTTGTATTTGAGGTAAGTTTGGGTCTACGTCTGGTAGTTGTTCTTGGTTTTGTATGAACCGTTTTGCTTCTTCTTTTATGTCTAATATTTCTTGTTTTGTTAGTAAGTTCCGGTAAGTAATAGCTCTTCTTTGGTCGCCTATTCGTTGTTTACATGTTTTCATTTCTGGGTATTTTGTAGTGAAAAGTGAGTGTAGCGGTGTTAAATAAGATCTTATATTGGTTTCTAGTTTAGTAATGATGAAATAATGACGCATTATGAAAATATTCATGTCCCTTGTCCATGTTTTGCGTGTGCGTCTTAAACCTTGGACGGGTGCAGTAATTTCAGCTGTAGTAGCCCAACATCTACGGCCTGTATTGGCGAAGAAAAGTAAAAGTAAGTGATGAATTTGGTGAGCGATGATAACATTGCTCTGCAATAGTACTAACCCCCCCCCCCCCCCCCCAGAATACGAGGGGCAGCCCGAACCCGAAGGAGAATGGAGAATCCCGCCTCGAGGGCGGGATTCTCCATTCTCCTTCGCGTAACGCTCTGGTACACGTCTGGGGTATATACCTATTTCTTAATAACATCTCATATTATCTTCTTCTCCTCTTCTGCTTCTTGGGGCTTGGGACCGTTACTTAGGAAGGGTGTAGCTTAAGATGTTAGTAGCTTTCAATTTGAGTGTAGCCGAGATGTTAATGGCTCTACTGACTGTTGTTACTAGGTCTAGGTGTTAGTGACCCCTTTTTAGTTCGTGCCTTCCCTAAGCCCCCCCACCACGTCAAGGTGCCCCCCCGGGGGGGTTATTATTATTAATAACATTATTATTTCCACAATCCCAAGGTCGGCGGGCCGCGTGCCGCGCGCTGGGGCGTCGCGCGTTGCCTGGGCCCGCGATATAGGTTTTTAATTTTTACCAAAAACTGTTTACTATAAGCATATTCTACCACCTATGTTCATCGTCGATAATGTAGGATTCTAAGTTAAGAGTAATTCAAGTTAATCGTGTTCGAGTTGTATTTTGTAAATTGTACCCTTTATTGAGTCTCACTTGCGCAGATCAGGATTAAATTTAACCCTGGTTAAAATATCATGCCTTGTCTTTCATAAATACAAAGAACGAGAGAGATAAGTAACATGATTTTACCTAGGGTTCATTTTAATCCAGATCTGCGCAAGTGGGCATTAGATGTTTAAACGATGTGCAAGACATGTGCAGTTGGTCTATGAAACACTTTCAAATTCGCAAAAAAATATTTTTTACGGCCCAGGTGACTTCAGCGTCTAAATAGAGTTTTTGTTGGAATTTATGATGTAAAAACCAAAAAAATATAAATTGCTATGACTATTTGGTGTAATGTCATATTGGTTATAAGATTAGGCCGTAAAATACAGTAGATTTGAGTCAAGTATGGGGTATTACCAACGTAACAAATGCACTTGGTCGTAAAAACCAAAGTTCAGTATGATTTTTGGTACGATGTTTAGTACAATTTGGTTAAAATATTAAATTTCTACAAATTTAAAAAAAAAAAAAAAGTAGATATTAAGTACCTACCTAATGTGTGAAGATTTTGAAGAAGAAGAGAAGATTGATTACTGACATCCAAAAATGTATGAACTACTTAGGTATTTAATTTGAATTAATGCAGAAACATACCTATCTCATTTAATTTTGCAATTACGAAATAAAAGAGGATAGTAGGTATATTGCTGCATGAAACCAAATAAAGAATAATGTTATTGATAGTTTATAGTTTTATGTTGTTATTTAATATCGCCAAAGTTATAACGTTATGTTATTAGGAATGAAGCGAGGTGATTCTTTAAGTATTCTTTAAGTAGTTGATGAATACTTGACTCATTTTTCGTTTTCGGTCTTATATTTTGAATTATTTTACAAATTATTTTGCAAATTCAGTACTACAGCTTATTCACTCAGATGACCCCTTGCTTATATGAATTAAATACAACTCAAGTTGCTAGAAGAGCCAAACACCATATTATATTATTGAATCCTAGATAACTGGTGATAACTTTGGTCTCAATAATTGTTCTAAGCAATAATAAGATTGATACTTATTGATACAATATCAGAATGTAAGAGACTACAATTTTCTGCAACTTTAGCGTCTTGTACCTAAACATTGGCTCAAAGGCCACGGCACAAACTAGCGGGTATGTATACGTCCATTGTACACGAGTATACTACAATGTGATACATTTTATATCAGCAAGGGATCTCAGTCCATTAAGTTTTGGCGATGCTTCTTTTCACTTTTCAATAGGTCTTCAAAAACATACTAGAAATAATTCTGTTAATAAAAAAAAATATCCTACGTATACCTGCATCAATATGTAGTACTACATATTGATGCAGGTATACGTAGGATATATTATTTTTTTTCAATTATATTCAATAATATAATATTTTACATTTTATAGCAGTAAGGGAACTCAGTCCATTAAGTTTTGGCGATGCTTTGTTTCACTTTTCAATAGGTCTTCAAAAACATACTAGAAATAATTCTGTTAATAAAAAAAAATATCCTAAATATACCTGCATCAATATGTAGTACTAAATATTGATGCAGGTATACGTAGGATATTTTTTTTTTATAAACAGAAAAGTGAAAAGAAGCATCGCCAAAACTTAATGGACTGAGATCTCTTGCTGATATAAAATGTATCACATTGTAGTATACTCGTGTACAATGGACGTATACATACTCGCTAGTTTGTGCCGTGGCCTTTGAGCCAATGTTTAGGTACAAGACGCTAAAGTTGCAGAAAATTGTAGTCACATACATTCTGATATTGTATCAATAAGTATCAATCTTATTTTTTGGTTTTAGAATAACGTAAGGAACAAAAGTTATAGAAGTAATTTTTCTCTAAACTTAGTATGAACAGAGATATAGGAGTTAGAAGTTTAATGATATTTATTTCTTCGTGGATGATTTTCCATTTTTAGTGTTCCGTAATACTCAAGGAACCCTTGTAGTTTCGCTCTGTACGTCCGTCTGTCTGTCTCTCTGTCCGCTCTCCTAGTTTCTGTAATTATGAGTATAAATTGATGAATTACGAGGGCTGCACTAAAAGTATCGGGAATGGAATATTTCCACTGTTCCTGTCATATTAAAATCTTTTTAATTTAAAACTCCTTGGTTTCAAAAATCGAATACCGTTTATTTATTTAAAAAAAGATTCTCGGTCTTGTCACAAGGTCTTGTCAAACTTGTTTAGTCGTTGAGAAAATGGAATTGACACGAGAAAATTCTAGAGCGATGATTTATTATGACTTTCGAAGTGGTTTAACACAAAAACAGTGTGTTGACCGGATGATTTCTGCATTTGGTGATGAAGCCCCATCCAAAACCAAAATTTATCGCTGGTTTGCTGAATTTCAACGTGGACGTGTCAAGCTCAGTGATGATCCCCGTCAAGGTCGTCCAAAAACTGCAGTCACCCAAGAAAACGTTGATGCTGTGCGTAAGCTGATTGAGGAAGATCGACATGTGACATACCGCGAAATTCAGGCAACTTAAGACATTGGCATGAGTCAAATACAAATAATCTTGCATGAAAAATTAGGTGTAAAAAAGTTGTTTTCCCGATGGATACCGCATTTGCTCTGTGAAGAGCAAAAAGCGGCTCGCGTTACTTGGTGCGTCAGAACTCTCGAAAGATTCCACGCCGGATCCTCAAATGCTGTATACAACATCGTATCAGGTGACGAATCCTGGATATACGCGTACGAACCCGAAACAAAAAACCAGTCACGAGTTTGGGTGTTCGAAAATGAGTTAAAGCCAACAAAAATTGTTCGTTCACGGAGTGTTGCAAAAAAAATGGTGGCCACGTTTGTCTCCAAAACCGGCCATGTTGCGACTATTCCTCTTGAGGGACAAAGAACGGTTAATGCAGAATGGTATGCTAACATTTGTTTGCCACAGGTCGTTTCTGAACTCCGTAAAGAGAACTGCAACCGCCGCATCATCCTCCATCACGACAATGCGAGTTCTCACACCGCGCACAGAACAAAAGAGTTTTTAGAGCAAGAAATCATAGAATTATTAGACCATCCGCCGTACAGCCCCGACCTAAGCCCTAATTATTTCTATACTTTCCCTAAAATAAAGAATAAATTGCGTGGTCAGAGATTTTCATCACCTGAAGAAGCTGTGGACGCCTACAAAACGGCCATTTTGGAGACCCCAACTTCCGAATGGAATGGTTGCTTCAATGATTGGTTCCATCGTATGGAAAAATGTGTCAAATTTCGCGGAGAATACTTCGAAAAGCAATAAATACATTTTTAAATAGTAATGTTGTGTCACTTCCTTGATTCCCGAAATTTTCAGTGCCGCCCTCGTAGTATAGACTTTATATATTGTGTCTAGATATCGGTTTTGGAATCATAAAATAATAATAATTTTATATTTTAGGGGTGGCTCTCTATACGTAAACTTGTGAAGTGAGGATGAAATTTTTTTTTTTTTCATTCTACCTCATCGTGTGGGGTATCGTTGAATAGGTCTTTTAAAATAAAGGCAAGATTTATACATGACTTTTATACAAAGTCAATCATTTTAGAGCAATTGGCCTCCAAAGTGGTTTATAAGTTGGTCCCCCTCTGTCATTTCTAAACTATGAGACATAGTACCTCGCAATTTTCCATGCTGATAGATCGTGCTAAATACTCTTTAGGAAAATTATTTAGAACGAAATGAGACAGTAACTTTTGAAACAATTTGCAAATATCCTATTACGCGCTTATAGTTACGGAACCCTCCTTAGACATGTCCTGACATGCTATTGGATAGGTTATTTATTTTTATGAAAAATAAGTCACCGGTGTAAATTATACTTTATAATATTTAATTGTCTTTATTCTACTATAACATACGATAGAATCTTTTTACAGGCTGTAAGAAAAGCTGTACAATTTTTTTGTACCTTTGGCGCCCAGTACCAACAGAGAATTGGCCCACGCGACGACACAAACTAGCGGGTATGCAGACGTTCATTGTACGCACTAATCATACAATACGATGAACATTTTATCTATAACAATGTAATGTTAGTCGGCGGGGCTGGGATCGCAATCCAATACATCCTAGTTACCTACATCCACTACACTACTACAGAACGTTCATTCCACTAATGAGCTGTATTACGGGCTACAAGTTACAACCGCTTTATGACATCTTAGGAAAAGCTTTAATCCCCTGAAATTACGCTATGTTGGTAACTTGGTACTTACGTTTGTCGTATCTCAGCAGCGCCATCCAGGGATGTTCGTCGATCGTCGTCATATTTCCCCCGACTATTTTGTCCGTATTTTGTATTCCACATCTCACGGGAAACAGATCGTTGGTTTGTGACCTTGTAGTAACGTCTAACACGTTGATATTATATTCTGAAGGGCAACATACCTTAAAACACGAATTAGTTTTAAAGAGACTCTCAAGTACTTTCAACGCACTCGTAACTCTTTCGGTGTCGCGGGCTGGACGACTACGCTAGTACACTAGGTACACGGTTAATTCAACTGGACATGGTAGGCGAAATCGGAAACAAGCTAAAAATGCTGAATGGAGTTACGAGCGCCGTTTAATAAAAAACTAAAATTGCATTATAATATTGCGTAGGTATTTAGATTTTAGTCAGTAATCAAAGTAATCAGTAATCAAACCGACTGATTTTGATAAAATTATAAGTTACTTACATAATACTAATACTTTTACCTACGCTGATTTGTGCCCATTCAAAAGTTTTGCATAAGGAATAGAATTATTCTATTCTAGAATAAAATTCTAAAATTGGACAACTTACTTTTGGAATAGGATTGTTTTCGAAACCACAATGTAAGGTTTTTATCAAGTTTAGTATAACAGTGTTCCCGTCTTTCAGCTGTTGATTTAGTCCAGCACATTGATCTAATGGAATACATTTCGCCTTGTTCTTGCATTGTTCATCTGTAATTAAAAATATATATTTTTATTGCTACCACATAGTAATTATATTTAATAAAAAAGTAAAATTGATACTTAACAAATCTAGACAAATAGACAAATTATTAACATTGGATATACTCATATAACCTCTTGTTCCCTGAATCTTGTTACAATTTACAATTTTTTAGCTATCTAGTCAGGTCATATTTGATTTTAGATTTTTGACTGCAATTAACAAGTAATCGCAAAACTCACTACACATATACATACGGGTTCATAATATTAGGGTTCATAGTATGTCTAACGAGAAAAATGCAGTCTTAGATGGGTATCTACTAGATACTATCTAGTATAAAGTAGGTATCGTAACTAGTTAATCTGGTTTGTATAATCTGTTTGTAACTAGTTAATCTGGCTGCTGTAGACGATCGGTTGGAAGGTTAAATAATTGTATATTACTGTCTGGTGATGATAACGATGATATCGGAGTGGTTTTTCCCCAATGACACACAATACAATAATGTGTTTTAAGGAAAACCTAAAAAATATCAGAGCCTTTAGCCAAGATGCGACGCTATGTCACTATCGCTTATGTCAAACTCCTTTTCATTTTTGTTTTCGAACTTCGTCGTCGTAATTCGCGATGGAAACTTGGCTATAGGCTCTGGTCATATTATCTTGCGAAATAAGTACTACAAAATGTGTCTGTGGTAATTTTGACTAACTTTATTACGAGAAGACGTTTGTATATTCCCGGAATAAAGGGTTAGAGAGGAATAAATAGGCTTATTAGGAATTTAATCTGTTCTCTGACTATTAATTAGAATAAATACCAAGTGTCATTGTCTTCCAGATTATACTGCAAAAGAAAAATTGTTGGGTTTATTTATTTTCACCTGGGGAACCCATTACGCGATTATAAAAAATCCGCTCGTGTGTTTTGTAGATTCAGTTGTCTCAACGCGGGATAGATTAGCTGTGAGTCTGTGGTTATTAAGTTTTTTTTTTCATTTATCACAATACACACAAATACAAAACAAGGTCAGTAACGACTGACGAGAAAAAAGGCTAAAAAAAGCTACATAAAAAGGAATATACTCAACGTGATGAGCAAATTCTTGAGTAGATAAGCAACACAAACACAAAACATAGAAGGGAATTGGACTTATTGAGACACACATCTAAGAAAAGGGATTTCCCGAAAAAGATATATTTTAAAAGAACCTGCAAATTTGGTCAAGTTTTGGTTTCTTGCTATTTTTAAATTAAGCTGCACAACTAAGGATAAGCAACAAAGACTGCAAAAGCGGCCAAAATGAAGACGATTCTTACCGCCGAATAATATTTGAGAGAATGGAAGAACCGATACCCAGCAGGAGTACATGAGGGCCAGAGTTAGCAATACCAATAGTATGAGTATCAGCCTGCCACTACAGCAGGTTTTCCCAAGCTTTTTTTCACGGCGTACTGGGATTATAAATAGGCAATACCCCCTTGACACCTCTCTACGCCGCGCTCCCCTAAGGAAGCGCGCCCCACTGATTGGGAACTGTTGCTCTACAGGCCTACAGTCTACACAAACAGCTAAGAATAAAAATTATGATTATTGAAATGAATAGTTTTTTAGGATAATGTTTTGAATATATAAGTTATACCCGAGTCCCGAGTATAGTATAGCTTAAGTTACCCGGGCCATTATTACGAATTTATTGACACCTCATTCATTAAAATCGGATTAGTACTTTAAACAAACACACATACATTATGACTGCCAAAATCATTACCCTTCCTTTTGGCTTCTCTCGGGTGAAAATAGTGTCACATACATGTACAGATATGAAACGTGCCAGATAATGATATGGAAGCTAAATAGAAGGCATATTTTCGAAGATTTCACTTCTATCGTGCTTCTGCGAACTTTAACTGCATAACTTATACAATATTTTTAATTTTTATATCAAATATGCCTGTATTATGATGTTTGTTATTATTTATCAGGTCACCCAAGAGAGAAACAAAACATAGTGATATATATTATTAATTGCTTTAGCCAATTCAGTTTACCCCAGAATAATGACATGTCACATAAAATATAAGTATAAAATGACAATTATCTTCCTTTTATTATGTATTACGTAACTGTAATTAATTTTCTCACTTTTTTTAACAAATACTCGTAATGCAGTTACATCTGCTAGAATATCCATTTCAATGGTTATATTTTATTATTATTTTTATCGAGAAAATTTACAGAAAACGTGTTTTGAAAACGAAGGTCCCCTTACAAATATGATTAAGATTACCATACTTATACTTTTTTGCTGCACTAAAATGTGTATCCATTCGTCTCAAAAATCTTTTTAAAGAAGCCTATTTTTACAATTTACAGCGCCTTAAAATCGTCATCCATTTAGGTTTATTAGTACTTTCGATACAATGTCAAGAAAATAATAAAATAACAATAATTATTAAAAAAAACAAAAACCCGACTATTATTATTATATATGTGCCCAGCTCAGGTACCCAGTCACCTAAGGGACAAGAGGTATCAAGATACCTCTAGCTTAAATGCGACAACCCGTGGCATTAAATCATACATACATACACTCGAAAAAATAAACCTCCTTCTGGCGCATTCGGGTGAATATTAAACAAGGTTGTTGCAGCTGCTAAGATAATCATACAAACTCGTTCTCCAAATAAAGATGATAAATAACTAGTTTACTATCTCGGTATTTGATTATGTGAACTAGTGGACGACTACGTTTACAGCAAAACAAGCTATTAATTGGCCTGTATAAAAACTCACCAGCGCTGGACAGGGTCACTCCAAGAAAGCAAATGAATACGGCTTGTATAATGCGCGCCATTGGACAAAATAATTGATAAACAAATAACACAGAAATCTCCTGCGACAGATTACGAGCGATTGAGCAATGTTGACCGGCGTAGGTTATCGGGTTTTAGCAAAAGTCATATTGGCTCGCGGCTGGCCGACGCGACGTACTGTGGTCGCGAGCCTTCGAACTCATCTGACGACTTTACTTCATAAAGGTTAGGTATTTCCTTGTGTTCGCGAGTCAAAACTCACAGCATATTATAAATAGACCATAGTTTATTGACAATCGAAAATTTACTCATATTAGGGACTCGGTAAATACTTAATTCTCAGAAAAAATTGTCCTTAATATCAACAATACTATTATTATAAATGTGAAAGTTTGTGAGGATAGATGGATGGATGTTTGTTACTCTTTCACGAAAAACGTACTGAACAGGTTACGATGAAATTTGTTATGGTAGTGGTTTAGGCTCAGGATTGATACAGGGTTCATACTTTTGATCCCGAAAAAATACAAGTATTCCCGTGGCGTACCCGATACTGTTACGGATATTACGGAAAAAGCTAGTCAACAGTAAAATTTCCGAGTAAAGAATATTGAGATTTTCACTAAGAATAATTCTTTTTTATTTCTTTATTATCTACGGCGATCAAAGATAAAATTAGGTTAGATGTAAGGGTAATTGCATCTGGATCATCTGGATCACAGCGGCATACCGCATGCGTATTTAAGATTTAGGTTTTAGGTCACATATATTAAGTAACTAATTTCAACGAAAATTCATATGAAATATTATGATTAAGAATTTATTGACTACCTTTTTGAGAAGCGGGCAGAAACTCCCAAATTCTTTTGTTCGTTCATTATTCTTTGATATTTTTTGGGCGGATACGCACGATGGTCTTTGTCTACCCCTAACCCTAAAGAACTCGGTGCTCTCGGCCTACCCCTATTGGACCTGGTGGTCTCTGCCAACCCCTAAAGGACTCGGCCTACCCCTATTGGGTTTGGTGGTCTCTGCCTACCCCTACAGGACTCGGTGCTCTCGACCTACCCTATTTGGCTCAGTGATCTCCGTCTACCAAAGCAATTAATATTAGGAAATAGGCGTTAGCCTGTGTGTGATAATTTAGGACATTTACATATTAGACGTGTCTGTAACCTTCCCATTATTTACATCATAATTAAGTATTCTTTATTTTTTTGCTTCATTGCGTAGTTTGCTAAAATATATTGACAAGGCCTTACCTATTATTTACAATCAATATGTTTTAGCCCTTTTGTATGAAACTGCTGTTTTTTTTCAAGGATGAAAGTTGATCCCATAGTTAAAGTTGTTTATATTCAAGAGTATATTCACTTCTGAAAGTATGGAGACTGACTGGAAAAACACCCCCTGTATTTTATGGTTTTTTATTGCGCGTTTGATAATTTTTCCTTTATGAACCCTGGTCAGGCACGAGCTCAAGTTGCTCAATGACTCTTCCGCGAAAAAAGTTCAGGCACAAAAAATCAGCGAAATGCTTCGAGAAAAGATATTACCTACGGCCGTGCCGTACTCTCAGATGTACGAACATAGTAATATTATGTTCTTTAATATAAAGGACTTTTGTGATGTTAAAGTTTGAAAATGTAGGTTAAAGATACTACTACATATACTTTTTTTGTTATTTATAGAAGTAACGGAAGGTGTGCTAAAATACAGTCATAATATAAAATAATGTATTCAATTAAGCGTCTAATAATATTGCTACAATTATTGTACTCTCTACCTTCTAACTAAAGCATTAAAATCACTGGTTCATGTTGTCTTGTATCCATTTAAGATATGGCGTAACTCGCGTGTAGATTCCCGGCCAACCCACAGTTCCGCAGGGGTTCGGTCCATATGAAACCACTCCGACAACCGTCCACCTCTTCTTAGAAGACACTGCGCCCATCAGAGGACCACCAGAGTCCCCCTTACACGAGTCCTTCCCGCTTTGACCACCGATGCAAAACTGTTTGTCAGTTATGTTCCTCCCTTGACGGGAATACTGGTCTTGACACTTCTTGTGTTCATAAACTGGTAAACTGACTTTCAGTTTTACTGATGATGCCGAAGCTGAAAATAATTTGTAAAGATTCTTAAAATATAACTAGATATTGTCCACAACTTCGTTCGCGCAAAAATTTGTTCGTAACTATACATTTTGACGCGATAAAAACTATGCCTTTCCCGGGACTCAGAATATCTTCATATCAAATTTCAAATCGGTTTATTGGTTAAAGCCTGAAGAGGTAACTATTTTAAATACTTAAATAGTAAATACTGAATAGGTAGGTAAATAATTTAAATACTTAGATGAATTTAAGAAAGTACATAAAATAAACAGTCGACAAAGTAAATATATGATGCGGTCCTCTACAAATCTCCTTCTTGATATCCTCATCCACCACACTAACTATTCCCACTCCTCATACCTCGTACAATCTGTCCTAATCTGGAACTCTCTCTCTACCCTAATAAGACAAGCCAAAACATTGAATAGTTTTAAATCCTCCCTAAAAGAGTACTACTACCCCAGTCTGTGTCAGATGTAACGATATGCATATAGTGTTATGTATATTATTATTATAACGTGAATAGTTTTTATTACTTATATTAATTATTATTTAAGTTAATGTATATGTATTATTGTCTATGTATCTTGTATATGTAGCAATCGGTTTATAATAATAGTTATTATGTTTTAAACTTTAAAGGTTATAAAATAAAAATAATAATATGAGCATAGAAAAACGTAAAAGTATTGATAGCGCAGAATGCATTAAGATTGTCGTTAGGTTCTTACCTACTTTAGTCTTACCCCATCCAGCTACTTGCAAGTCGTAACCACTAAAATTGTTATTCAATAAAGCAGACTCTGTAGGGAGACAGATAGGGTTCACGAAACCTAAAAAGAAACGGCAAAAGAATCAACGCATGAACGTCTAGTCATATAGTGAGACCAAATTTTGGTTACATTTCTGTAGATGGATGGTGATTATGTACTCACTTCAATTGAATTTGACATGTATATCTTACGTTCCACACGATAGTTTTTAAGTGGTCGCAACAGAATAAAAAGCACTGTAAATAGAACTGCGCTAGTACAATAGAGCTAAATATTGAAGTGCCAAGTGGCTAAAATGTCAGATTTGACAACCGTACACGATTTTCAGCTCTATTGTATTAGCGCACTATTAACAGTAGTCAATGAACAGTATATGTTCATGAAAAATTGACAACTACGTATTCGTAACGTTATCGAGTCATAATTTTAATACAATTCTCTTTCGATAACGTTACGAATACGTAGTTGTCAATTGTTCCTGCTAACCCCACTGTGCTGTTAAATGTAATAAAATAAAACATATAACGCTCGTGGGAACGCTTAAGGCAACTAGGAAAACATTTTGTATTCCTTAGTGTGCTATTTCCCGACTGGACTTTCTGAAATCATCTTAATTTTGTACCCACCATTGTATGTGACCTCCCGAGCTAACCTCAAAAGCGCGATGTCGTTCAGCATATTCTCGTCACTCCGGTCATACTGTTCGTGAACGATAGCTCTCTCTATGGGCACCTCGATAACCTCATTACACAGATCTTCGGAGCAATCCCGCCTGCTGGACGTATCCCATTCCCCGAGACGGACATGTGTCCTGAAAAATGTAATCTACACTAATAACTAATCTATTAAAGAAGAAAAGGTTTGTTTGGTTGCATCGAATGTGCTCCGAAACTAATGGACCAATTTTGATGAAATTTGGTAAACCACGGAGAAGGACATAGGCTACTTTTTACGGGGGCAAAATGTAAAGTTCCCGCTGGATTGCCTTTTGCGCCCACTAAAGCAACATCTAGTTTATTATATAAAAAATATGTTAGAAACCATGGATCCTACTACTATATCCTTACTAATATTATAAATGTGAAAGCGTGGATGTTTGTTACGCTTTCACGCAAAAACTACTGAACGGATTTCGATGAAATTCGGTATGGTAGTAGTTTAGACTCTGGATTAAAACATAGGCTACCAAACATAAGATATTTTATCCCGAAAAAGTAGTGTTCCCGAGGGATACTATACTTACGCGGGCGGAGCCGCGAGCAACACCTAGTACTACTATAAATGAAAGGTAAAAGAAGGATGTTTGTTACTCTTTCACTCAAAAACTACTTAACTGATTTCTATGAAATTTTGGTATGGCAGTACCTAGTTTAGTCTCTGGATTAAAACATAGGCTACTTTTTATGCTGAAAAAGTACAGTATTCCCGTGGGATACCCTACTACTACTTACTATATTTACGCGGGTGGAGCCACGGGAAAAAGCTAGTCTATTATAAACTATTAGATGTCAAATATTTTGAGAGTAAAATATAGGTGCAATACCCAATAAAATGCGTTTCCACAGAGCCAAACTTACTACTAAACTACGAAAACCAAAATATAAAAGAACTAAAAAATATATTTTCAAACTTAATTGTATCGCTGTATCTTACAAGTTCCATCCGGGCCACGTTGTATGCACACAGTGTGCTGCGGTGAGAATGTACCTGGACGATACGAGAACACCGCCGCAATAGAATCCGGTACCTGTAAACAGCATCATCATATCTTTCATCTCGTCTCGTTGCAGTCGACTTCCATATCACCAAGACGTCATAGGCTCCAGTGGCGAAGGGTGGTTTTACTTCAGAGGGAAGCCCTAGTCGCTAGACGTGAGTTGTGCATGTTTTTGGAAAGGAAATTGAGCACTATATTATGTATGATGGTCAAGGTCGTTACCTTGTAACGTATATGATGGTCAAGGTCGTTACCTTGTAACGTATATGATGGTCAAGGTCGTTACCTTGTAACGTATATGATGGTCAAGGTCGTTACCTTGTAACGTATATGATGGTCAAGGTCGTTACCTTGTAACGTATATGATGGTCAAGGTCGTTACAAGCGTGTAGTTGTGTCTTGACTCTTGTCCGAGAGAAATTGTAAATACTTAGGTAACTATTCTTATAGTTATACCTATGGTTTCTATTCCTATAGTTATATATACGGTATAATTACCTATATACCTACAATTAGGTACCTATATTTCAAAATACAAAGTAGGTACTTAATAATAAAACGTTTTTCTGTGTATTAATTAACTATTGTAAGATAATTATAATATTAAAATACTTCCACGGTACTACCGCCTATTAAATATTAATATATTAGGTCATTACATATTATGAAATTGGCGTTTTGTAAAGGAGGAACATAAAGTCGATTCTTTTAAAAATTATATATTTATTTAATCAAAGAATATACCATTGCTATCTATGCACTTTTGCCATCTCATAGGTAGTTCATTGATTCCTTTACTAAAAAAAACATTCGGGCAGGAATATAAAACCTTTGAAGGCGCTTTGGACTGCTCCATCGGAGTTGAATTTTTTTTTCCCTTGCAAGAAGTTATCCAAATTTCGAAAAAATTGGTAATCTGTTGGAGCAAGGTCCCGGGAGTACGATGGATGTCTTATACATTACAATTGAAGCTCCTCTAATTTGGTAGCCGTCTGTTGTGCAGTGAGGGGTTCTAGCGTTGTCCTGAAGCAGCAGTGGCCTAGAGCGAATGACCAACCTCGGTTGTTTAACAGCTAGCTTTTCCATCGTGATTTGCAGTTGCTGGCAATAGATATCTGCCGTAGTTGTCTGGCCAGATTTAAGAAAGCTGTAGTGAACGACATCGGCACTAGTCCACCAAACGCTCACAAGTAACTTTTTTTCAGTCAATTTTCGCTTGGGGTAGGCTTTGGCTAGTTCGCCAGGGTTCAGCCATTGCGCTGGGCATTTCCGATTATCGTACTGGATCCGCTTTTCGTCACAGGTAAGGATTCGATTTAAAATCCCTTCATTATTGTGCCGGTTGAATAATGTAACGCAGCAGTCGACGCGGGTTTGTCGGTTTGCTGCACTCAATTCATGAGGTACCCACCTTTCAAGTTTTTTCACCTTCCCAATTTGCTTCAAGTGGATTAAGATAGTTTTATCACTAACACCATAACCTGCAGCTAACTCGGACGTGGTTTGCGATGGATCCGCTTCCATAATAGCCTTCAATTCTTCATTATCAATTTTGGTCTCCGGCTGTCCACGGGGCTTATTCTACAGGTCGAAATTTCCAGAACGAAAACGTTGGAAACAAAAACACACTGTGCTTTCTTTTGCGACACCGCCACCATACACATCATTAATCCTTCGAGCCGTTTCTGCAGCACTGGTGCCACGGTGGAACTCGTACTCGAAAATAATCCGATGTTTCAAGTTTTCCATTTTGTAAACAGAGTGACGCAAAGAAAAACTAAAAGAGGAAAAACAAATGAATTGCGGTTTTCGAAACACAAATGCATGAGTAAATAGCGGTATAAATTTGAAATTTAAATTCCTAACTAAAGAAGATATTTTCGGAGACTTCCAATTGAAATATTGAGCAACTAAATTTTAAAATTTGAATTTTAAACTATACAGCCCCAAAATATAAGCTACATGGAAGTTTTTGGATAAGTTTCATGATTAAATATTCACTACGGGAAAATGGAAAGAGTTTTAAGATTCTCGTACCGACCGCGCGCTCGCTCCGAGTACAAAGAAAAAATAAGGATTACACCAAGGAATCAAACAGAATAAGATGAATTTGTACAAACTTTATTTTAACGTTACGAATGATGTCTCAAAAGCCACACATGGTAACTTGTAAGATATTTAAAATCAAAGGGCGCAAAATTCAGTTTGACAAGAATATTGTCGTTTTATTTGTTGGAAATCAAATTCTCTACAAACATTGGATATAATTTTTTCTTACACGTTGAACCGTTTTTGAGACAGAGAGCGCAGTGTGAGAGTGCGTAGCGCTCAGTCATCATACATACTCTGGACAAAATATTATTTTAAAAGTTAAGTCATAAAAATGAATAAAGTATAAAGGTAGTATTAAATATTAATTTACTAGTAGTAATAGTAGTATACGAGTAGTATACTAACAACATCTGAAAGGCTTTTTGGGAACCTAGAAGTACTTCCGAAAAAGCCTTATATTGCTTCCAACAATGGAACCAACTTCTGTATGTATCGAGAGCCAAGAAGATTGTTTTAATTGTAGTAAATAATATTATATTTAATACAAGCATAATACTTCATTCATAGAACAACTTGTAACCGTATAATATTTTGTTCAGAGAATGTATGACGACTGAGCACTCCGCACTCGCACAATCTATGCTCTCTGTCTCAAAACCTCACTCAGCTCACCGTGGTCGGTCCACTTTGTTTTTTGGCCCATTCTCTATTCGCCTATTAGTAGGTACCTGGTACATACTTATCTGTGCTTCTAAAGTAAAAACTTTTTCCTATGAAATTATAGTTATCAACATCAAAAGGTTCTTTTGGAATCTATTTTACCTACTTAATAACTACATTACCCTTCTTACCATTTATAATATCATTGTCATATCTCAAGAGGGCCATCCAAGGATATTCATCAATTTGGGTTTTATCCCCGCCAGTAATTCTGTCATCGTCTTGAACTCCACAGGTTGCATCTTGAGTTCTACTTCCTCTCTCACTTGCTATTTGCCCTGTCCTAGTGGCTGGTTTGATTGGTGACAGTGCCTCATTTGTTAAAAACAGCTTAGCTGCGCAACATACCTATTAAAAAATAATAATTCAATATTATTTGTACCGTGTTCCCACACCAATCACCATTAATTACATTAACCGACTTCCAAAAAAAGGAGGCGGTTACACGTTCGGCTGTATGCATTTTCTTTTCTTTTTTTGTATGTTCAACGACAACTCCGCCGTCTGTTAACCGATTTTCAAAATTATTGTTTTTAAGTATATATATATAGTATAGGGTATAATCTGAAATTGGTCTCGTTGAGACCAAAACAGTGAGCTGATGATGGCATCCATCCTCATGGATGCCAAAATAATTTTGTAAAAACGGGCCATAAATGGCAGAGTAATGATCAAAGATATCCGTGTCGGTGTAAAATGTTATGATAAGTACCTATTATATACTTACAGTAATCATCATCATTATCTTATATACAATACCTAATGGAAGCTTGGCGCGTAATTAATTATACATTTGATCGTTTATTTTAAACTTTCTTAAAATGTGTTAATAATAATTTAACAAATACCAATAAAAAGGGAAAAATCATTATTATTTTTAAACAAAAATTTAACCGACTTCCAAAGTAAAAATATCGGTTAAATTTTTTGTTCAAAAATAATATTTTTTATAAGTTGTTTAATATATTATAACATGGCAACACACCTTTGGCAATTTATTTGTTGCAGCCTCAAACTTTTCACAAAGTAATATTTCTATTGTGTGATTATAAGTTTCTTTATCTCCATGCCACCTTCTGTACAATCCGGTGCATTTGTCCAAAGGCAAACATTCCACTCCCTCCTTGCATTGGTATGGGATTGCTCTTACCAAAACTGTGGAAGAGAGAAAACTCGTACATGGTGAACCATTGTTTTTGCTATAATAATCTATGTTTTATTTTCAGCTTTTTGATAAAACCCTACTATATAATCAAAGTTCAAGAATACTTGAAATCAATGACGACTTATATTGCAACAATAACCACATGCAATAGACTGAAGTAATCTAAGCTTGTTTCAAAGTATTTATTTACAATTTTAAAATATTATAGGTAGGTATCGTTATAATGGATTTTTTTTTGGACCCAGGTCTTTTGTAGGAGTAACTCTTTTAGACGCCCTTTTTTAAATGTATCCACCAATAGTTAAATAGTGAGTCTCTAAATTACTGATCGATTAGAATGCAAAGATATGGAAAATAATTGTGAACTTAAAAAATATTGTTACATACACGACCCAAATGTAGCTGTAAGACTTAAAAAACCAATAAGCACTGTTTCATAAAATAAGGCATCTTTCATCTTAAATACACTTATTTTAAAATATTAAAAGAGCAAATAGCTCTTACAAGAGTCAGAACGCTACTGATTGTACTTGTTGACTTACTCTGAAAAGGTTATCAAATGCGATAGGTAATTATAATTCGTCGCTGCATCCTCGAGACTTTATAATAATTAACATGGTAGTCCGCCCCTAGCTTCCGGCATTGAACACGTTTGAGAGTTTCCTGAAAAAATAAAATAGATGGCGCGGCAATGGCGCGCGCGTAATATCTCGGCGGGAACAACTTACGTCACCCGCTACTCCCCACCAGTCTGCCTCAGAGGTTTTCTGGGGATCGATCCTCATTCGTTTCTAGTGTTCGGGCATCGAAACATCTCTCATACTCAATTAATAGTGTATTTTTTTATTATTCGTAGAAATTAAACTGATATAAATATTTTGTGATTTAAAATCATAGGTAAGCGAAAACATCGTAAATCGGAAGAAGAAATACGGAGGAAAATCCGTCGCTTAGAACGCCGTTTAGAGAAGCAAGTGGAGTCAGAAATTATCGAGGAAGGTTAGTCAAGTGTTTTCTTTTCCCTCTTTGGCTAATTGTTTATATTTGTAGGTAATTTATCCTTATCATTATTAACTATAACCAAAACATGACATTACCTACATCATATGAAACATGTTTGAAGTATATGCAGGGGGTCATTTTTCGAAAATGACCGTATATACTATATTTAGGAGTATGTTTAGAGAGACATAATGCGGTCTTGACCACACATACTTATTTCAAATTACTATATACTATACTATATAAGTATATAGTATAGTACTATATAATATACTATACTATATAATAATCATAAATTGTTATCTTTTTACTGCCTGGTGGAAGTTTTATTATTTATTCTTCCAGACAGCGAATGCGAGTATTTAATTTCATCTGATCGGAGTGTTCAATCTTTAGTGCGTTTACCATTAGAAACCAATAAATCGTGTAATGATTTGTTTGACGTAAACGCTCCACCAGACATACCAAATGAAATTTCGTCTGCCTTGACCTCTCAAGGTGACGAGGACACGCCCAATGCGGTTGAGTCCATCCCATCTTTTACCAAATGGTATTTTGGAGGCGTTAGGGACTTCGAAAAACAAAGCTGAGTTTTTTGCGCCGAAAATTAGGGATGAGATCTCTGTACGTTGGGGCCAAATAATTGTTGACGGACTGAGTAAAGATTGTATGCAGAAGTTAATGGAATATATCCACATACCTGAGAATTTTACTTTACTTAAAGTTTCAGGAACCATCCGGACATCCGGAACATCCGGAACTCTCGTCAGTTTTAACCGATACAGTTAAGAACAGGGATAAACGTTTAAAAAGAAAAAGCACAAAACCATTTACGACAATGTATTGCGGCGATTGCTAATCTTACGTCATCTCTAATTGACGGTAGCTTAGAAAAAACTGTAATCAAGAAAATTTATAAAATAGGCCAGTTGCTTCTAGATTTACATTGTCAAAATACTTATACTAGGAGAAAACTTGTCTCTTACAGCCTAGACAAAAAGTTTATTCCTATTATTCAAGGATCTAAAAGGGATTCGTTTTTATTAGGTAAGAACTTGGGAGAATAAATTAAGGCTAAAAAAATGGCTGAGTGTTCTGGTCTACAAATTAAGTATAAAAGGGACATTTTATGTCTAGAGAGTTCTTACGATACCTGTAGTGCAAAAACTAATGAATGACTATCGAAATCGAAACAGAAATTAAAAAGTACCCTAATTTTAACCGAGAAGATAGCAGGGTGCTGCCATCTAGTTGGGATTCAATAATTAACAAAATAAAATGTAATTTAAAATCACCGCGGCTTCAAGATACTGTTAGTATGTTTTGCGTGGATCGGAACACAAATAATAATTGAAGAATTTTCGGGTAGTATTAACAACTTCAACAAATAGGACAATTGACACCTCAGTCCTCCCGTGACCACGGCTGCTGGAAAGTAGCCGAAACGTCGGGAAAAAGAAAAGTGCACCGCGACACAATCCGTAAGTGTTTAAAACAATAATATTATATTGATTAGGTATGTTAAATGCAAGTAAATTATATTGGTAACTAAATTGATTTTTGGAAATTATAATAATAAATCATAATGTTACGATTAATTTATTAATTTCTTTTATTTAAAATAACGATTTTCCTAAAACTGTAAACATCTACCATGTTAATTATAAAGTCTCGAGGATGCAGCGACGAATTATAATGCTACTTATACTTTATTACACACTAATACTTTATTTCCCACCCACCCATAAAGATTTCTTATAAAAATCTTACCCTTACGTGTCTCGGGAAAATCGTAGGGGGATTGTACTCTAAAATGAATGAGGATCGATCCCGAGAAAACCTCTGAGGCAGACTGGTGGGGAGTGGCGGGTGACGTAAGTTGTTCCCGCCGAGATATTACGCGCGTGCCATTGCCGCGCCATCTATTTTATTTTTTCAGGAAACTCTAAAACGTGTACGATGCCGGAAGCTAGGGCGGACTACCATAATAATTATAAAGTCTCTTCGGATGCAGCGACTTTAATAATTATATTCAAACTTCACTTAAGGTAAGTTTGTTTAACCATTAATAATAAATACTAATTATACAGAATACTTTTGTGTATTTAACAACAAAAAGCTGCGACTTTACCTGCAAATATAATAGCATTAGGTGTAGTACGTAGTTTTTGGACTGGAAAATCCGAAACGAACGAACAACAATCCTCAAATAGTAGGCCGCCGTCGATGTTCAACATCAATAAAGTTATAAAATAGACCAAAACAATTTATTGTTCGACAATATCTAAAGTTAAATTATTATCAAGATCATTAAACAATTTCAAGGCAAAAATAAAATAGCTGATGCTCTTTAGCAGCTGCCAATAAAATGGATCTTTCCAAATTGTATGGCATACATAGTGAGGTATTTTCCAAATAAGAGAGACCTTCTTGGAAGTTGCGGGTACCTAAAATGTTAACATTTTTATATATTCTTATTAGTCCAATAATTTGGTCGAGAAAAAGGGGATTAAGTACCTGGAAAGTATCATGAGAGTTTTGAAAATTTGTAGTTTAATACAAAAAATACTAACTTTATGACGAATTATGCTTGCAAGTGCTTTCCATAGAATATTATGCTCGGATATGCTTCGTGCTGAAAAAAATGATTGTGTACTCGCAGCTTCTTGTAGAGCTTTCTCTCTCTCTATATTTTCGTCTTTCATCACGTTTTCTTCATTGTCGAGCATTTTTCAAATACTTAATTTTTTATCGTTATGCCATGAATAAACCTAGTTGTAGATAATAATTTTTATTAAAAATAGTAGGTAGAGAAAACAAGCATAGCGCTGAAGTACCGAGGCCTCCTTGTTTCACAAATTTCATTCGTCATGGTGCTAATCAAATTTTTAAATAATGTTCTCGTGTGTCCACATAATACTATATTAGATGCATAGTAGGATTACAAAAATTTATTTCATTTCACTACTCAAAATATTTTACTTATAATACAGTACACCTATGTGTCATCGCGAAGCTTTTTGTTACTATAATAATTTACTGAGCCAATGAAGAGTTCGCAAAAGAATGAATTGTTGCAAGCCATCAAAGAAGAACTAAATGCTCAAGATGATAATCAGACTTGGACCCCAGTGAAGCGAGCTGGACAGAGAACACTCACAGCCAAGTGGGTATTTTCAATTAAGAGGCGTGACGATGGAAAAGTTAACCGTTATAAGGCTAGATTATGTGCACGAGGATTCATTCAAGTCCCTGGTGTTGATTACCATTAACCATTAAATATTGTCCCATACAAATTGCAGCTAAGTATAACTTGGAAATCCGACAATTTGTTGTCAAAACCGCCTTTTTGAACCTTGAAGAAGAAATGTATTTAGAAATTCCTGATGATGTGCTTGTTGACAAAAGTAATGTATTAAAATTGAATATATCAATATATGGGTTAAAACAAACAACAAGGTGTTGGAACAAAAAATTTACTGAATTTTTTAAATCATATATGGTTTTGTTCAGTCACAAGCTGACTACCGTGTATATATTAGAAATGTTGAAAATATCAAAGTTATACTGATAATATATGTTGACGCTGCTCTCATGATATGATCAAGTAAAAAATAATTACAGTTGTAATTAGTTTCCTGAAACAGGCATTTAAAATTATGGAATTGAATTTGTCCTATTTTGTAGGCATGGAAATGTTAAAGTCTGATAACTGTATATGTTTACATCAGCGAGAGTACATGATCAAATTGTTAAAACTTTTAATATGACTTATGAGTGAATGCAATCCTGCATCAACTCGTGCTGATCCAAATGTTATTATAATATGTAGAAATCTGTAGGAAACTGCTATGAAATTTCCTTATAGGGAAGCTATTGGTTCACTGTTGTTTTTATGCTCGGTGTCCATACCTGATATTTAATTTGCAGTGAACATGTTCAGTCAGTGTTAATAATCCTAGTCAACAACATGTTAATGCATTGAAGCGTGTAATTAGATATTTAGTAAATACAAATTAATGAAAAAAATGAAACCGACTTCCAAAGTAAACATGCACAAAAAAGTATGAAATAAAACTAATTTTCTAAATAATTCCCCTTTTAAATTCGGCAAAAATGTTAACTCGGTAGCAGCAAAGTTGAACGTAAGTTCTATAAAATATTGTTTTATGAGAATGTTGTTCGGGCTGAGACCGACTGAAAAATTATGAAGATTGAGCAGCGAAATAGTTAAAATTTTAGCCGAATTTAAAAGGGGAATTATTTAGAAAATGAGTTTTATTTCATACTTTTTTGTGATTTTTTACTTTGGAAGTTAGTTTAATTTTCTGCTTAATAAAATATTTTTTCCAATATTTACTTCATAATGACAAGAAATTAAATTTCAAAATATTGAATTTTCCAAAATGTATATGATAGCTTACATATAAATTAGGTATCTCGAAATACATAACATACTGTTCAAGTACAAGTAGTTTTAAATTAAAACATATGTTAGTTTTACGAGGAATGAAAATTCGTCATTTCGGGAATTCAAAATGGTTTTGTTATCCAGGAACCTATAGAAATACACCCATATTAATTTTAATAACAATAAATATTCACCATCTAGGAATTTCAAAATGGATGAACTGAACTTTTCGTATTTAGCACCCTAAAAACCTTGAAGACGACATCCATATCAATTTTACGAAAAAATCTGCCATTTTAAAATTTCAGAAATAATGTTTTTCTAAAAATATTTAAAACTTTCAAAAATAATCTTTTTCTGAAACCTAGAAACCTAGAAAAGGAGGAGCACCTTTATTAATTTTACACCTATATAAATGGCTGCCATCTTGGAATTTCAAAATGAATGTCATTTTTGTATTCAGCACCCCCGAAAACCTGGAAAAACAACGCCAATCAATTATACAAAAAAAATCTACCATTTCAAAATTTCAAATTGAATGAATTTTTTGTAATCTTCACCGCCAGAAACCTAGAAAAGGACATCTACATTTATTTAAATAAGAATAAAAAATCCGCCATCTTGGAAATTCAAAATGCATGACTTTTTATAATCAGACTAAGACAGAGAAAGAATAAGAAAACTTAGTAAGAGAACTCCCAGAAACCTTCAAAAGGACACCCATATCAATTTTAATAAAAAAATGTACCCCATTTTGGAATTTGAAAATGAATATAATTTTCGTATTCATCACCCACAAACACCTTAAAAACGATACCTATACGAATGGAATAATGGAATAATAATAATAATAATGGAATTAAACAAGGCATGTATTTAAAACTTGCGACATAATAAAATTTCGGATGTACAGAAACCGAATATAGAATACTGAATTACTAAGTTGGCGAAAGAATGTTAGGAAAAAAAGAATCCAAATCTGGCGACTAAAGAATACCATTTGTTTTCACTGAATATTCCAAACTGGCAGATAGATATTATTTTGCCAAACACATAACCATCTTGGTGACAACTTGAGAGCACACATTTTATCCCTAATGTAGGTAATTAACAATAATATTATAAGCAGTGTACCGAGGATGCATAAAAAAATCGTAAAGAAGCGTAAAAATTTCCATTTTTTGATAACTTTTTGATACCAAGTAGGGGATGTTTTTTTTGTAATAAAAGTAATATATCTTCGTCCTCTTCTAGGTTTCTGGGGGTATAGATTACAAAAAGATCATTCATTTTGAAATTTCAAAATGGTGGATATTAATTTTTCTTAAAATTTTTCTTCGAGGTTTTTAGGGGTGCTGAATACAAAAATGATATCCATTTTGAATTTCAAAGATAGCGAACATTTATTTTTAATAAAATGAATCTAGGTGTCCTTTTCTAGTTTAAGGGTATGTTAATTACAAAAAAAAAAATATTTTGAAATTTCAAAATGGCAGATGTATTTTAATTTCTGTAAAATTCTTCTATCTCAGAAACGGTGCGTCCTACTGAATTTTTTTAAATAAAATTCATATTAATAAAAATGTATATTCGCTGTCTAAGAAAATAAAAGTGGATATCATTTTTGAATTACCTCGAAGATGACACCCATATCAATTTTACAGAAAAATAAATATTCGGCAAAATAGAAATTTCAAATTAATGAATTTTTGTAATCCGCACCCCCAGAAACCTATCCTAACCTCCATTTATGGTATTCTTTTATACTCATATTAATTTTTATAAAATGAAATAATGTCCGCCATCTTGGAATTTCAAAATGAATGTCATTTTCGTATCCAGCACACACCCTCCCGTAAAACCTGGTAAACGACACCCATATTAATTTTACGAAAAAGAATATCCACCATTTCGAAATTT
This sequence comes from Phengaris alcon alcon, assembly GCA_037179445.1. NCBI lineage: Eukaryota > Metazoa > Arthropoda > Insecta > Lepidoptera > Lycaenidae > Phengaris > Phengaris alcon. The sequence goes on along the minus strand of JAYRCH010000222.1, from coordinate 152,287 downwards.
TAAAATAAATTATTTTTTTGTAATGTACAAAAAATCATTCATTGTACATCCCCCCAAAACCGAAAAAAAATAAAAATGGAAATTTCGTACGCTCCTATACTTTTTTTTTCATGTGCGCTCATTTTGCTGCTTATTATATTTTTTTAATTACCTACATCAGGGAAAATATATGTGCCTATTCTTAATTTAAGTGTGTACTCTTAGAAATTGTTGCCAAGATGGTTATTTGTTCGCCAAAATAATATCTGTCTGCCAGTTTGGAATATTCAGTGAACAAAACTGGTACCTATTATTTAGTCGCCAGTTTTGGATTTTTTTGTTCCTTACATTCTTTCGCCAACTTGGTAATTTAGTATTCCATATTCGGTTTTTTCATACCCAAAATTGTATTGTTTTGTAGCAAGTTGAAATACACACACCGGCATATTTAGCGGAACATAAAATAAAGGTTTGATATCAGTATCATATAAGGTTGCTGGCTGTTTTATACGTCATTTAATTTAAAAATAAATATTTACAAATTAAGAAAACAACTGAACATCACATTTTATGCAATTGTTTTAATTTTATTCAAATACACCTTATCTAATATCAGAAGTTTTAGCGAACTTCGAGAATTTCTTCCTTCTGAGTTTGATTAAAAATTTCATTGAAATAATGTTTTTTGTTAAAAAAAATTTAATCGCGTATCTTTTTAGAGTTGAGGACTGAATTATGCCTGACTTAGCCCCAACGGAGATTGCCAGGGCACTCGAAATGCGAAGAAATGGTCAAACCTACAGAGTGATATCCAGAGATCTTCGTCGACCAGTTTCAACGATCCATCGCAGTATCCAACGGTTCAGGGAGACCCATACTTATGTGAGAAGAGCAGGGCAAGGCAGAAAAAGACGCACTTCGAGTAGGGATGATCGTTTCATTCGGCTTCGTGTACGTAGGAACCCCCATTTGACGGCCGTCCAAGCCCGACATGAGTTAGAAGCAGCGCAGGGTGTAACCGTAAGTGAGCGTACGGTACGAAGAAGGTTCGAAGAAGCTGGTTTGGGTTCATTTGTGCCCGCCAAAGTTCCAAGGCTCGAGGTAAATCATCGTAGAAACAGCTTAACTTTTGCTCAGGAACATCGACTTTGGAACGCGGACCAATAGAGTAAGGTATTGTTTAGTGATGAGTGCAGAATTCTCTTAAATCAAATTGACGGCAGGTAAAGAATATACAGACGCAAAGGAGAACGATACATTCAGACAAATTTTGAAACTACAGTTGCATACGGTGGTGGATCAATAATGGTTTGGGCGGGCATTTGTTTGGGAGCTCGCACAGACTTGGTAGTGATTGACAGAGGGAGTCTCACTGCAGACCGCTATATCAGAGAAGTTTTAGAAGAAAATGTCGTACCGTTTGCCCCATATATCGGTGACGATTTTGTTAACTGCGAATCACCGTAGTTGAGGAATGGCGGAGACTATCCCAGGAGACCATCGATAACATCATTCTCAGTATGCCTAGACGGGTAGAAACTTTAATAAGAGCACGTGGAGGAAATACGCGATATTAATGACCATTTTTCTAATTTAATTAATTGTTATTTTAATATTAATTTTCACTTTTCCCGGTTACATGAAAAGTTCAAAAATGTACCATTTTTCACAAATAGCCTTTAACGAGTAAAAAAAAATCTGTTCTTAATGTGATCTCATTTTAAGTAAAACAAATGAAACTTTAAATAACAAAAGAAGTGTAGTAAGTAGATTTTAAAATAAACCATATTTTTTTAATTATGGACCTTTTTTTGTGTTCCGCTAAATATGCCGGTGTGTTTACCTACATGCCTTTTTTATATAATCACTTATCTCGGAAACGGTGCGTCCTACTGAAAAAATAATGAAAATTTCCTCCAACTTAGTAACATCGCAACCACATTTCTTTAATAGCTGGTATATCTAACTATATAACTGATAACATAGTAACATACTATGATTATAATCATCAATCCTAATCAGCGTCACCAGAACTTTTAAAATTTAATAATAATAATATAATCAATATCTTTATTTCTCAAAATATTAGGTCCTTACATATGAAATTGGTGTTTTGTCGTACTGGCCACTTTGATCTCAAATATACTTAATCTTTGGTTAGGAATTCCAATTTCAAATTTATACCGCTATTTACTCATGCATTTGTTTCGAAAACCGTAATTCATTTGTTTTTTTCCCCTTTTGGTTTTTTCTTTGCGTCACTCTCTTTACAAAATGTTTACAAAGTATGGCGGCGGTGTCGCAAAATAAAACACAGTGCGATTTTGGTTCCAACGTTTTCGTTCTGGAACCTGCAGAACAAGCCCCGTGGACGGCCGGAGACCAAAGTTGATAATGAAGAATTGAAGACTATTGTGGAAGCGGATCCATCACAAACCACGTCCAAGTTAGCTGCAGGCTGTGTGTTATTGATAAAACTGTTTTAATCCACTTGAAGCAAATTGGGAAGGTAAAAAAGCTTGAAAGGTACCTCGTGAATTGAGTGCAGCAAACCGACAAACGCGCGTCGACTGCAGCGTTACATTACTCAACCGGCACAATAATGAAGGGTTTTTTAATTGAATCATTGATTCTTTTCATCACCTGTGATGAAAAGCGGATTGCGGTGTGCGGTTTCCCGCTTTTTTATTTTTCAAGATTATATTGATAAATTGTTGCTAAATCCTATGCATATGACATATATTTAAAAACTAGAATAAATTCCCTATATGACTATGTAACTGGAATTTTAAAAATACTATATGAATGCGTTTTGTGCACAACACTTGAGTTTTGCTGACAAAATAAATCAAAATATGACTTTGACATTTGACAGAATGTCAAAGATTATAAACAGGAATTTCGAAACTATTATTTACTGTCAGTTTTTTTTAGAAAAATAACCTTTAGGGACCTACCATTGCATGAGATTGAGGCTGATTCACTTGAATAAACATACACAAAATGTTATTAAAAGTGAAAATTATATAACTTTTCAATATTTTTATTAATCTTCGCCATATACTACGGCACTCAGCTGTAACAGCTTGTTTACACTGTGGACGTGACGTCACAACCGGATACAACTCTAACGACGCTAATAATAATAATAATAATAAATTCTTTATTGACAAAGAGTAGTTTTACATATCTAAGTCCCTGAACCCTGCACTAGTGTAAATTGTATTGCAGAGGACAGTATCCTCGCCCATGATGATACATGTTATGCCAATAGAGATTTAAAAAAACAGAAGACAAATGGCTTATCAATTATTGACATGTGAAAGGTAATTATATGACCGATGATCTGATATGATGATGATGATGATATTTCACTTCTTTTTTGCCCTTCCCATAGATCCGGCATCGTTCACTCGTCTTTCAACATACAGGCTATTCTTCTCTGGAATGCTCTTCCTCTAGAATTCAGGATGTCCAAAACCAGAGACACGTTTAAGCGCAGAATCCGTGAGTTTTATGCGACACAATTGGCAGAATCCTAGTATATTATATTATTATTATTTATATGGTATTTATATTTTAAATATTATATGGCATATTATTTATATTTGTTAGTTATATACACATATTTTGTGTTTATATTATACTACTTTTTGTATGTGTTTTAGCTACATCTTATTATTTTATTTAGAGCTGATTATTGACTTGTTTTTTTTTTCCTCTATTTGAACCTGCACAATTTTGCTATTGTATGCCTAAAGGTTGACTGGTAGAGAATGCCATATAGCATTAAGTCCGCCTATGTACCTGTTTTTGTGCATTAAGTGTAAATAAATAAATAAATGATATGATATGATCTCAACGCGATCTCGATTTTGTTTCGATTTTGTTCCGGAGTATGCATCAGGATCAAAACTTAATCAAAATTTACATCAGATCAGACTCGTAAATCGAAATCGTATCAGTTTCGGAAGTAAGGCCCCAGTATGCGACTGCAGTGGTCAAGTCATTTTTTATTCGCACGATTAATTATATCCCATAAATTTTAAACAGCTGATAATAGATTTTATTTTATTTGCAAAACACTGTCTTTTTGGGGGTCGCAACTCGCAACCCTTATTGGTTGCAACCCTCAAAGGTGTTTAGAGTATTCTTATACTTTCAACAGCTGATCGTCGGTAGCAGCAAAAAACTTTTGGTGTGGTGTTTTACGTTAAATTGTAGGCAATATCATTTCTAATAATGATTGATTCAAATAATTAATAAAATTTTGGGGTAAACGGGCTAGATGAAAAAATTGTTGCATGTATTTATAAGATTTTTTTTTAAGAATTTTATAAAATAAATTGGACAACTGTAAAAATTATTATTAGCTACAAAATGAATCCCTTTTGATGTTGGTAGGTCATAAAAAATATTTAATTAGTTTAAAAACAAAATATTCAAACCTTTGTAGCTCGGGGTGATGGGAGTTGCAATCAAACTATAAATTTGCCTCGATGCCTTCCACATACTGTGGAATCTTGAAACTACTACTGTAGAATGTTGAATCTGTAATGTTCAAGAAGGTAATCCAGTGAAAATAAAAAATCAATAAAAATTGCTGTTTGATTTAATTCTTGAAGCTACCATGCCTACACAGTACATTTTTACATATTTCTTTAAATATATATATTACTGTCAGAAAAAAAAATTTTTTTTGAGTAAAAAAAACGTAAAAAGCTTCTTTGATAAACAAACAAATCTAAAATTTGAGCTTGATATTTCAAAAATTGAGCTGGCACATGGCGCAAAAGGTCCCCTTTCCCATTTAAAATGCATTGAAAAAACATTTTTTTTAATTTTCAATGTAAATCATCGAAAAAAAATTTTATTTTAATTTCCGTTTCCATTATCATATAGGAAATTAAAATATCTACAAAAAAGTTCTCCTACAATTTTTGCTCAGCCTCGTAGGAAAAAAGTTAGTGTTAAAAAAGTGGAAAAAATGAAAATTATAAAAAGTTAATCTCACAAAACTAATATCACTTGATATAATATGTTTTCAATTCGATGTCAGAAAATTATTTTATTTTGTTAAAATAATTACTTTATTATGACTATATTCGGTCTGTCAATCTATTTTATCTACATTTGATTTATGGACAGATATCAATATTCAAATACTATAGTTAATAAAGCAGTATCTAGTGAAGATCATATTAACTTCTAAGCAATATAAAGATTGTGATGAAACGCTGATTCAATCATTTCTATTCTTCCCATGAAACTTGTCTTGTCATTGGTTGATTCAAAATTCAAAAATATTGCTTCTATTCTATTTGTTTATTTCTCCGATGATTAATTATTACAGTGTAAGTTGTAATGTTGGTAGTTTATAAATAATTTTGAGCTATCCTAACTTCTCACATAACCAATTTAATTCTAAATCATTTGCATCTCGATTTTAGGTTATAGACGAAATTAATTTTGATCTTAAATAAGTAATAGCAATTAATTATTCAAATTAATATTACAATTTTTTTAATTTATTTAATACGTTGTCAGATAAAAACAAAATTGTATATTTAATTATTGGTCTTTACTTATCTTAAACTTAATTGTCGTAAGCTACCAGTAAGCTAAGTATTCGTGAAAGTGCTATTGACGTTAGTAAAGAAGTGATTAATATTTGGAGCTCAGCTGGAATAATAATTATTCATTCTCAATATATTATTGGCAAAATAGAAAAATTGTATTACGAATGGAAAAGTTTAAAAAAAAGCTCTTCAAAAAAATATCTCCAACTCAAAAATGTAATGAAAAGAATTATTGCGAAAAACTGGAAGAATAATTATTTGATATACGTTCAAAAAATAGTTCTAATATATTAACAGACAATCAGAAACTAATGTTTCTGATTGTCTGTTATAACTATAACTGATGGTAAAACGGTGTATAAATGGAATATATATATAACTGATGTTAAAACGGTGTATAAATGGAAAATATAAAATAAAATTACGAATAAGTTGATAAAAAATAATATTATTCAATTTTATGAAAAAATTGATACACACTTTTTGTTTGTTTTAAATTTCCACTTTTTGAACACTCTGTAACTTTTTTCCTATGAGGCTGAGCAAAAAATTGTAAGTGAACTTTTTTGTAGAGAATTTAATTTCCTATAAGATAATGGAATCGGAAATTTAAAAAAAAATTTTTTTCGATGATTTACATTGAAAATTTAAAAAATAGTTTTTTTTTTCAATGCATTTTAAAGTAACTTTTTACATGTATTTACTCAAATATTTTTTTTTCTGACAGTATATATCTGTATATTATCACATCTCATGGACTAGTAAAGTTAATTATTATTGTATAATGGAAAAGGTTATCATTATTTCATAATATTCCCCTTAATGATACAGATTTTATAGAAAATAATAGACCTCTAGTACAGCAAGATGCAAGAATTTTTTGACTTAGTGGTGAAATAGGCTATATCATTATAATAGCCCGAGAACTACTACAAATTTTAGAGCAAGTATTCGAGTCAACCTGCCAACATGTCCTATACCTACCTCTCCTATTATACCCCAACACGGAACCGCCCGCGCCGATCTGGCTGGTCAGTGGCGTGGCTAAGTCAATACCTAAAGTATTAAAAATACTTTTTACCAACAGTAGGTACCTGTGTATAAGGCAATTTGAAATTTTTTGTAGTATTTAAAAATTGGCAGTAGCTCTTGGGTTATAAGTGAAAAATAATATTCTACTCATATTAATAGATATAATAAAAATAAAATCTAATACCTACTTAATTAAACTTACTGCTATAACTAACTAACTAAATAAACTGCATAACTATCTTCTGAACAAAGTCACTCGCTAATCTAACTATAAGTACCTACTTATTATTTGAACAATTGTATATTATTTTGAAAGTTATTCTTGACTTTTCGTATTACCCTGCTTATTTAATTATTTTACCTCTCCTGTGCTTGAGGGTTGCCTGGAAGAGATCGCTTATAGCGATAAGGCCGCCCTTGCCCACATTTAGATCATAAGTTTAGTTTTAGTCTACTGATTGTATTCTTTAATGTGAGCAATAAAGAGTTTATCTATCTATCTATCTATCTTAATTATATTAAGGCCTGTTTCGCAATCTACATATAAGTGTAAGATAGCTTATTTACATGTCGTCTCTACCGCTCGATATAAAGTAATCAGCGATAAAACTTCCAAATAAGTAAGCTACCCGACACTTATTAGAAGATTGTGAAACAGACCCATAGAATACAAACCCTTAAATAACTATCTACCTAAATATGTAGGTTGTACTAGATTGGCACGGTCTATGTGTTGCCCAATTTACCTCGGCCAGTTTTTAAGTTATTTGTTATTTATTCCAATTTCACTTACTGCACTGTGCAGTAAGTCAAATTGGAATAAATAACAAATTACAATAAAAAAAATTGCATAGGCCATGTTTATATATTTTGGACGGTCGGTAATTCAATCCGTAGTCAGTGCCGGATTAAGCTTTAGAAAATAGAATTAAATGAATAGCCTAAAACTGACTGTCGCTACTAAATAATAAAGCTGATATCGGAGCGAGAGAGCAAATTTTTTTTTCCTACTTTATTAGATTAAAATTTGATCAACTTTAAAACCGCGGCAGCAATTTAGAAACTAGACGCTTGTGTGTTTGATTTTCCGCTCTATTGCTATTTCACTAATACAATTGATTTTTAGCTCTATCCGGGAATACTATAGAGCTGAAAATCAAACTTACAAGCGTCAAGTTTTTTAATTGCTGTGGTGTGTTCGATTTTCAGCATTATTATATTAGTAATCAGCGCGGTGTTCTATTTTCAGCGCTGTTATTACTATGTATGAAAATTATTTTTTACGCTACCGCGGTCGATGCTGGCGGACAGACGTTGGAGCGCGGGGCCCCCCAAAGCGCGGGGCCCGGAGCTCTTGCCGCCTCCGCCTATATGGCTAATCCGATAGATACTGTCCGTGTTCCGTTTGTTCTGTTAATACAGATAAAATTGAATCTTAAATTAGATGGAATTTACTTTAAACTAAGATAATTAGATCCTGCGTATAAGATTACAATGTAAACTCGTGTAGTCGGAGGTAAAAATTTAGAGTCATGTGGCCATAATAGTAAGTCGGGATAATGGCTAGATCAGCTAATATGGTCCAATATCCATTTCATATAATCGGCGACGCGGGTGTACACGCCAGGGAAGCCGCCGATACCGCAGCGTTTGGAGCCGTAGGAGACGATGCCTCGCTGCACGTACCGCGTGCCCGCGCCTCCGGTGCGGCCCGGGTACAGCAGGGGGCCGCCGGAGTCGCCTCCGCACGAATCCTTGCCGGCCACGCCGCCGGCGCATATCTGCGTGCTGTAGATCTCCGTTGAACTGGAAATGTTTTTGCAGATTCGTTTTGGGAGAGGGAGGAAGAGAGAGGACAATTTATTTCAAGATCCAATGGCAGATTTAGGTCTTGTCTCAGAAATTTAGATTCTAGCTGTAAATCGAGAACATTAAGCCGTCACTGGAATGTTTAGTTACATTTCAGTGACAGCCGGCCGCACTCAGAGACGTTAATTGCTTAGGTACTTAAGGAGTAACTTAGTAGACATTTTGTCAGAAAAAATATGGACATAATGTCAAAATATCTACTAAGTAGCTTTTTGAGTAAGCATTAAACGTCTCTGAATGCGGCCGTTAACGTTCTTCTTAAATGCAAGTTGAAAACCTGCTGTCCATATAACAGACGGACATAGACACTATCTTCTTAAGTGCCTAAGATGCAGTTTGCACGCCTGTTTGGAACACAATATGTGTGGCTGCTTAAATTTTATCTACGTTGTACTTATTAACACTGCAATCATCATTGGTGGGGTTGAACAGGTGGCAGGCATCCCCGCGACCACGCCCCGTTGGTCGTCCAGTCGCTCGTTACGAAGCTTGAAGCTTCGTCACCGATCAAGAGACCCAACAAGTCTAAAAGTGAATCTTTCTTACCCGTTGTATATAACACTGCACTCATCATTGGTGATGATGGGCAAGGTCACGCTCAGCAGCACGGGTGACTGCAGGCCGTCTTCCGTGGCGCCCCAGCCCGCCACAACGCCCTGTTGGCCGGCCAGCCGCTCGTTACGAAGCTTCGAAGTCACAGGCAGGCAGATGGGCTTCAGACTGTCTGTAATGTAAAGAAGGTGAAACGTGTAACTAGAAGAATTGTATAGAATATATGAAGATGCCACAAAACAAAAACAATATGTCTAAGTGGATTGGGAAAATTGAGCCAATACAGTTACGGTATATGAAGATGGACCTAACAATGTAGGTAAATATTAGGTCATTAGGTACATATGAAATTGGCGTTTTGTAAAGGAGGAACATAAAGTCGATTTGTTTAAACATAATATATTTATTTTAATCAAAGTATATACCATTGCTATCTATGCACTTTTGCCATCTCATAGGTAGTTCATTGACTCCTTTACTAAAAAAACCATTCGGACAGGAATCAATAAAATCTTTGAAGGCGCTTTGGACTGCCCAATCGGAGTTGAATTTTTTCCCTTGCAAGAAGTTGTCAAAATTCGAAAAAAATGGTAATCTGTTAGAACAAGGTCTGGGGAGTACGGTGGATGTCTTAGACATTCCAATTGAAGCTAATCTAATTTGGTAGCCGTCTGTTGTGCAGTGTGTGGTCTAGCGTTGTCCTGAAGCAGCAGTGGCCTAGAGCAAATGACCAACCTCGGTTGTTTAGCAGCTAGCTTTTCCATCGTGATTTGCAGTTGCTGACAATAGACATCTGCCGTAATCATCTGGCCAGATTTAAGATAAGCTATAGTGAACGACACCGGCACTAGTCCACCAAACGCCCACAAGTAACTTTTTGAGTCAATTTTCGCTTGGGGCTGGCTTTTGCTGGTTCGCCAGGGTTCAGCCATTGCATTTTGTTTCCGATTATCGTATAGGAACCACTTTTCATCACAGGTATTGATTCGATTTAAAATCCCTTCATTATTGTGCCGTTGAGTAATGTAACGCAGCAGTCGACGCGCGTTTGTCGGTTTGCTGCACTCAATTCATGAGGTACCTTTCAAGGTTTTTCACCTTCCCAATTTGCTTTAAGTGGATTAAAACAGTTTTATCACTAACACGGCAGCCTGCAGCTAACTCGGACGTGGTTTGCGATGGATCCGCTTCCACAATAGCCTTCAATTCTTCTATATCAACTTTGGCCTCTCTGGCCGTCCACGGGGCTTGTTCTTCAGGTCGAAATTTCCAGAACTAAAACGTTGGAACCAAAAACGCACTGTGTTTTCTTTTGCGACACCGCCGCCATACATTGTAAACATTTTGTAAGCAGAGTGACGCAAAGAAAAAACCAAAAGAGGAAAAAACAAATGAATTACGGTTTTCGAAACACAAATGCATGAGTAAATAGCGGTATAAATTTGAAATTGGAATTCCTAACCAAAGAAGATATATTTGAGATCAAAGTGGGCAATACGAGAAAACGCAAATTTCATATTTAAGGACCCTAATATTACACCATCGACTGAAGAAACACTAATTCCCTAAGTAATGATTGAGATGGCAAATGTTATGTGATGAGTGACCACTGATGGCACTATTTACGGCTATAAGGAATAAAAGAATGACGAATAGAGAAAGTACCACTCACCTAAAGAGAAGTCTGCAGGCCGGGATAGTTTGATGAGTGCTATGTCATCAACTAATGACTGGGGAGTGTAGCCGGTGTGAGCAGTAATTCTGTCGATTGGTATGTTCTGAAAATAAAAAAGAAATAGGGAAAATAACCTCAAGAGCTATAAAAGTTTAATAAAAAAATTATTATAGCTATAAAGCAGAGCCAGAATTATGAAGGTTCCTTGTAGTTACTACGGAACCCTAATAAATACCACAGAAATCCACTTGGCTCTCTCCTCTGCTGTCACCTGCGACATGCAACTTGCAAGCGTTATTTTCAGAATTTGGGTCAAAACAATATATTCCTACTCAGCATTCAGCAACCCAAATCTCTTACTTGCACATTTGGTGCACACACCAACTCTCCGTCATTCCTCTCGCAATCCGGATCACTCCTCGTGTCGTAATCCCCAATCACGACCTCCCGCAGCCGCAGCTTCGTGCCCAGGAAGCTGACGCAGTGAGCTGCCGTCAAAACGTACCACTCAGTGATCATAGTCCCTCCGCAACTCAGTTTTGTTCCGCGCGCTAGAATTATAAAATAATTCGTTATAAACTAATTACAAGAATTTGCAAAACTTATTTCTTTTAGGACTACAAAGTTTGGTACCCTTTTTTACCCCTACAACTTTTTTCTAAAATTGGAGTTTTAGTAAATCATGTCAATGAGCAATATTATCACGAAATTCTAAACAAATCTGACCACAAAAAAAAAAGTTATATATAAACGTTGATACCCCCTTTTACCCCTTTAGGTGGCGAATTTTGCACAATCCCTTCATAGTGGACCTATACGTGACAAAAGGAAGTAAAAGAGTGAAATAGAAACTTTTTTTCTGTTAAAAACATTATTATAAACATAATCTGATATTATTTAAGTAAAATGAAAATTAAACGAACGAAGTCAACGAAGCGCCGGTCGCATCTCCCAACATCACTGCCTGAACGATCTCGTCCGTCGGGCTCTTGTCACCGCCGGAGTGCCAGCTGTGCTGGAACCCTCTGGTTTGGCGCGCGACGATGGCAAGAGACCAGACGGTATGACCCTGGTCCCTTGTAAATATTTTAAATAGATTTTAGTTAATTTTGTTAAAATAATAATAAATATTTTATAAAATTAAACTATAATATTAATACTTACATGCAACTTCACCTTCACTGGATAAATAAAATAAAATTTTATTTTATTACACCCCAAATCTTGTTAACTTGAACAAAAAGTACGAAATTGTTGGTTTTCTCTAACCTCAAATTAATTAAACAGAAAGGGAATTATTAATAATATATTATAATAATAAGGGAAATATTGGAGAGATAGATATATCCATCTCTTTTCACAAATGTAATTTTGACGTTGTTAGAAAAAGAGGTCTGTAGTATCTATCTATCTCTTCAGGTACATAATACGGCCTCTCAAGTGTGCCGGAAACGGCAGCCATATGTGCGCGCGAAATTCAAATTACTGTCAAACTCGTTTCGGGTGTTTGCCCTGTCCTCTGACGTGCCGGAAATGGCTAGCAATATGCGCGCGTGAAATTCAAATCACTGTCAAAATAATTTTAAATATTTAATTAATAAAATTGAAATAAAATCATCTAAAAAATGTTTTAGAAATACAAATGAGTATAAAATTATACAAATGAGTACTTTCAGAGTACAGGATTTGAAAAGAGTACGGTTTGCGAAAAGAGTACAAAACTCAGTAAATGAGTAGGTATAGTTGGTCTCCTTATCCTATACCATACATCTATTCTTCTATTATAATTATTATAATAGAAGAATAGATGTTACTTAATACTTTATATTATAATATAATAGATTTTATTTATCCTTACTTGTACACTACTTCCTTAATGCAGCCCCAGTAAAAAAAGTCCAACGGGTTAAGGTCTGGCGAACGTGGAGGTCATAAAATTGGACCCAATCGCCCTATCCATCTATCTGGATATGTATTATTTAAATGTTCCCTTACACGAACAGCGTAATGTGCTGGACACCCATCATATTGAAGCCACATCTCGTTTCTTATCTCCTGTGGAACGTCTTGCAGTAATCCAGGTAAAGTATTTATTAGAAAATCCAAATACATATCCGCATTTAATATTGCCGGCAACTCAAATGGACCAATGATTTGTCCGTTAATAATGCCAGTCCATAAATTTATTTTAAACTGATACTGCGATCTGTCTTCACGTATCAATCTTGGGTTTTCAAGTTGCCAGCTGTGTAAATTGTGGAGGTTCAAAAAACCATCTTTTCGACACGTTGACTCGTCACTCCATAAATTTTTATTAAAATAACTTGGGTCTTCTCTCATCTTTCGCATTGTGCGACAAAATGTTACTCTCGCAGCAGCGTCCCTTGGCATTAGTGTTTGAACCCTTTGATAATGAAAGGGATATAATTCATGCCTTTTTAAAATTCTGTGCACAGATTTTTGAGGTATCCCGGTACGCCGTGAAATAACACTTATGGACGTACCAGGGTCTTCAGCGACTATTTCCAGTACTTCGGCTGCATTGTGTCGTTGAGGTCGTGCTTCACTGGCCCCGCCTATGCCGGTTCCAGGAAATCGTCCTTCCATAAATGCATTGTGCACTCTAATGAAGACACGGTAATCAGGATGTCGAGCATTTGGATATTTTTCACGGTAAACACTTGCTGCTCTGGTAGCGTTGCCATTACATAAACCATAAATGTAATGCATGTTTGTGTATTAAGCCGACGTGTATTGCTGAGGCATGATGCAAAAACTTCCAAACAACAAATCCAATCGATAGCACAAAACAATGTCCGTAAATGAGAGCTAAGTCGTCAGTATCACCAGGTTCACGAGTCCAAATCACAAGGCAAATCAAAGTCCGATATTAGAAAGCAGTAACAAAAAAGAATTTTGGTAGAATAAGATCATTATGACGAAGTTTTATAACCTTTTATAACAATACTTAAAAATGTTGAATTCTGACCTTGATATTGATCTCGCTCCTGTAACTTAATATTGCTAGTAAAGTACACATTGTAATACCTTTTTAGAAACTACACATACTAGACAATTTATTAAGATAATGGGCAGCTATAGCGCCATACTTTTTTTTTTCACGGTAAATGATCAAAGTTGACATTAAGAAAAAAATAGTTAAAAAAAAAAGCATAAAAAGATGATTTTGAAAATTGTTTACGTTAAAAACACCTAAAATTGTATTAAAATTAAATTATACGTCTTCAGGAGTATAATACTAAAAAAATCACACAGAAATACCTAAATTTGATGAAATGGCAACGGAATGAACGAAAAAAATAGCGAAATTTATAAAAAAGTATAAAATGCTACGCCATTTTCATATGGTTAGAAACCCTGGCAAGAAAATACGATTTTCTTACAGTTTCACATCCGGACCAAGTCCAGTTTACGGGTTATCCATTATTTACGACAGACCCATGTATGTATTTAAGATTTCTATTATATTATACACATACTAGCTTTTGCCCGCGGCTTCGCCCGCGTGAATTTGGGCTTAAATTAACGATATCTATATAATATTTAATAATAATTTAAAGCCTATATTCGTAATTCTGATATACCTAGATATAATCTACTCGTAACATGGGCGCGCGCCTGTGCGGAGTACCTGTATACGTCGTTGGCCGCTTGAATTTATTTTTCAAACCGATTTTTTTAACCGATTCAAAAAAGGAGAAGGTTGTATATTTAACCCGTGAATTTTTTTCGTATGTTCAACGATTACTCCACCGTTTGTGGACCGATTTATGAGCCTATCCGTTCTTCCAGAGCCTAAACTACTACCATGCCATATTTCTTCAAAAATCCTTTAAGTAGTTATTACATAAAACAGTAAACATCCATACTGTATACATATTTACTTATTACATACATATAAACTTTCGTGGTTTAAGTAAGGATTTCTTTGTCGTCGATAAATGTTTTAACGATTTCGAAAATCTTTTGAATAGGAAAACGTAAGTATTAGTAGTAAACATTAGGCGTTTGGACTTTGAACTTAATAAAATATTTGGGATTGTGGTCACCCATCCTAGTTGAAACTACGACGGGGATGCCTTAACATGATTTAGCGCTGCGAACACAACGCCATCGAGTTTCTCACTAATAATGACGTCGACGCTACGAAAGAAGCCAGACCCTGGATCTAAAATAGAGAAAAACTACGACAAAAACAATCATTTGGCGCCAGCGCAAATCCGTCTCAGGCACAGGGCCTTTAGTCAAGATGCATTCGATAATTTCGACGGCAAAGGGCAAAGGCCCAGGATCGTGTCCAGACGTGTTGTGGCGTTCGTTTCGCTTACGGGACCTCCCGTAGAGGAAGGACGGGAGGAGGAAGACCCGCGATATAGCACAGCGTGAACTCGGCGCATCGCATCATTTTATACCGTATAGTAAGCCAATAATATATATAGTACAGTAGACGTCTCAATAGCGTATGTATGGCGCATTGTTTATTAATAGATAATATTATAATGTATGCGATAGATAATAAAATACGTATTTAATGTTTACCTACTATACAGTATTACCTACTATCATGTCTGAGTTATTTCCCTTGATTATACCATTTGTATATACGCCTTTACAAATGATTTAATTATTAAGTACTTAAACTACCTTTAGTGTCAGTTTAAGGTATAACATTTAATGGCAGCTTTAAAAAACAAGATATTTATAGGATCACTTCCGTGGTCCTATAAATACATTAGCAATATTTTAAATCGAGGATTTTTTTTTCTTAGTAATTAGTACCATAAAAAATCCTTATAAGACAATTCACAGTAAAAAATAAGAGAGAATAATAAATTATTTAACTAGAATCTAATGTTTTGCTTTGCGCGGGAATAACAATTGTAACGTCGACGACCGAAGTCTATGAATCGTGGGATCGCACTGCCAAAATAGCGGCGCGAGCATCTTGCCGCCGCGTCTGTGGCCTTGAGTTTGATGGATCTTAGTATGTAATATATGGAATATATCCCTACAGGTTGCATGTCTACGACTTTTTAATAGTTGACCTATGGCCTTCAAAGGAGCGTGACCTTCCATGGTCCACCCACCTTATTAATTTTACTTATTAATTTTACCGGGTTCGAATCCCGGTAAGATGAATATTTTTTGTGATTCTTATTATGTATTTTTCTTTTATATATTTTTTTACTTTTATTATTTTATCGTTCCACTAAAATACCGATCAAAGCCCGGTCTCCCAGGTACTAAAACTTAAATTTAATAAATAATGTTTAAACCTGGGTAAAAAAAATATTTATATGGTACACAATGAAACAAAGTAATACATATTAACTTTTTTCCGTCATTTATCTAGTAAATAAAAGAATAAAAAGCGATTACTCGTTAGAGTGGACTTCCGTGGTCCTATAAATATCTTGTTTTTTAAAGCCGCCATTAAATGTTATACCTTAAACTGACACTAAAGGTAGTTTAAGTACTTAATAATTAAATCATTTGTAAAGGCGTATATACAAATGGTATAATCAAGGGAAATAACTCAGACATGATAGTAGGTAATACTGTATAGTAGGTAAACATTAAATACGTATTTTATTATCTATCGCATACATTATAATATTATCTATTAATAAACAATGCGCCATACATACGCAATTGAGACGTCCTTTTCTATAAGCGTTTCGGCGATTTTTTGAACCCTCTTAACTTGAGTTTGGATTATACCAGATTAATAAAATTTTTAGGATATGTTCCCAGTAGCGGACGTATTAAACATGTAAAGTTTTGACTGCATAGTTCTTATACGTTAGATTTTATTGATATCTAAAACCCCTGATTTTGTCACTGACTCACTGATGATCAACAAAATTATATGGTACTTCCGGATGTCCTAGAAAGCTGAAATTTGGTACGTAAGCTTGTATTAGTACACAACTAACATAATAATTATCAAAGTTGGAACGTTATCCTCCAACCCCTTAAACTAGGGGATGAAAGTTAAGTTTGTTAAAGCGCCATCTATCGCGTATATTTTAAACTATGTTAGATATGTCGTCGTTCGATTGAAAACTAATTGACGTAATATTGAAATAATTATTTCCTGAGTATTCTGTAGTAATTTCAAAGGAAAATTTAATATAAAGGTAATATTCTAATTATTAAACGGAAGTCTCATACAAACTTTTATCCTCCAACCCCTAAACTAGAGGATGGAAGTTTGTATGAGA
This sequence comes from Phengaris alcon alcon, assembly GCA_037179445.1. Classification (NCBI taxonomy): domain Eukaryota; kingdom Metazoa; phylum Arthropoda; class Insecta; order Lepidoptera; family Lycaenidae; genus Phengaris; species Phengaris alcon. Next base: position 135,356 of record JAYRCH010000222.1, on the reverse strand, counting down.
CTCACAAATGTTGACGGTGGAGGTCTGAAGATTGTTCTAGGGATCCGTTATTAACAATAAAAATATGAAATAAAATAACCATGTAACCCTTTATTAACAATAAAAAACACAATAGTATTTTAATCTTTATCGACATATTTTATTGTACTTCATCTTAAAAAGTAGTGTACGAATGTCCCTTGAATAATTTGAATGTTACCTTTATAATTTTCCGTTGAAATTACTATAGAATAGTCGGGAAATAATTAATTCAATGTTACGTCGATTGTTTCCAAACAAACATACTTCATAATATATGCGATAGATGGCGCTTTTAACAAAACTACAGAAATATTATGATTTATTATTAAAACGATTATTAATTAATTGAAGTGAATAAGACTGTCGAAAAACAACATGTTGTGATATTATACCAAGTAACAGAACAGTAACATACTTTTTAGGTTTTGTAAATCAATATATTTACAGCTAAGTGGATACTTAGCTTTAAGGTAAATAAAATCTAGTCAAAAGCGCCATCTAGGAAAATACATAGCTTATAAACATAATAATACTTAATTGATATTACTATGTTTTTAAGCTATGTGTATTCAAGTAGTACTTAATGCTACCGACAGATGTCAGCGCTTCAACCCCTGACCCGCGCTATAAAAAATTAAAAATATAATAAATATGACTAAAAAGGGAAAAAAAATTTTCAATGAATAAATTAACCCGACTTTCAAAGTAAAAATGCACAAAAACGCATTAACTAAATCTTATTTTCTAAAATATTCCCTTCCCTTTTAAATTCGGCTAGAATTTTAACTATTTCTCTACTCAATGTTTATAATTTTGAAGTCGGTACCAGCCAACTTAAATATGAGTTCTATAAAATATTGTTTTATCAGGATTTTGTTTGGGCTGGTACCGACTTCAAAATTATGAAGATTGAGTAGAGAAATAGTTAAAATTCTAACCGAATTTAAAAGAGGAATTATTTAGGAAATAAGATTTATTTCATACTTTTTTGTGCATTTTTGGAAGTCGGTTAAATTTTTTCTATAAAAATAATTGCTACACACAATCGGTCGCTGAACTAATGTAGAGTCAATTATAAATGTAGAGATCCTCTTTAACATTGACATGCGGAATCTGTCGCTATGCGTTACGTCGCCATGCACAAAAAACTTCAAGTTAAAGTTAAGGAAAACATTGTAATTTACCTGAATCATACGCAAGCAAGACCATCCAAGGCATTTCGAACAGCCTTGTTCTTTCACCCCCGTATATTCTATCGCTCTCTATGGGCCCACAGTTTGTCGGCAGGAGGTTGAAGTTCCTATGATTGCTTATGTCGTCTTCGTAACTTGGAGGGTTTTTGTTCTTGTTGGTGTTGTAGTCGTCCTGTGGGGGATATCTTGAGTTGATTTCGTGCTCCTCGTTGGAGCCGAGCCAGTTGTGTGTGGGTCTGAAATCCTGGGTGTGCGTGTTTTGTCCAAATGTAGAGTAAGTATGGTCTACGTTCGTATAAATAGATTCACAGCATATCTGAAATTATAAAATTAAAATAAATATTCAAGTACGTAGGTACGTACTAGACAAATTCTTGCAACTGGTATCGGTATAAAGCAAAAACTGCTTTGCTCAAGTTTTTGTTATCTTACTCAGTCACGCAGAAAATCTGAACCGGATGAAGCTTCACAGGAAAAAGTCCCGTTCATTATTAGGAGGTACCACGCCTTTATGGTTCTTTTAAACTGCGTCACAGATAAATAGTTACATTACATACTTAACATATACACCACTCCCATACAAATACGAAAATACCAACGCTATAATTGCATACAAAATCTTAATAATAATATCAGCTATTCGCAGCGAGAAAAAATGTACCATAAGTATGCGCACAAAGAGTCGAGATTGTGTTGCCGGCTGTGCGACTCAGGTTACACGTGAGTCACGCGCGCCTTTGCACGAATGCGCCAGGGTTGTACCTATGAGGATTATTGTAATTTACAGTAATAACACACAGGACTTTTTGCACTATTTCCACTTTAATAAGTATTTTGCATTAATTTTAATATAATACACGACAGGTTTCGACAAAGTCATCATCAGGTGTAGGTAGATTACATTTTTTTTTAAATTTTGTAAACATTGTGCAAAGGGTTGCCAGCATCATGAAATTTTTACAATTTTGTGAAACGTAATTTAAATTTTTTATACCAACTTAATCTATTTTCTACTGTATATCACAAATTAATATTAGTATAATATTATAACACATTAGATTGATAAATTAATAACTTATTAATTTGTAATGTCTTAGAATTATATAATTATATAGAATGGATGTCAGAATATAAAATTAAAAATACTACTATAACCAATGATTCAATTAAATTAAAATGTCCTTAATACATAAGAATCTAAGATATTATAAATAACGGCCAATAAATTATATGAAATTAAAACATGTCAAAATTAAAATTAATAAATTATGTCAAAAATTCATCCAAAATTAATACCAATGTCAAAAAGTCATAACACAAGAACATAGTATAACCTATAAATATTAATTAAATTAAATGTCTTGCAATAATATGGAGCTCGAAAGGCATGTCTGGTCATTTAGTAAGACCCCACATTTTTTGTATCTGTTAATTTCAAGCGCTTCTAATGCATCCATATTCCTGCTTTTTGGTAATATATGTAAATATTTTATATTTTTATCAGGTTCAAAGTTCCATATCCATTAGTATTTAGATGTTCGGCAAACGTAGATCTTTCAGTATTCTTCTTCCAAGCTGTTATATGTTCTTTTATTATATTTTTAAACTTTCTCCCCATCTGACCTATATTCACTCCTCCACATGTATCACAAGTGAGACTGTAAATACCGCTATTGTCCGTGATTTTAAACTTATCTTTATTATTGCACAGTAATTTTTTTAGTGAACCTGTAGTGTAGAACGCCACTCTAGTCTCCTTGTTTTGTATAATCCTCTGGAATCTGTAGAAAGACGGGCCGATGTATGGTATTTTTACCCACATGTTTCTTGTTTTTTCTTTGTCTTCCGTCTGATTGTACAGCATTTTTTCTGTCATTTTCTTTCTCGCTCTTCTTAAAATTGTGTCAATCAACTCGCTTTTGTAGCCATTATTTACGGCAATATGTTTAATGGTGTTTAGTTCTGCCATGAAATCGTTTGCGTCTAGGGGTACATTCAGTAGTCGGTGTACAAAAGCATGAAACGAAGCGTGTTTATGTTGGTGTGAATGACATGAGTTCGCATGGAGAATGTTTTCGCTGTATGTGGGTTTCCTAAATATTAGGTCTTTACCTATGAAATTGCCGATTTGTATGAAATAATTGAAACGATTTTTTTTAATGAATTTTTTATTTGTATTAATCGAAGTAATCACCCATGCAATCAATGCATCATTGCCAACGCAGTGGAAGTTTATTGATGCCCTTCTTAAAGAAATCAGCTGGACGGGAGGCAACAAATTCTTCAAAGGCATTTTGTACTGCCTCTCGGGTATTGAATTTTTTTCCCGCCAAGAAGCTATCCAAATTCTGGAAAGAGTAGTAGTCTGTACACGCAAGGTCTGGCGAGTAGGGCGGATGACAGATAGCTTCCAACCCCAGTTCTTGCAACTTGGAGACCGTCTGCTGTGCAGTATGAGGTCGCGCGTTGTCGTGTAGGAGCAGCGGAGACGAGTGATTGACCAGTGCTGGTTGGAGATGTGCCAGCTTCTCCATCATTGTTCAGTTCTTTACAGTACACATCTGCAGTAATGCTCACCTCGTTTGGTAAGAAGCTGTGATGAATCGCACCGGCGCTAGACCACCAAACAGTGACCATCACTTTTCTAGGGGTAAGTTTTCGTTTAGGACATTGTTTAGGTGCTGAACCAAGATCCAACCAACTTGCTGAGCGCTTGCGGTTATCAAACAGAATCCATTTTTCATCGCAGGTAACAATGCGGTTCAAAATTCCTTCATTTGTGTGTCTGTTGAGCAGTGCAAGGCACGTCTCGACGCGTACTTCGCGCTGGCGATCATTGAGTTCGTGGGGCACCCATTTGTCAAGCTTTTTTACCTTGCCAATTTGACGCAAATGGACCAATATTGTTTTGACGCTAACGTCGACAGCTGCTGCTAATTCAGCCGTAGATTGTGTATCATCAGCTTCCACAATCGCCTTTAATTCGTCATTGTCGACCAAAGTCCAAAGTCAAAGACCAAAGACCGCGAGGTTCATTTTTCAGGTCGACATTTCCAGAACGGAAGCGAGCAAACCAATAACAGGTGGTGCGTTGGTTTGTAATGTTAGCTCCGTAAACGTCGTTGATGTTACGTGCCGCTTGTGCCGCGTTGCTGCCACGACGGTACTCATATTCCATAATTACTCGAATTTTTAACGTATCCATGATGACGAAAAAGATTGAAATGCGATGAAAATGTAACACTAATCAATAAGCAAATGACTACTTTTGGAAAAAGATTTCCATGTTTTTAAAATAAAATTAATTTGAAATTATAATTCTTAGCCAAACAAAAATTATTTTGATTTGAAATGGCCAGTACTGCAGAACGGCAATTTCATAGGTAAAGACCTATTATATTAAATTTACGACGGCCAAGGTTTATATCAACAGTTAAATCTAGAAAATTCAAAATTTTATTGCCTATTTCCATTGTCATTTGTATTTTATTATTAAATGTATTTATGTAATTGAAGAAGTTATGTAAGCTGGTAAATTCACCTTTCCATAGGCATATCACGTCATCAACATATCTATACCAATATACGATATTTTCCTTATATGATGTTTCCAGTATTCTTTTTTCTAAATCATTCATAAAAATGTCTGCACAAAGTGGAGACAAGCTCAGTGCTAGTCCATCCTTTTGTTTATAAGTCTTACCAAACTATATAAAATGTGAGGTGCATAAAATTTCGTCAATTATATTCATACATTCTTTAACCGGTATATTTGAAAATAAGATTTTTACATCAAAAGATACTAGAATTCCGTTTTTTGGGACGGGAACATCTTTAATTTTATTTATTAATTCCAGACTATTACGAATCGTATATTTTGGATTAAATTTTGTCAGACTTTTAAAGATTGTATTTGCTTTTTTCGCTAATTTATAGGCTGGTGCTGATGTATATGAGATCACTGGTCTTATAGGCTCTTCTTGTTTATGTAAACAAATTGATTGACACAATTTTAAGAAGAGCGAGAAAGAAAATGACAGAAAAAATGCTGTACAATCAGACGGAAGACAAAGAAAAAACAAGAAACATGTAGGTAAAAATACGATACATCGGCCCATCTTCCTACAGATTCCAGAGGATTATACAAAACAAGGAGACTAGAGTGGCGTTCTACACTACTGGTTCACTAAAAAAATTACTGTGCAATAATAAAGATAAGTTTAAAATCATGGACAATAGCGGTATTTACAGTTTCACTTGTGATACATGTGGAGGAGTGTATATAGGTTAGACGGGAATAAAGTTTAAAACTAGAATAAAAGAACATATAACAGCTTGAAAGAAGAATACTAAAAGATCTACGTTTGCCGAACATCTAAATAGTAATGGACACAACTTTTAACCAGATATAAATATAAAATATTTACATATATTACCAAAAAGCAGGAAGATGGACGCATTAGAAGCGCTTGAAATTAACAGACACAAAAAATGTGGGGTCTTACTAAATGACCAGACATGCCTTTCGAGTTCCATATTATTGCAAGACATTTAATTTTAATATTATTTATAGGTTATACTATGTTCTTATGTTATGACTTTTTGACATTGGTATTAATTTTGGATGAATTTTTGACATAATTTATTAATTTTAATTTTGACATGTTTTAATTTCATATAATTTATTGGCCGTTATTTATAATATCTTAGATTCTTATGTATTAAGGACATTTTAATTTAATTGAATCATTGGTGATAGTAGTATTTTTAATTTTATATTCTGACATCCGTTCTATATAATTATATAATTCTATGACATTACAAATCAATAAGTTATTAATTTATCAATCTAATGTGTTATAATATTATACTAATATTAATTTGAGATATACAGTAGAAAATAGAATAAATTGGTATAAAAATTTAAATTACGTTGCACAAAATTGTAAAAATTTCATGATGCTGGCAACCCTTTGCACAATGTTTACAAATTTTTAAAAAATTTTAATCTTTCTACACCTGATGATGACTTTGTCGAAACCGGTCGTTTATTATATTAAAATTAATGTAAAATACTTATTAAAGTGGAAATAGTGCAAGAAGTCCTGTGTGTTATTACTGTGAAACATGAATTTCCACCAAGAACCTACAGTACAATCAATAACATATCTATTGTAATTATTTATTTGTTAATAAATAATATGTTAAATAGTGTTTATACATTTTTAACCTTAAAATTCTCGATTATTAAATTTTATTGTTGAAAATATTCTAAATCGCGTAATTTTTTTAAATAGGTATATAATAATAAGGAAAACAGCAAAGCAGAAAAAAATCAATAAATTCTAAAATAACTAAGTATGGCAATTTTAAAATTATTTATTACTATTATTTTATAATAATTAATAATTTTAAGAACGCTCTTGCCAATTTTTCTGGCTGGAGCTTGTTCCTAAAAAAACTACCAAGAACTAAATGCCTACTAAAGAGGTGAAAAACTAGTAAATTTAGTTGTTAAACTACTACACTGCAGCCATCCACTGCACAGTAATTACATGGCATTTCGACGCGTAAGCGCGGGAACGTGCGGTGCGAGTAATGTGGCGGGCGTGCGGCGTACGACGGCCCTTTGTCGATTGTAGATACACGCCGAGCGGTAGGTAAATAACGCGTGTCCTTAAGCGAGTGACGAACGCCTGACTTTGTATCGTTTTATTAATTTGTTAGGGATGAATAGTCCCATGATCTAAATTACGGTACAAATACTTGCTGGAAACTTACAAAAAATCACAATAAGTATTGGTATTTGGTATGCTGACAACTGCTTCAATGCAGCATCGGTGTATGTACATAATCTATAGATTATTAGATATCTTTATTGTTCTTATAAACTTCCTGTTGTTTTATTAACTCATTGGGGTTGAATAGTCCCATGATCTTAATTATGGCGCAATTACTTGCTGGCAAGTGGTAACCGTTACAAAAAAATCACTTAAGTAATTATTAGTATTTGGTATGATGACAACTGCTTCAATGCAGCAACGGTGTATGTACATAACCAATAGATTATTGGATACCGTAGTGGTACGTAAACGACCTTTCCACGTGAATACTTACCAACGGTTCGTCGTATTCGTATCCGCAAGCGAGCTGCTGCAACTTTCTCCTCAAGTAGGTTGGCATGGGCTTGCCAGCGCGCTTGATCTCGCTCAGCAGGTAAGGACATCTTGCCAGGGCCTTGCACGTGCCCAGAGTATCCAACCCCGTGCAACTGTCGCCCGCCAATACTGAAAATATTATGGCATCATAGTCTCCATAGACATCGTAGAAGTCTGTGGCAGAAACGAAAGTCTTGGACAAGAAGATGGATGGTTATTAACCATTAGCATACCGTGATTGACGTTTTATACTTGGTAAGGCTGGGATTATATGATCCGGAAACCGGATGGTCGGGGAAAGGATAAGTGTCGAGTGTCAAGCTCTCTTAAATGACATTTTAATTTGACTCGACACTTGTGTGTTCCATTTCCAACTCTATTGTATTAGCGCAGAGTTATATTTTCAGTGCTCTGAATTTTCCCCGGCCTTAAGTATTCCAGCGCTTATAGTCCCAGCCTAAGAGTTCTATATGACCCACGTATACTAGTTACCTGTTGAAAAGTAACTAAGCAATAAACATTATTCGCTTGCGTAGGTCTATCTACATCAAAATCATTGGGTTTGTTATTTGATACAAATTAAAGAAAACAAATACAAATTAAAAAGAAACATAGGTACCAATTTAATAAACATTAAAACGTGGTTACTTGATATTTTTTTGTATTAAATTTAATAATATTACCTATTATATTAAAATATATTATTAATTTGTGACCCAGACATAAAGGACTAATAAAGGACAGAACTCTAGAGTACCTAACGAGGAAAATTGTAATTAGGTGTAGTGTAAACATGTTTACGACAACTATGACGACATTGTGGTCAAGTTATAGTTTATATTGTGTAATGAGACCAGCAAACGAACAAAGGGATGCCCTGATGATATAGATTTTCATTCCCATGGAAATTGCGAGTTTGGATGGAAATGGAGACCCGCTTTTTGAGTAGTGCATAAATTTCATTAAATCTTAAAAATGTCGCGTCGCGTCTTGGTGTGAACTGACGCTAACTCAGTACCTTAAACTTAGAACGTTTGGCAAAATCAAATAAGTACAGAAACTATGGGAACATGATTTGCACATTTTAAAAATAAAACTTTTTGAAATCTTCTGTGACAGTATGAGGTGCATTGAGCTCACACTGTCATGTCCTTCTTAATTCTCAGCGCCTTATACTCAATCATCCTAATTTTTTTTCTAATTTCTATTTTGTTTTCTGATTAAACTTCTCTACATAAGCAGTAAATCAAGTAAATCCTTATTATACAAATAATAATGACATTAAGATTTAGGATTTAGCCAGAGCATTTATACATATTGGAATATTCTTGTCTGCGCAAAATATATTTATAAAATAATTATGAAGATCTAGCTAATGATCAAAATTTATATTGAGGTCTGCAATTGAGGTTATTGAACTTAGCGTACAACTCTTCTTATTGCGATTTAGACAGTATAGAAAAAATTAGGACCAATTTTTTTTATTTTTTAGGAAAAATTTATATTTGCGATCAACTAAACTGTAGTTTAGTAGTTTAGTGATAGGTGCAACTTAACATTTCTATCCGACTACGGTTAATCCAAAAGAAAGGATAATTGTTTTAGCATGTAAGTATGTTTCTTTGTTTGTTTGTTCCACCGTAGCGCCTAAACTACTGATCCGATTTTGACGAATGAGGTGTCAATAAATTCGTAATAATAATAGCCCGGGTAACATAGGCTATATTAAGTATAGTAGGTAATAGTTTTTGTTAAAAAATATTCCTGTAAATTTCCTGATAACAGTTTTTGAGGTTCCGTACCAAAGGGTAAAAACGGGATCCTATTATTACCGAGACTTCGCTGTTCGTCCGTCCATCTGTCTGTCTGCCACCAGACTGTATTCCCTGAACCGTAATAGCTAGCCCTGGTCTAGCTTCTTTCTTTCTTAAACTTTTCGCTCCACGAACAACTGTTAAAGTTTCCAGATGACAGCAAACCCCTTGACTAACCAATTAAGACATTTGAAAGGACACTGGCGAATTCTACCCTATTTTCCATCAAGAGCGGCCTAGTTTCGAACGCATGTGGTTTTATAGTCTTATTATTTTATAAAAAAAAACTTAACTTAACTTGGGAATAAAAAGTTATGTATCTCCGAATATCAGAGAATTCATGTGCAAAATACGTATTTATCTGTGGTAAACGTTGTCATCCTAATATCTATGTATATTACAAGGTTATCATGCTGTAAATCAGGTATGGGCAACCTTTGACATGTTGAGGGCCAAACTTTAGCGCGCAAATACGTTCGCGGGCCGCGTTTTAAAGTACTTGTGCATTTTAAAGTAGTGATAATATTGTTTGCGTAAGATATTAGACATGAAATAATACGACAATGTTATTAAAGTACAATTTATTAAAATAACAAAATGAAATTAAAAAAAATGGTACATTTTAAATCGTTAAATTTGCAATTGTTACAAACTACGAAAGTTAAATACACCAAAATCAATGAGACACTTGAGCTTGAATTTGGGAAACTAATCCATCGATATTTAGATTAATTCCACTGATACAAAGACGTAAAGAATTTTCCAAATTATCGTCAGTCAGTCTTGTACGATGTGTTGATTTATTAACTTTCATCAATGAAAAGAACTGTTCGCATTTATAAGTACTGCCAAACTCACAAATCAATATTCTTGCGAATTTTCTAAGCTGCGGAAAATTGTCTTTTTCTAGGTATTTTTTGTAGAAATCGCACAACTCTAACGTCTTCAAATTTGGATTTTAGGAGTGAGTTTTCTTGAATCTCGATCAACTCCATTTGTAAGTGTATTGGAGCATTTTGTACGTTACATTTTGAAGGAGTAGCAAATAAACTGAAACAGAAACATGTTTTTGAAGTCGCTAAATCTGTTGGAAAATTGTTCCAACACTAACTTGAGTTCTTCAGCATATTGAGCATAAGCAATATTATCATACGCAGAGAGCGTGTTGAAATGATAATTGTTACCAGACAGCATCTGTGACTCCCACAAGCATAGTTTGATCTGAAACGCTTTCAAATGACTGTATAAATCATTTACTAACTGTCCTTGTTTTTGAAGTTTCAAATTTAAATCATTGAAATATCGTGTAAGCAGTAAGATCGACCAGAAATGCTAAGTCACATATCCATTTTGGGTTACTTAATGCAGATAGTGGTTTATCTTTTATTTTCATAAAGTCTGCTATCTCATTTCTAAGTTCGTAAAACCGTTTCAACATTTTTCTTTTGCTCAGCCATCTGACTTCACAATAATATGTTACGTAGTTATATTCAGCTGATATTTCATCCAAAACGCACCATTAGTGCATACTCCAATTCATTTTGACCATGGCAAGCCAAAACTTGTGAATACCTTTTGAACTCCAGTAAAAATATCCTCTCCTGTAGTGGTTCCTTTTAGCGGCTGTAAAGTAAGCAATTCCTCAGTAACAGTGAACTCCTTATCAACACCTCGAATAAATATAGTTGAGCTGTGTCAGACAAATCGGTGCTCTCGTCTAATTCTATGGAAAATGATTCAAAACCAGCCATACGGTCAGTCAATGTTGTTTTTATATCATTAGCCATCATTACTATACGTAGAACAACAGTTCGTCTTGACAAACTAATTTTTTCAAATTCATTTTTCTTTTCAGGGCACAAAATATCGCAAACTTCTAACATACACTCTTTAATAAATTCTTCAAATTCTTCTCTCTTCGGCAAATGGTTTTAATGCCTTTGCCATTTTTGACCTAACTATAAAACTAGCTTTCACAACATTATCAAGTGGTGTTCTTTCTTTATAAAACATTTGTTGCTGTTTTTCCAAATTTTCGGTAAGCTTCTGGATTTTGTCTGTTCTTAATTGTCCTATCAGTGAGTGCAGCGTAGCATGCTTAGTTGAGTAATACCTCTTTATATTGAATTATTTCATTACTGAAATGGATTCATTACACAGCAAACAAATAACGGCTTTCCATTGTGCAAGATAAAATATAATTCTTCAGTCCATTTTTCTTGAAACTGGCGACCTTCTGTATCTACTTTTAGTTTCTTTCCACCAGAGATCATTTTTGTTCACTTTTCGTTCAATAAACTTAATACAAACTATAGTTAGTAACCACTCAAGATGCACACAAAGTCACAAATCAAGTTGACGGCTCGAGCAGTTCGCTAGGATATCGCTTGTCCAATTTATTAACTCGGTAGCTCAAATAGAACTGAACTAACGTTCAGGCCATCCACCCGCTTATATAGGCAAAATGAAGGAATAATCTGGAATAAACTAGTTTAGAATAATTGAGAAGCATTAAATCTTTTGATGTGTCGCCCGTGAGGCGGCAAACCTCAAAGAATTTGATCAAGCAAGCCGAGTGGCGGCGATTATCAAAGAATGAGGCGGCAAACATCAAAGGATTTGATGTTTTTCGCCGAATGTCTCGCGGGCCGGATCATATCTTTCAGCGGGCCGGATCCGGCCCGCGGGCTGGTTGTTGCCCATATATGCTGTAAATGGTCAATTTGAGGCTTAAAATCTCCATCTAGTGGCCTGATAGATAGATATATTTTTTATTTGAGTATAAATTTATTTTCTGTTTCTATAGTTAGTATAACGGTTTGGTGCTAGTTTTATGAAGAAAAAATGTTACTTGGAGTGTGAAATAGATCCCGCTATACTATTTATATTTATAACTAGCTTTTGCCCGCAGCTTTGCCCGCGAGGGGGAGTGTTCGTGGCAAAAAACTTCTATAGCAAATATACCTGCAATATAGTAATAGCACTGAGTAAAATATATATCCTCTAGATATAATCTCTAGGAGATTATATCTAGGGGATATTATTTTACTCTGTGCTATTACTATATTTTAAGGATTAATATTGTATCCGTCTAAATAGCATTTAAAAATACCACATTATATTTTGTGTTAATTTGACGTGATAACGTCTTATAAATCGATGGAGCCGGCTGCACGCACGAAAAAACATGACTCATGCGTTACATGTTACCCGTTATCGTTACCAAGTACCCAAGTACCAGCGTTACCTCGCATTGCCTTTACCTCATTATTATTATTATTATTGTTGTTGTTGTTGTTAACGTTGTCACGTTCAACTATCGTCATTAAACCGACTTTACATACAACCGGTATGTATTTTTTTTTAAACTAAGAATGGGTATAGCAACCTATGCTTAAAAGGTAGACATAATGCCTTTTCTAAAGGTCTACAAACTTTTTTGTAGACCTTTAGAAAAGAAACAATTCCACCGTACATTGTTTTGTTATAAATTATCTCCAACGGGTTAGGTTAGACAGCGTTTTTGATAAAAGCTCCCAGACCGCTTGATTTTTTTTCGACACCTTCAACAATTATCGTCATAAATCAAACAATTTCCGCAAAACCTTAACTAATTATTATTATCGACCTAAACTATTCTAAGGAACCACTCTGTCGGTAAATTTAAACTGCATGACAATCGTTTCAGTAGTTTTTGAGATTTACGCGAACATACAGACAGAGACTCAGCGGGGGACTTAAATTTATAATAAATTATAGAGAAAAGTGGGAAGTGTGCGTATTGACCCGCCCACGCTAGTTAACACGACCTTAAGCTGGGGCTATATTGTCCGGAATCCGATAGGCCGGGAAAAAAAGCCATTGAAAACAGAACTCTGCGAGAATAAGCTGAAAACCGTCGAGTGTCAAACTGTCATAATAATATAACATTGACATTTGACTCGACACTTGTGCGTTCGATTTCCAGCTCTATTGTATTAAACGCAGAGTTCTATTTTTAACGTCTCTTTTACCTTTCAAAATAGTGTGCCATATTTCTCATTTAACGAAAGCATTGACTAAGGAATTAATTTCAAAATTCAAAAAGATGGATTCAATTTATCTAAGCGAACAGGAACGGAAGCAATTTTATTGTAAACTATGTAAAGATACCTACATCTATGTCTATCAAATACTGAAAACCGTCGTATAGTTTAATTTTCCAAGGTGGTGAAAACAATAGGTTAGGTTATATTTAATCAATTATCTTTTATCCCTCGAGTTTGATGTATATTATTATTGCTTTTTAGGGTTCCGTAATACACAAGGAACCCTTATAGTTTCGCTCTGTCCGGCGCGGCTGTCTGTCTGTCTGTCTGTCCGCGCTTCTGGCTTCTGGAATTCTGAATATAAATGGATGAAATTTGGTTTAGTTATAGATTGTGTAAAGATCTCGGTTTTAGAATCATAAAATAATAATAATTTTATATTTTAGATGTGGCTCACCATACATGTGAAGTGGGGATGAAAAATATGTTTTAATTCTACCCCATCGTGTGAGGTACTGTTGAATAGGTCTTTTAAAATCAAAGCAAGGTTTGATACATGACTTTTTACAAAGTTGACCATTTTCGAGTAAGCGGCAGTAAATGTATAGCGACTTGCCGATCTCCTTTTCAGATGATGTTTCTGTTGCCGCTATAACAACAAATACCTACATAAAACAGAATAAAATATTTTTTAAGGACGACGCTCTCGTACGACAAACGTAATTTTTTGCCGTTAAATATTTATCACATAGTTACATACTTACAAAAAAAATTTTTTCGCTCTTTTATACTCGATATTAATACGTCTAGTGCTCGATAGTAGTACTAATACTACGTAGTAGCTATTTAGTACTCTGTGCTAATACCACAGATTACTAAATAGTAGCTACGTGACTAATTGTCGTATAATGTATTTGTACTAGCTCCATGTATAATGTATAGTACCTGTACACGGTAAAGAGAGAACAGTAGGACATCTAAGGCTGCCTGGCGAGTTATAATTTACCAACTCTCGCGTTGGCGCATGTAGTTACTTTATATTTCTAGTTAAATATTTTTATTTCCGTATCATGGAACGGCATCAACGGCACTTGGTTTTTGTTTCTAAAATATAAGGTTCGTTAAAATCAATTACGGATACTTCGAGCATATGATCCACTACTTCTGTAAAGACGTTTAAGCAGAAAAATAATTGTCATACTCGAAAAAAAAATATCTTTATACAGGCGAGATTGCGTTTTACCTGGTGACTCTCCACCCACACATGAGATGATTTTTTAGTTTAAGTATGACAATTACTTTTCTGCCTAAACATCGTTACATAAGCAGTGGATCATGTGCCTGAAGTATCCGTAATTGATTTTTGGAGACCTTATATTGTAATAAAATGTTTTACCAATTAATAAATGAGGTGCGAATAAAAGACTTTTGAAATTTTTAGATTATAAAATTGCATAAGTATATTAAAAAAATATATATTCATAATGAAAAACTTCCCCTCGTTTCTGCATATTCGAAACGCTTTATGGTTAGCAGATGAAAACAAGAAAATTATCATCCTTATGAAAACGTATTCATTTAGTAAAGAGCTTCGAAATATTATAGCACTACAATATTTTTGGTTCTGTTCGAAGTCATGATCACAATAAGTGCTAAAATAATGCAAGCAAACGCTAGCCGTCGTACTTCAATTAGCGTGATCACGGTACGTGCGCGATCGGTCACGACGCCCGCACTCAGGACGCCTAACGCCTTATCATTCCATAATATATACGTGGTGTGTGCCTGCGTCGTGCGTGCGGATAGGCGCCCGGCGCGCACCCACGCATTCAAACCGATCGCGGCACGTTTGTATGAAGATGTTCTACTATTCTTATACTGTGACCTGGGTATCCGAGTTGCGCTCGGGGATCTAGTAGATAAAAATAGAAAGAATCACAAATATTTTACCGGAGTTCGAACCCACCACATAGGGATATGTTTTATAGGGATAAAACCTAGCTAGATCGATTTTTCTCCCCCAAAACTCCCTGCATACCAAATTTCATGTAAATACTTGCAACCGTTGCGATTGCATACGATTATATACAAATACACAAGATTGTCTCGTTTAAAGTATAAGATTACTAAACCCATCGTGCGCGAATCCGACTTGCACTTGACCGGTTTTTATTTAATTTTCCTACTCAAAGTTCAAACACCTGCTACTGCTAAGGTGGTAGAAGTAAGTAGGTAAACAATAAACACAATTTTTTTTTTTTAAACCTCTTAACTCAATAACTAAAATGTTTATAAAATATATAACCCGATAGACGAACCCGTAGCCTATGTTACCTACCCGGGCTATTATTACGAATATATTGATAGCTCATTTATTAAAATCGGACCAGTAGTTTAGGTGCTACGGTGGAACAAACATACATACATACATAGACTACCAAAATCATTATCCTTCCTTTTGGCTTTTACCCATTCGGGTAAAATAAGTTTGTTATTTGAATTCTGATAGATTTAAGAGTAAAGACTTGTTATTAACTAGGTTAGGTAGAATCATATTCTAATAAACATTATTATTTAACAGCCATTGTCGCGTTTAATGCCAATTTATATTTTACGACCTACTATTAATGTCATTTGTAGCTATATGTAGGTACCTACATTTTACACAATTATTTACTTACTGCGGCGCCTTAAGTTTGATAATTTTCAATAAAAATATTATGTTCTAAAATACAATTCTCTATTCATGAAAAATATACTTACATTCTACTGATGCAAATGTAGATAACAATAAAACACAAAACAAACACTGATAAATCATGTTTCTGTCTCACTCTAACCGTTGACGTAAATTTTTGACAAAATGAACTTCATGACAGGTCAACAAAAATAGATAACTAACCGCACGTTCAAATTATGAACCAAATCACCTTAAATGACACAGCGACGCCACTCACAAAAACTCAATTTTCACCCACGCATCAGATCAAGAATCGATAGGAACAGAAGAACAACCGGAGACCGCCATATAAATCTTCATTAAAGATCGAGATCGCTTAAACAAACGTCTTGTCTACATTAGTATCGGTAGAAAAATATTAAATTCAGATTTTCTCTTCAAAAGTTGGGGCGAATGACGTAGGCCGGTCGGCCATAACGGCAGAGTTGACGGACGAATTACCATACCAGTAACACAGGAAAACACATCGAGCCGAACTCACACATGCACGGGCAAATTGCCGTACCTATTATTTTTAATCACTAATTGAACGAGGACGGAGGAGATACGAAGACACTACTACAAGCAACTAACAAGCGATGACTGTACTCATGTCCTCGACCCGAGTATCAATACTCCGCGTCACTGTACCATTATCATTTAATGAATCTGAGAAATCTGTCTTTTGTATTCAAACTTAAGATGCCTAATATATAAATAGAAAAGGTTTATTACGCGAGGAACCGCATAGTCATCTTGAGCATAGGAATCAATGAGTTGCAACTAGACTTTGTATCTAATACGAGTGCTGGATGTTGCCCGAGACTTCGTGCGCGCTAAAGGAAATCTCGCGGGAAACCGTAAATTTTGCCGCAATAAAGAGTAGCCTATGTCCTTCTCCGTGGTCTACTCTATATCTGTACCAAATTTCATCAAAATCGGTTCAGTAGTTTCAGAGCCTATTCGATGCAAACAAACAAACCTTTCCTCTTTATTATATTAGTATAAAATAGTTAATGTTCGCATTTCTTCAAAGTCAAATACGTCTAGATTAGACATTTTTAGGGTGTACCCTATAGTTTCGCTTTAGGGGTACCCTTATAGTTTCGCTCTGTCCGTCCGTCTGTGTTCTCGTTTCTAGCTTTCTAGCTTCTGTACTGAATATAAATGGATGATTTGGTATAGTTAAAGACTGTGTACAGATCTCGGTTTTCGCATCATAAAATAATAATAATTTTACATTTAAGAGGTGGCTCGCCATATATAATGTATGTGAAGTGAGGATGAAAAATATTTTTTTCATTCTACCCCATCGTGTAGGGCAGTGTTCCGCAAACTTTTTGGGTTCAAGGTACATCTAGGAAAACGAAAATTTTTGGAGCTACACCCCAACTTATTTTTTTTTCTTTCCCTTACTTACTAAAAGTAAGTTTTTAAAATAACCGTATTTTCCCGAGGCACGCCAAATAATGACCACGGTACACCGGAGCGTTGTGCCGCCGTACACGCTTTGCGGAACATTGGTGTAGTCCGTAGGGTATCTGTAGTGTATTGACACTTAAAATAATAAATATATTCACGCACACTTGTGGGGCGTGGTATTGGTGGTGTAGTGGTGGTGGTAAGCCAGGAGTGGGGAGATCAAGCACCCACTGGCCACTACCATTCCAATACCGACCACTGACCGAGTGAGTCTGTTATACAGCAGTCTAGAAGTGTTTCTGTTACCCATCCCAACCCTACAAGGTGGCGACTCTGCCAGTAACTGAATCAAAAAAATAAAAAACGTACGTAAAAACAAATAATTATACAAATAAATTAGAGGCATATCTTTTATGGGGGAAATGTACAGGGAATAGAATTGTAAAAGTAAAACTTTGTTGAAATATTTGGTCTAATTTTAAAGTACCCAATAATTACTACTTGAATTAACGGGGTTTTACTGTGTGTCAATCGTTAAGAACTTAAGACTCCAATATTTCCGATATATTATTGTAGTGACTGTAAAAGTTTAAGATATTATATTACCCAATAGCTGTATTTTTTTAATTTCTTTTAAAGTTAGACAAAGAGCGTAATCGTTCCAAAAATATATATCAAAGGACCTTAGATTTTTGCGGGTTTATCCTATTAAATAAAATCCGCAGAGGTCACATGACTTCAAATCTGACACCGCGTGCTTCAATGCGATTGTGTCCGTGCATTGTGAGAGCGTAAGAAAACAATTTTTCTGTGAATTATTGAAACTTTTAGCTATGCATACTGCCATAACTTACTATTTTGGCCTATCGTTTGGTAAAATATTATTCGGTAAAAATAAACTCTGCATATATTTTAGAGTAGGTAACTAACACAAAGGCTTAAACGATTGCCTGTTACATTACTTAAGTAAAATATTGTTGTTCCAATGTTTTCTAGTGGCAAGTCTTAGGCAAAGACGTTTGTTTGATTTAACTAAGAATGGTGAAATGGCCCTTAAATACGAGGATTGGGGTTCTGACGGAAATTCAAATTATCATAATAACCAAATAGGGAGTTTGTTTAAAGTCCAAACGGTACCTACTATTATCAAAGAGGTAGTTTGGTTAAAAGCCGATTGGTACCTGCTATTACTAAAGAGGTAGTTTGGTTAAAGTCCGAACGGTAGTTAAAGAATAAGATTAAGTAATCACAATATTACAAACAATTTCCACAACTTTAATAAATTAAAATAATTTTCACATTAAAGCATTCATAGCACACAGCTGCGAGTGCAGGTGTTGTTTTTCAGGAACAACGGTGCAATAACAACCACACCTGTTGGTGCAGTTGTTGTTTAAAACGCCCGCCGGAGCGTGCTGGGTTTCTTTTAATTAAGTTGATGTGTTGAAAAGCAAGCTCAAAGTATAGATGATTTAAAATTGACATAAAATTTCCTAAATATGAAATGAACTTAAACTTAAAACTAATAATATCCGAAAGCGAAATAGTTGAAGTCATTCGCCCGAATTACAGTTTTCTACTACAATAAATTAAGACCATACAGTTCTAAGCTTGAATGCAAAATAAAAGTAAGCTCCTAATGGCACATTAGTAATATAGTAGTAATTGCGGTGTCAGTAACCCGGACATCACCACCGTAGAGTTAGAGTGCAATCAGTCTCCCAAAGTTAAGTTTTATGTGTAAAACAAAAAATGGTAATTGAATCCAAAAGCCCATACATTTTGGTCGCAGCCATCTGATGAATATCTCAATAATTAAGTAAATCGTAATATATCTCACGCTCTAGTCCTTGAATTATATTATAGTAATATCTTGTACTGAATATTCGTATAATAACAATAATAACATTTCAGTGGGCAGCGAATACTTGAGTGCTTGGGTAGCAATAACCCGAGCTGCATCAGGATAGAGATAGAGGCTGACGCAAATTATGAATCTGTTTTGGCCGATTATTATATAGTAATAGCGTTGAAATAGATTTTACAGATATGATATACTAGTAGTAGTAGGTTTTCACCGGGTCTGGCTCAAAGGCAGACCCGGTGAACCCGGTTTGCTCCAGATTTTCGGCGTTCGATGGGCATCACCAGCTAAAAAAAAAAAAAAAAAGTTTGGTGTCGAATTGGGGGTTTTTGCCCATGCCCGATCGATTGCACTTATCCGCTTTTCAATATTAGAGATATTGAAAAGCGGATAAGTGCAATCGATCGATCGATCTAACGGTTACAAAGATAGACTTTTGCAATTACTAGGTTCATTAAGCTCTATTTATTATTACTAATTACGTCATGCAGCGGTAAACAATAGACGGTGATAAGCGTAGGGCCATTAGTGGTTAAGTGAAACAATAATGGTATTGTAAGTGAGTCATTTTATTGGTAAAATAACACAATTTCAAATCGTTGTTTTGTCAGGAATCGAGCAGATGGATCGTCTAATGTTAAGCGATTTCCGTCGCTCATGGAAACTCGCAACACCCTACTCTGGTGTTGTAACCTGCGTTCCCAGTCATAAAAATCCCCAACCCCTCTTGGACCTACGGTAAATCCGCACTCACACAGCGATACACAACGCAAGCGTTATTTCATATCGGTTTTCTGTGTGGCCGTGGTATTTACCCGATCGAGCCGGCCCATTCATGCTGAAGCGTAATCCATGACCAGGAACACAGAAAAACTTTATGTTCCTTCGGCGGGATTCGAACCCGCGACCCCCGGCTTGGGCACCAACACATTCAATCAACTGAGCCACAGAGGTCGTCATTACACTTTTGTTTACACACCTGTACCCTAAAGTGTATCTACCTAGGTAACACTGAAAATGTTTAGAAAATGAAAAACGGCTTAATGTTGAAAGTTGTCAATACTTTTATTGTTTTTCGAAGTAATCTCCGTTCCTCTCTACACATCGTCGCATTCGATGGAACCACTGAAAAAAGCGGTGGACCCATTATTCCTTAGGGGTCTCTTCTATGGTATTTTCGTACTCTTTCACCGCATCTTCAGGGCTCGTAAAGCGAATACCTCTGGCTGTATGGTGGATGACTCATTATCTCGACACCTGCCATAGTCAAATATTCAACAGTCCGTTTTGCGGACTGCGCTGAAGCATTGTCGTGGTGAGGGAGGATCCTGCTTCGAGGGCACTGCTGTCGAATTCTTTCCAAGACAACAGGTAAACAGCGATTAACATACCAGTCTGCAGTAACTGTAAATAGTGGCACGAGATGAGGCTTCATTAAGAAATGCTAATCGGAGTCTATCATAGCTTTGTTGTTGAGTAAACCCACAACGAAAGTCATAATAAATCATTGACCGAAAATTTTTTCGCGTTAGGTTCATTTTCACGTATAACAAGAGTTTTAGATTTGCCGCCAATTCATAAAAACAAATGAGAAATGAATGCAATATACTAAATACATTAGGTTACCAAAGAGTTCTAAAATTGAAATTAAAAAAATAAAAAAAAAAATTCATTAGCAATGTTTCTAACTGGCCAGTTCTAAACATTTTCAGTGTCACCCACGTATTAGGAAGCACTACACTGGTTTTTAAAAAGTGGATCTATAAGGAATAAAGGTGAACTTTTTTTCAAAGTGTATCTACGAGGAATAATTCTTTAGCAGAACCTTTCTCAGCCTTTAACAGAACCTTTAACAGAAAATCTCCAGTTTTAGAAGAAAATTAAATAGAAAATTTATATATTTTAAAGCAAACCTCATGTATATTTGACGACCTCTGTAGCTCAGTGGCCAATAGTTGCAAAGTGGAGGCGGTGCGAGTTTTCTATGTTCTTAGGTCGTGGATATGTATTCAATACTAGTATTAATTGCCCGAGACTTCGCCCGTGTGAAATTAGGTTTTAAACTTTCATCACCTATTTTACTCACCTAGGGACTGAATTTTAGAAAACGCTGAAATACGTAACTAATTTTTTTTTCGTTCTCAATTCATATGAAGTATCATGTAAATATGTCCAAGGAATAAGAAGATTTATACAGGGATAAAAATTTTACCCCCTTGAGTGTTTAATTTAGAAAAATCCATCCTTAGTGGTTGCATACGCTATACCAGAAATACGTGTGCAAAATTTCAAATTTCTGGTCTTAAAGGTTTGGCCTGTGCATTGATTGATTCAGTCAATGAACTTTTCTTTATTAAACTTTTCGATGTGCAGGTCCTTACTGGCCCTACAGATACAAATGTATTATTATCGATAGGATGCTGTTGCCGAAATAATTTCCAGCGATAGTTAGGAATGGAATTGGAGTCCCCATTAATCTAATGATAATAGTCGTGATGAAATACAATTAACATTCTCTAAGTTTTGTTGTTATAAATAGTATTCTCCACTAACCACGGTATATTCATTTTGTACTCTCAAGATTTCAACAGTTTATTCACGGTCACCGAGCGAAGCCGGTGATGTACTAATATTAATACTAAAGTACTAAATAATTTAGATAGAAATAAATGTTAAAGGATATCGTCGTGGGAGTAGAAATCGAAAGGGACCAAGAGATTCCGAATCAGAGAGCTGCATATTTTCTCATACTGAACAACTGTATATTTGAATATAAGCCTTTGAACAATATTGTAAATAAGACATCATGAATAGCGATACAGTTATCGTTGACCTTCAAGGATTTAAGGATATCAAAAATAAATTTATCGTAAAAGAATTTTCAATTGCAACCAAAGACTACACAGAGACGTTTGTAATTAAACCATATCCTTATAATAATCTTACAAGTGAAGAAAAGAAGCAAGTTCGATGGTTAGAAAAAAATCGTGGACTACGTTGGAGTGAAGGATTCATTGACTATCGTGAATTTCAAAGGACGATTATTCCCTACTTAAGCGGTAAAAAAATTCTAACAAAAGGAATGGAAAAGATTAAGTGGATTCATGAGCTATGTCAAGACTGTGAAATAATAGAATTAGGGGAAAAGGGTTGTCCTAAATTTTTAATATTGTATTATAAAGAATATTTTGAGAAAACAAAGAAAAAAGAAAATGACATATCGAATTGTGTTCATCACAAAAATATATGTGCTTTTAAAAATGTACTCTGTCTGAAAACATGGTATTGTGAAAATGCTAATTTGTTTTAATATTTTTATCAAATAAAAAATTTACTTTCTTAATAAAATATGTCTATTAGAATATAATTTTCTTTAATTTCCTTTTATTCTGTTATAATAAATTAAACCAAGGAGAAAAAATCTACACTATTTAGTTTTTTTATTTGTTCAAAATTTTTTATATTATATTATACTAGCTTTTGCCCGCGGCTTCGCCCGCGTGAAATAGTTTTGTTGGAGAAAGTCTACTTCGGCGAATAACTCTCTACTTACAGCAATATACTTCTGATACAATATTGAAAATGTTTTTAAGTTTACCCAATGCAGATGGTTTAAAATGGGACCCTATCACATCGATACGACATGCGCGATCGTTTGATATACATTTATCGCGCTTGAATATAAATTTTGCGATATCTTAATACATATTAAAGACTATTTAAAAAAATCCACATCATAATGCGTTGCGTAGTTGTAAAGATTTAAGCATACATAGGGATAGACAAAAAAAAAGAGATTTTGTAATATACTATGTAATGATAATGATTATACCGACTATAGTAAAGAAAGAAGAAAAGAAAATAACGTTTTGAATTGAAAATTGTCCATCACGAAAAGATATGCGTTTAAAAATGTACTCTGTCTGAAAACATGGTATTGTGATAATGCTAATTTGTTTTAAAAATTTCATCAAGTAAAAATTTCACTTTTTAATAAATGTGTATTGAAATATAATTTTATTTCATTTCCTTCCACTCTATAATAATAATTAAACCAAAAGAACAAATCGACATCGATATTTTTTAGAGATTTTTTATGGGCTTAAAATCTTTAGTAAAAATTTTACTTTTTAATAAGTGTATATTTTGAATATCATTTTAGTTTAATTCCTTTTTCTCTATAATTATAATAATGGTAATTTGTTTTAAAAATTTTGTCAAGTAAAAATTTCACTTTTAAAAAAATGTATATTGAAGTATCATTTTATATCATTTCCTTCTACTGTATAATAATAAATAAACCAAGGGGATCAAATCGACATCGATATTTTTTAGAGATTTTTTTATTGGCTTAAAATCTTTAGTAAAATATTTACTTTCTGATAAGTGTATATTTGAAGTATCATTTTACTTTAATTCATTTTACTCTATAATAAATAAAGCGAGGCGAAAAATCAACAACGATATTTTTTAGAGAATATTTATTTGTTCAAAATTTTTTGCCAAAATTTTACTTTTAAATGAATGTCTATGTAATTGGAGTATCATTTTATTTCCTTTTACTCTATAATAATAAATAAACCAAGGGTAAAAAAAAATCGACACCGATTGTCTTAGAGATTGTTTATTTTTTAAAAATTTTTGATATTATATTATACTGGCTATTGTGAACAACAAAAAAGCAAATAATATTTTGAATTGTGTTCATCACAAAAAGATATGTGCTTAAAAATGTACTCTGACTACAACCACGGTATTGTTATAATGCTAATTTGTTTTAGAAAGTTTTATCAAATCAAAATTTTACTTTTTAATAAATGTCTATTGGAATATCATTTTCTTTTATTTCCTTTTATTCCTTAAAGATTCAAGATTTCATCCTTTCTTCAAAGAATGAAGTTGTGATGAAATTCGAAAACAGAAGAAAGGGTCAGTGAAATCTTTCGTAATCAGTAAAGAGTGAAGTAGTACCACACTGATATACATAAATATGTTGAAGTTGACTGTTGATTATGATTCTATTAAAGAAATTCGTTACACGAGGTAAACTGATACATATATGTTGAAATGTTTTTATTTTTTTATTCGAGCTGTATCTTGGCATTCTTCTTTCGAACGAATAAAAAATACAACAAAAGAAATCTGTGTCAATTATGTTTTTTGTGTGTTTTTTTAAGGAATAAAAGGAAATAAACGAAAATGATATTCCAATAGACATTTATTAAAAAGTAAAATTTTGATTTGATAAAACTTTCTAAAACAAATTAGCATTATAACAATACCGTGGTTGTAGTCAGAGTACATTTTTAAGCACATATCTTTTTGTGATGAACACAATTCAAAATATTATTTGCTTTTTTGTTGTTCACAATAGCCAGTATAATATAATATCAAAAATTTTTAAAAAATAAACAATCTCTAAGACAATCGGTGTCGATTTTTTTTTACCCTTGGTTTATTTATTATTATAGAGTAAAAGGAAATAAAATGATACTCCAATTACATAGACATTCATTTAAAAGTAAAATTTTGGCAAAAAATTTTGAACAAATAAATATTCTCTAAAAAATATCGTTGTTGATTTTTCGCCTCGCTTTATTTATTATAGAGTAAAATGAATTAAAGTAAAATGATACTTCAAATATACACTTATCAGAAAGTAAATATTTTACTAAAGATTTTAAGCCAATAAAAAAATCTCTAAAAAATATCGATGTCGATTTGATCCCCTTGGTTTATTTATTATTATACAGTAGAAGGAAATGATATAAAATGATACTTCAATATACATTTTTTTAAAAGTGAAATTTTTACTTGACAAAATTTTTAAAACAAATTACCATTATTATAATTATAGAGAAAAAGGAATTAAACTAAAATGATATTCAAAATATACACTTATTAAAAAGTAAAATTTTTACTAAAGATTTTAAGCCCATAAAAAATCTCTAAAAAATATCGATGTCGATTTGTTCTTTTGGTTTAATTATTATTATAGAGTGGAAGGAAATGAAATAAAATTATATTTCAATACACATTTATTAAAAAGTGAAATTTTTACTTGATGAAATTTTTAAAACAAATTAGCATTATCACAATACCATGTTTTCAGACAGAGTACATTTTTAAACGCATATCTTTTCGTGATGGACAATTTTCAATTCAAAACGTTATTTTCTTTTCTTCTTTCTTTACTATAGTCGGTATAATCATTATCATTACATAGTATATTACAAAATCTCTTTTTTTTTGTCTATCCCTATGTATGCTTAAATCTTTACAACTACGCAACGCATTATGATGTGGATTTTTTTAAATAGTCTTTAATATGTATTAAGATATCGCAAAATTTATATTCAAGCGCGATAAATGTATATCAAACGATCGCGCATGTCGTATCGATGTGATAGGGTCCCATTTTAAACCATCTGCATTGGGTAAACTTAAAAACATTTTCAATATTGTATCAGAAGTATATTGCTGTAAGTAGAGAGTTATTCGCCGAAGTAGACTTTCTCCAACAAAACTATTTCACGCGGGCGAAGCCGCGGGCAAAAGCTAGTATAATATAATATAAAAAATTTTGAACAAATAAAAAAACTAAATAGTGTAGATTTTTTCTCCTTGGTTTAATTTATTATAACAGAATAAAAGGAAATTAAAGAAAATTATATTCTAATAGACATATTTTATTAAGAAAGTAAATTTTTTATTTGATAAAAATATTAAAACAAATTAGCATTTTCACAATACCATGTTTTCAGACAGAGTACATTTTTAAAAGCACATATATTTTTGTGATGAACACAATTCGATATGTCATTTTCTTTTTTCTTTGTTTTCTCAAAATATTCTTTATAATACAATATTAAAAATTTAGGACAACCCTTTTCCCCTAATTCTATTATTTCATAGTCTTGACATAGCTCATGAATCCACTTAATCTTTTCCATTCCTTTTGTTAGAATTTTTTTACCGCTTAAGTAGGGAATAATCGTCCTTTGAAATTCACGATAGTCAATGAATCCTTCACTCCAACGTAGTCCACGATTTTTTTCTAACCATCGAACTTGCTTCTTTTCTTCACTTGTAAGATTATTATAAGGATATGGTGGTTTAATTACAAACGTCTCTGTGTAGTCTTTGGTTGCAATTGAAAATTCTTTTACGATAAATTTATTTTTGATATCCTTAAATCCTTGAAGGTCAACGATAACTGTATCGCTATTCATGATGTCTTATTTACAATATTGTTCAAAGGCTTATATTCAAATATACAGTTGTTCAGTATGAGAAAATATGCAGCTCTCTGATTCGGAATCTCTTGGTCCCTTTCGATTTCTACTCCCACGACGATATCCTTTAACATTTATTTCTATCTAAATTATTTAGTACTTTAGTATTAATATTAGTACATCACCGGCTTCGCTCGGTGACCGTGAATAAACTGTTGAAATCTTGAGAGTACAAAATGAATATACCGTGGTTAGTGGAGAATACTATTTATAACAACAAAACTTAGAGAATGTTAATTGTATTTCATCACGACTATTATCATTAGATTAATGGGGACTCCAATTCCATTCCTAACTATCGCTGGAAATTATTTCGGCAACAGCATCCTATCGATAATAATACATTTGTATCTGTAGGGCCAGTAAGGACCTGCACATCGAAAAGTTTAATAAAGAAAAGTTCATTGACTGAATCAATCAATGCACAGGCCAAACCTTTAAGACCAGAAATTTGAAATTTTGCACACGTATTTCTGGTATAGCGTATGCAACCACTAAGGATGGATTTTTCTAAATTAAACACTCAAGGGGGTAAAATTTTTATCCCTGTATAAATCTTCTTATTCCTTGGACATATTTACATGATACTTCATATGAATTGAGAACGAAAAAAAAATTAGTTACGTATTTCAGCGTTTTCTAAAATTCAGTCCCTAGGTGAGTAAAATAGGTGATGAAAGTTTAAAACCTAATTTCACACGGGCGAAGTCTCGGGCAATTAATACTAGTATTGAATACATATCCACGACCTAAGAACATAGAAAACTCGCACCGCCTCCACTTTGCAACTATTGGCCACTGAGCTACAGAGGTCGTCAAATATACATGAGGTTTGCTTTAAAATATATAAATTTTCTATTTAATTTTCTTCTAAAACTGGAGATTTTCTGTTAAAGGTTCTGTTAAAGGCTGAGAAAGGTTCTGCTAAAGAATTATTCCTCGTAGATACACTTTGAAAAAAAGTTCACCTTTATTCCTTATAGATCCACTTTTTAAAAACCAGTGTAGTGCTTCCTAATACGTGGGTGACACTGAAAATGTTTAGAACTGGCCAGTTAGAAACATTGCTAATGAATTTTTTTTTTTTTTTTTTTAATTTCAATTTTAGAACTCTTTGGTAACCTAATGTATTTAGTATATTGCATTCATTTCTCATTTGTTTTTATGAATTGGCGGCAAATCTAAAACTCTTGTTATACGTGAAAATGAACCTAACGCGAAAAAATTTTCGGTCAATGATTTATTATGACTTTCGTTGTGGGTTTACTCAACAACAAAGCTATGATAGACTGCGATTAGCATTTCTTAATGAAGCCTCATCTCGTGCCACTATTTACAGTTACTGCAGACTGGTATGTTAATCGCTGTTTACCTGTTGTCTTGGAAAGAATTCGACAGCAGTGCCCTCGAAGCAGGATCCTCCCTCACCACGACAATGCTTCAGCGCAGTCCGCAAAACGGACTGTTGAATATTTGACTATGGCAGGTGTCGAGATAATGAGTCATCCACCATACAGCCAGAGGTATTCGCTTTACGAGCCCTGAAGATGCGGTGAAAGAGTACGAAAATACCATAGAAGAGACCCCTAAGGAATAATGGGTCCACCGCTTTTTTCAGTGGTTCCATCGAATGCGACGATGTGTAGAGAGGATCGGAGATTACTTCGAAAAACAATAAAAGTATTGACAACTTTCAACATTAAGCCGTTTTTCATTTTCTAAACATTTTCAGTGTTACCTAGGTAGATACACTTTAGGGTACAGGTGTGTAAACAAAAGTGTAATGACGACCTCTGTGGCTCAGTTGATTGAATGTGTTGGTGCCCAAGCCGGGGGTCGCGGGTTCGAATCCCGCCGAAGGAACATAAAGTTTTTCTGTGTTCCTGGTCATGGATTACGCTTCAGCATGAATGGGCCGGCTCGATCGGGTAAATACCACGGCCACACAGAAAACCGATATGAAATAACGCTTGCGTTGTGTATCGCTGTGTGAGTGCGGATTTACCGTAGGTCCAAGAGGGGTTGGGGATTTTTATGACTGGGAACGCAGGTTACAACACCAGAGTAGGGTGTTGCGAGTTTCCATGAGCGACGGAAATCGCTTAACATTAGACGATCCATCTGCTCGATTCCTGACAAAACAACGATTTGAAATTGTGTTATTTTACCAATAAAATGACTCACTTACAATACCATTATTGTTTCACTTAACCACTAATGGCCCTACGCTTATCACCGTCCATTGTTTACCGCTGCATGACGTAATTAGTAATAATAAATAGAGCTTAATGAACCTAGTAATTGCAAAAGTCTATCTTTGTAACCGTTAGAGATATTGAAAAGCGGATAAGTGCAATCGATCGGGCATGGGCAAAAACCCCAATTCGACACCAACTTTTTTTTTTTTTTTTTAGCTGGTGATGCCCATCGAACGCCGAAAATCTGGAGCAAACCGGGTTCACCGGGTAAAATCCGCCACGTGGCAGTACTAAGAAGTCGTAGATAACGAAGTACGAACATTATTCATGTAACAAATGCATCATTTTCCTGAGTATTTACTTTTACCCGCAACATAATAAATGGTGAGCCTCTAATACAAGTGCCTTGCGTTTTCGATAACGCGATGTGGAGGCCACTTAGTGTCATAATATGTTGTAGCAGATAGCAAACTTTTAAGCATAATAGTTGGTTCTTCGGGATTAAGACGTCACTATACTCAGTGAAGTTGTACTTACAGGACGGGAGTTACACTGTTGAGTTGTCTGCTGCAGCTGAGTTGTCATTAGATGTGTTACCTCTTCATTCAATTGATAAATAATTGGTAAGGAACTATAAATATTAATAATTTCAAATATCTGAGTATAGTGAGAGGTAGTCAAGAATTCGACAATTGAATAAAATCCTTGATTAGATCGACAAATCTAATGAGACTATAAGATAAAAAATACCGGTTGTCTGTAAAGTCGGTTTACTGACGATAGTTGAACGTGACAACGTCAAAAACAATAACAACAACTACAATAATAATAATAATGATGATGTAAAGGCAATGCGAGGTAACGCTGGTACTTGATAACGGTACTTGGTAACGGGTAACAGGTAACGCATGAGTCATGTTTTTTCGTGCGTGCAGCCGGCTCCATCGATTTATAAGACGTTATCACGTCAAAAGGTATCATGTAGGCATGCTTATTTGATCTCAATTTTCTATTAACTATTGTTCAACCTAGAAAAAGTTAGAATTCTAATTCTTAATAATTTCTATAACAGCAAGTCTTCAATATCTAGTCATTTTTTTGATATTGTATATAGTTGCTATAAAGAGAGTACCTAGTTCAAATTAGAATTTACTATCAATGTCTCAGCAATCTCATCAATTTATTAGTAATAATATATCAGCAATGGAAAAGCACATGTATTTACATATTATGTGATGAGAGACTGGCTTCTGTGCTAGGGTTAAATAATAACTCCCCACACCGATTTCGGTGACGGTGGCCGGTTTCGTTGAAACCGGGCCAGTTACGCAGGAGTAATTTCATAGTATCCAAGTGTGTGCGCACAAGAGCACTCCAGTAACCCAGTGGGAAGGATAACCGACACGACTGGCGAGAGATCAGGCGCAGGTCCGACTTTTTACACGCCCAACCACTAGACCACGAAGGCTAGGGTTAACCTGTGTTACAGCCTACAGAGCACCGTCTACCTGTCCTCCCGGGCCATATTATAATAGGTCATAGTCTTTTATGACTTACTTTGATTGAATTGTCATTCTATATTTTAATTCTTACTCTGTAAGGTTCAATATTTGAACCTGAAAATACTGATGTATAAGTCTGTTTATTCGCATTTTAGGCACTCGAGCGTTCGTGATAAATATACAGTTTTCTAATATCTTTGTTGGAATAGCATTATTATACTACTAGATACTTGACTAGCACCTTAACCGTCATTGTAAAGTTACATTCTGGTACTACCACTATCACATACAATTTAGCGTCATTGTAAAATAAGTTCATTCTGGTGACTTTATTGAGATTGGGATATATCTGGTAACTATGAGATTTATGGTTTAATTAAAGAAAGATTTCAATACTAAGGATAGGCCATGACGTATATTTGGCAGCTTTTCTGCCTTCTCTTTTGAAATGTGGACTGAATAAACTGCAGAAAGCAAATACCAAAGTATTTGAATGACAAATATCAAATCTAAGTGGCCCCTAACCACAAGATTTATATCTACCTAACTTATTATATTATGCACACTTTACATACATTATGTATTCTTGGACTAAGTCGATATTTAGAGTGTGTATTGAAGCTGTAAATAAGTAGATACCTTACAGGTGGCAATGTTATATTGTATTTTAAGATAATTAAGGTTGTTTTTATCTAAATTATGTATGTATGAGACGGGTAAGTTGTCTCTAAACTTTTAACCAATTATTATAAGAGCCACTGAATTAAAAAGATTTTAGTGACGGGTTATTGTTTATACTCATACTTGTCTATAAAGCACAAGAGAGAAATAATATTAATATTATGAGTTATTATTACTTTACTAATTACTTCAAACGTTGTATTTTCATATCTTATAATGGTTTATAAAGTTAGTAAATTTCTAATATATTTTGTCAACGATTGCAGACATTGGAAACAAGATGTGGACTCTTGCAAGGTTGTTTCTATTTACTTAATATGTATCTATGATATTGTTATTTATATTATGTTTACATTGTAATTTTTCCTTTTTTTTTTGGGAAAACGTGGCGCCCGACAGAATTTGTTTCGCCGATTCTTCTTGGCGGGTTAGGGTTAAACCGGTGGTAGATTGTTCTATGACAAAATAATATATTAATAGTAGTCTCGATAAAAATATATTCTTGTTTTTTACTTTTCTAAAAGGTAGATGAAGTGTATTGACACTTATATACATACTAAAGTCTACAAAAAGTCTGCGATGGCATACATATGTCTATCTTTTATTTAAGGATAAGTTACCATACCCATTCTAAGTTTAAAAAAATGATCACAAATAGTGTGGTATTTTCAGAAGCTATTAAGACGGATTTGTATTCGTAATATTGTTATTAGGTACCTAATCCTTATCTAGGAGACATATTAAAATGAAAAAGTGATAATTTATTATAAGTATATATTTTTACTCTGCTATTTACTATATGTATATTTGCTAAATAAGTTTTTTGCCCCTAACACTCCTCCACGCGGGCGAAGCTGCGGGCAAAAGCTAGTTCATAATATTTACCCATTAATAATTTATTAAACTGATACAGTTAGGCTGGGACTATAATATGATCCGAATTCCGGAAGGCCGTAGAAAATTCTGAGCATTGAAAATATAACTCTTCGCTAATAAAAACAGTTGAAAATCAAACACATGAGTATCGATTGAAATGTCAATGTCATAAATGACAGCTCTACCACTCGAAACTTTCATTTCCAACTCTATTGTATTAGCAAAGAGTTCTATTTTCAGTGATCTGAATTTTCTGCGGCCTTCCGGAGTCCGGATCATATGGTCACAGCCTTACATACAATAATAAACAATAATCACATGACGAATCATTTTTCTTCGCATTTCATTGTCGGTTTGTAGTTTAGTGCATTTGCGGCGTTACACCTACACCGGACAACAAGTTGAAAATGAATTCATGTGCAATTTTTACTTTGTTCATATTAATAGCTGTGCGTCATGTTTCGTCTGGTAAGCATCTGTATACAACTTTTGCGGGTTTGTCCGCAACAAGGTGACATTCAGCCAGATAACATTGGCAATTAACTTTTTATCCTAGGTGATATTATATCTAATCATAGGGGTAATCAATGGAGAGGAGTCCTTAAAAACATGTCTTGGAAAACTAAAGATAGGCTATGACGTACATTTGACAGAACAAATCTTCATACAAGAAAAAGTAGCGCCGCGCCGTCTTGGTTTTCACTATACTTCTGCCATCTTGATTTCACCATACTTTAAATGTCAAAATAGCCACAAAAACTCCAAAAGTAGGGCCATTTAAGTGGAGACAGTTTTTGCCTGCCTGCAATACCCACCCTAGAAACTTCTTTGCCCACCCTAGACCCTAGACAATATTGATGAATTACTAACTGCTTAATCGCGGAAAGAAGAACTGAAGTTTTTTTTAATAGTCCGAATGATTTGTATCATACAAACAATGTTCACAACTCACTAATTTAATTAGATGTTCTGTCATTGCAAAAAAAAATTGTAAAAATCATGTGTTGACATGCACGCGTGGCGCATAAATCTGTGCCGGCACTACAACGAAGCGCAGACCGCACAGAGCAGGACCGACGCATGTCTGTGACTGGTCTTTATTACAAGAGTCTCTTGGAATAACGACCAGTCGCGAAATGGGAAGTCTAAGTACTTTGAGATGGGGTTGCCGCTATGAAAACGGCAAAGCAGTACTGACCAATTATGAAGCAATTCAATTAGCTTTGAATGAAGAGATCGTGGAAAATCGTGACAAACATGCTGTAGAAGCACTTGGATTGCTGACGACTATGACAAAACCAGAATTTATTGTATCATTGCATATATTTCACTCAGATCTCGCCACCGTGAATGTGCTGAGCAAATACTTTCAGACCGTAAATGCAATGATTTAATAGAAAGTACAATTCAATTGGAAACTTTCCATCAATCTAGAAATGAATTAAAAATTTGGAATCACGTCGAGCAGTTTGCTGAAAATCATGGGATGTCTCTAAAACCTGTCAGAGTATCAAAAAGGAGGCGTCAACAAAGGGATTTTTTTACAGAGACATCCGTTGCCAAAAGCGACACGTTGGATTTACCGACTGATACTCGACCAGAGGATTACTGGAGAATATATATATATAACCAAGTGATTGATAACATAATTGTCAACCTGAAATGCCGTTTTCTGCCATTGGCAAATGCAGTATGCAAATGACGCCTATCGTAAATTAGATATGGAGAATGCAGTTGATTTAATAAATAATTATAAAGATATTTTGAAAATTGATTCTGCAGGATTGAATGCGGAAGCTAATAATAAATCATAAGTAATAATGAAAAACATGTTACAACTCAAAAATTGTGAGATAAATGTGGAAAATTGAAGAGTTCATATCAGAAAAGAGTTCTGTCCAAACGTATACAAACTACTCCAGGCAGCAAAAGCGCTCCCAGTGAGCTCCACTGGTTGTGAAAGGAGTTTCTCTGCGATGCGGTGGATAAAAACCTAGCTGAGGACAACTATGCTCCGAAATCGTTTTTCGAATATGTCTTTGTTCCATATAGAAAATGATATCGTGAAGAATACGATAACCCCTGACAAAGTGTTGAACCGATTCAGCGAAAAACATAGAAAGCTAAAGCTTATTTAAGCTTTTAAAATACATGGCATAAAGCGCTGCTATCAAAGCTTCCATCATATGGGCTACCCGAGAAATTATGTAAGTGGGTCACTAGTTTCTTAGCAGATAGAAGCATAAAGGTCGTAGTTGACGGCGAATGCTCGGAAACTCAGTCTGTTGATACTGGTGTCCCTCAGGGCTGTGTGCTATCGTCTACCCTATTCATACTGCATATCAATGACATGTTGCGGACCAACGGCATTCATTGCTATGCGGATGATAGTACAGGTGATGCTGTATATACCGGCTCCCCCAATATTTCTCGGCGAAATGTCATTGAGAGTCGAAACGAACTAGTGTCTAAAATAGAGAATTCATTGGAGAAAGTCTCTGAACGGGGTAGACGTAACTTAGTCCAATTCAACCCCGCCAAGACACAAGTCTGCGCGTTCACCACTAAAAAGTCTCCAATGGTCGTATATCCTCGTTTCGAGGGCACATCTTTATCCATCTCCCCTAGCATTGAGATACTTGGTGTCAACATATCGAGCGAAGTCCAGTTCCGATATCATCTAGAGGGCAAGGCCAAGTTAGCCTCGAAGAAGCTTGGTGTTCTTAACAGAGCGAGACAGTACTTCAGTCCGGTCCAACGCCTACAACTCTACAAGACGCAGGTTCGGCCTCATTTGGAATATTGTTCTCATCTCTGGGCAGGGGCGCCAAAATACCAACTGCTCCCTCTGGATCGTATCCAACGAAGGGCCGCTCGAATTATTGACTGCCATAGTGTTTCAAATAGCCTGGACCCCTTGGAATTACGCCGAGATGTAGCTTCACTCTGCATCCTCTATCGGTTGTATCACGGGGAGTGCTCAGAGGAATTGTTCGGAATCATACCACCTGCAACTTTTCGCCATCGTCCCACGCGAAAAACATACCATCCTCATCACCTTGATGAGTGGCAGTCTTCCACCGTGCGCTTTTCGCGTAACTTTCTGCCGCGCACTGTAAAACTCTGGAACGAACTGTCACCGTATTTCCGGACCTATACGACCTGCAAACCTTCAAGAAGAGAACGTATTCCCTCTTAAAAAAAGGCCGGCAACGCACCTGCAGCTCTTCTGATGTTGCGAGTGTCCATGGGCGACGGTAGTTGCTTACCATCAGGTGACCCGTTTACTCGTTTGCCCCCTTATTTAATAAAAAAAAAACATGGTTACTAGGCGTCTTTTATGATCTCTCATTAAATGACTCTGGTTGGTTCAGCTGGACGAACGGCTAGACAAAATCCCTAGCTACGCCAATGCTTATACAACAACCAACTAAAATTACAAGGACTTACTTACCTTTGCAAGGTCTTATTTATTTGTTTTTAGTAATTGCAGATGACAAAGGTTATACTGAAAACGTAAGCAATCATCGGGCATGGGAACTTCTGGAGTCTTTTGATTGTGGATTCAGTGCGAACGATCGAATCATTGGTGGTTTGAACGCGTCCTTAGGACAGTTCCCTTGGATCGTGCGTTTCGGGTACACAAGTAAGTACGAGACACGATAGTCCATTGAAAAGTTACATTTGGGGTTGCGTTTTTTAGAGGACGCAATTTTATTTTTTTGAAGTGTAGGGGGGTCAGTGTAAAGCTAAAACCAGTTTGTAGGGTCGCCACCCTTGTCCCACGGCCGCCATCTTGAAAATAGGGGTTGAAATGGTTTTTACGATATATCTCTTAAACTATTTATCTGATAAAAAAAAAATATTAACATTTTTTGTTGCAAATTAAATTCTCTACAACTTTGGTCCAGTAACCAGTCGTAGAACTATAAATAAAAAAGTTATAGGCGATAATGTTCATAAATTCATAATGAAAAAAAAATATATATTTCGCTACATCTTTTTTTTTATCTTTTTACGAAAAAATGATATCAGACCATTTTTGTAGATCGTTTTTTGAGGAACAACTTTTATACGCAACATTTTTTTATTAAGTCAATAGTTAAGGTTTTACAGCGCTCCGAAGTCAGTACTATTTTTCAGTACTCTTATCTATACATATATTATACGTGTGTACTAATAATGTGTCATCAGTTATTGTTTTTTTTTCTTTTTATTTTGTTATTATAATATTTTAATTATTAATTTTGCAATATTATTAATAATTAATTATTGACTCTTTTCCCAACCATCCACGAGGTAAAGTCTAGAGGAGCGTTTTTTTTTACGTGGTATCCCTAATAGGCATAATCCACGGTAATTTTCTAAATTACTCGTAGAATTACTCCGTCCTCAGTCTTTTCGATGGACCAGGATGCGGCTCAGCATCTGGTCGGCTTTCAGAATTAAATATCAGTGGGAGAACTGGAGAAGGAAGGGGTGTTAATGTCGGCGGTTCATCATCAAAGTCATTTTCATTTATTAATTCTGAGAGCTACATTACGTTGCTGCAAGTCTCTCCAGAACAATGGAAGCACACTGCAGAACATTTCAGCACTGCTTTTCGACATCCACACATCGCTCCACAGTTTCCTTTGCATTTGCAAAAGATCAATTTTAGAAGCTCAGGGGGTGCTGGAGGCTTAGAGCTCTGCACTGGCATCAAAAATTTTCCACTTTTTTTCCAGCCCCAGTCTTCAGGGTAATTATAATTACCAAGCCACGACTGGACCTGATGGTAGACTCGGAAAGTATGAAAGCGAGCTGTGTCTTGTGTTGGAGGAAGTGAAGATAAGTTAAATGTACTTTTTGTCACTGCCTTAGCGGATTGTTTGTATCTTAGGCTGTCAAGAGAATTATCGTCTTTATTACCACCGTATAAAGAGATAAAAAAATGTTCACCAATTACAGTGAGCAAAGCAAGTTGTGTGAAGTTGTGTCACATCCTGAAAAAGCATGAAGAAACAGCAAGTTGTCCGCAATGACATCTCCGTATATAAAACCTGACGCACAATATAATTGTTCTGCTGTTCGTCCTTTTGATGGTTTAAAAAAAAATCATTTGCTTGTTCTCTACCAAGTGCTGTGAGCAATATCAGTATGTCAATATCTTCAGCTACAATAGTAACGGTATTGAATTATGGAGATGCAGCAAGAGCAGAGCGAACGATAAGAGTGTCTGCATCTGATTCTGCTTGGTCAACAGTGAAACCTATTTCTGAGAATGCAGTTTTAAGAAGTATAATAAAGTTAGATTTGTTCTTCTCATTACCAAGAAATTTCTCTTGTGATAACGTCGGCATGGTGTTCTTGTCAAATATTACTTCTGTCGACTGATTTTTTTTTGTGCGGCGCAAACGCTCCCAAGACTTTGTTCCTGCGACATCAGGGTCGTCTGAGTAACCGTCAAACACAATGCTTGCAGAGAGCCCAAAGTGCTCTTGTACATATTTGACATATTTAGTAGTTATATCATTGAACGATGAATTTCGATCCCAAACTACTTTATGTAAAAGGAAACCACCGTCAATGACAAAATGACTCCTGGCGCTGGTGTTAGAAGATCGTTCCACCAGTGTAAAGGCATTAAACAAAGATGACTTAGTACCTTTTCTCATGCCATCCTCCGCGAATAATGACAATGGGAAAGGTGCTAATTCATATCCTCAGTATTCTTTGACATCACCGACTGTTTCTCTTGAAATGCACATTCGTTGAAATAAAAGTAATGGATTAATGACGATACGAGATTTATCAACTTCAATAGTACTTGTCATAGCGCTGAAAGAAAGAACCTTATTTTTACGCTGAAATGATAGCCGTTGAAAATCAGATCCTGTGATATTAGTAATCAAATCTTCTCCTATCTCAAAGGCCCGTTGACAATTAATATTCTCTGAAGCAAATATACCGTTTGCAATGCAAATTAATTCAGAGCGATGTAGGGTAAAGACATGAGTTGCGAACCAATTATCGATTTTTTTAAGATCTTCGTTGTCACGTTGTATGCGTGAATATCGGTAATCAATATGTTGTTCTGAAGTATCCATTGAAAGGTTGCAGTATTCTGTTATTTGCTCACAAACATCTTGTAGACGTATCATTCCAAGGGTCCACGATGCCAGCGTACTCTCAGTAATACCACGGCCGTGCGTTAATCCTCCAGATGATTTAAACATTCTCATAAGAGTCTGCTCAATAGTTTGATCAGACATGATCCCACTCCAAAATTTATTCGTTCGTCTAATAGTAAAATAGCCTAAAGCTGTAAAAGAGTGAAATTCTTCAGGAGTCATTATTTTCTCAAGATTCAGCATATCTTGCAAGTATAGATGACTCGACTTGGCATACAAGAAATACCCACTTGAGTGGAAAATCGGGAGCATGTTTCTGATACTCTTCAGATGCAAAGACCAATTTCCGGAGCGTTCTGCCTCTATGAAATGTTTCAGAAGAGTGACCAATCTATAATATTGAACCCATAATTTTGCCGTTAGTCCTTTACTTTCCAGCATGCTCAAAGCCTCCTAAAATTTGGTAGTTATTTGTTGGAATAGGGTATTATGTATAGCTTCAAAAATTATTGTTCTATCAATATCAGTACTATTATCATCCAGAAAATCTCGTTCTTCTTCTGTAAATTCTGTTGAATCCATAATTATTATTACCACTGATAAATGCACTAGCAAATGAGCACGTACAGCCCTACCATACGCATCTCCAGACATTATGTGCTGTACACAGTTTTTAGCATAATTTAATTTGAAGATATCTTCGAGTCCACTACCAGACATGATATATCCAATCGCACCTATGAACGACATGAGCAAATGGTTCCATTTGAATCCAATCGAACTACGACCTTCGATAGATCGGTATTAGGATCAGCAGCAGCTGTAATGTCTCGAGCCTTCCAATATAGCGGTTGATCAAATGTCACAATGCATGTATTTTGATTGGAAGCTTTACATTTTTCAATAGAAAACAGAAGTGATGTTAAAACTGTGTCGTAATCTGTTGGCGGAGCGTTTATAAATGGCAAACATATAAAAATTTGAAAAGGTTTTTCAGCGGTTGCTTCGATCATAAATCCGTTCCATCCGCTGATATTCACAGTGCATGACCATTTACTATACAGCCACATAAAATCACAAGGTGTAGGAAAAATTTGTTTGGTCAATTGTGTGGCCCTTTCAATTACTGAAACATTTATTTTACTCAGACCAACGGTTTTGCCTTTTGAGTAGGATGCAAGAGGAATTAACCCAAGCGTAGATTTAATTGAAGCTGGTCTTTTTTTGGATACTCGTGGTAAACTGGTATCAGTTTCGATACTGTCGTAAGGTGTAACGCATTGAATACCACCCATTGCATGGAAAGTATTTTTACCATCAATTGTATTGCTATTAAAATCAGCATTGTCAAAAACAAACTGAAAAAAAGCATGACTTAAGATATTACGCACCGGATGAAAACCACAAGAATCTTCGAATAATGAAATGGCATTATAGGATGCGGAGAATCCTAACGATGAAAGAACATCAATAAGATTACTGGAGCCATACTTTTTATACAAGAAAGATCCAACTCCAAGTAGCAGAGGAGAAATAAATGAAGCAGGTCGAGTTGCTGGAATGATAGAGTGAGCAATTGATGCGCACTTTCTTTCCACTGCATTTAGTGACTTGCGTTTTGATTGGCAAATAATTCCTTTTAATAAAACTGATAAAGTTTCGGGAATTAGAGTATTAACATCCTTCAGAAAACTATCTGAAGGTGGATACTCCTTTGTCTCGTAATACTGTGAACGAATATCTTCCAAAATAATAGCAGCTGCATCTCTAACTATTTGTAATCTCTCTTCACGAACATCATTTTTTTTATGATAAGGCAGTTTGTTTGATATAATTTTATAAACGAACCCTTTAAAACAGACTATACAATCGTGACCGGATTCGTTAAATAATACAATTTCGTCTTTGTACTTTGCTTTCAATCGTTCAATGATTGTGCGCTTCTGGGGAATGTACTCTCCTGTAATCGATTTCATTAAATCCGTCATGAAGAATTGACACTCTTCACTATTTTCATGCAAGTAAGAAAAGACATCCGACATTGCTGCGTCAATATTATTTTTACGTTCATCCTTTTTATTTGTGACCGACCATTTTTTTGAATACAATTGCTTGCTGCAGTTGTTATGATACTTTGCTCCAACTTCAACTAAGCTGGGAATATTAGCTATGCGATTAGCAATGTCCATTGCAACGTCATCGGAACGTCTGTATATAAGGTCCATAGTACTTCTTTTTGTACTCTGATTACGTACAATACAAACCCGCGGTTGTCGGCTTGTACGAATTACTTGGATCCTGAACCGCTTTCATATCAGCTATTCTTACAAAAAGAGAGGTTAGAAATAATAATAATATAGCAGGCAGATGTTCTTTTGTTCCCTAATGGTCACTTGGGTATTTTCTACCTGAACAGTATTCTCGGTAACGGCCATCAGATTTAAACTATTTTAAAAATCAATAATTGTAAAATTCTTTACTGGAGTGGAAAAGAGTCAATAATTAATTATTAATAATATTGCAAAATTAATAATTAAAATATTATAATAACAAATAAAATAAAAAAACAATAACTTGTGACACATTATTAGTACACGCGTATAATATATGTATAGTTAAGAGTACTGAAAAATAGTACTCACTTCGGAGCGCTGTAAAACCTTAGCTATTGACTTAATGAAAAAATGTTGCTTATAAAAGTTGTTCCTCAAAAAACTATCTAAAAAAACGGTCTGATATCATTTTTTCGTAAAATGATAAAAAAAGTTATATCGAAAAATATATTTTTTTTTCTCGAATTTCTGAACATTTTCACTTAAAACTTTTTTATTTATAGTTCTACGACAAAAATTTACTGAACCAAAGTTGTAGAGAATTTAATTTGTAACAAAAAATTTTAATATTTTTTTTATCAGATAAATAGTTTAAGAGATATGTCGTAAAAACCATTTCAACCCCTATTTTCAAGATGGCGGCCGTGGGACAAGGGTGGCGACCACACAAACTTGGTTTTAGCTATACACTGACCCCTACACATCAAAAAAATAAAATTGCGTCCTCTAAAAACCGCAAGGTAAGGCCTAAAAAATGTAACATTTCAATGGTCTACGAGTACTTTTAAAGTAAAATCTTAATTCTCGGCGTGATTTGGATTATATGATACGCGAAAGCAATAGTTTTCAGTAGCAACATATTTTGCAATACGAGGGGAAATTTTTATTTCGGCGGAATAGGGTTAAAAATAAATAAACCGAACTATTATATAATTTTAGTATTAATAATAATACTAAAATTATATTGGACGTTGTCATGTCACCCTAAAATAAATTGAACAAAATATTGAAAATAAATCGATAAAACCAATTTACGTGACGCCGAAAGTAAATAAATATACATGTTTAAGTATTTGCAGTAGAACCAAATATAATTTACAGCGCCCCAAGTGGGCCAAACTGTGAGTAGATATCCCAAGCAATTCTCCCATACAACTGACAAGACCCGCGACGGAGGAAGGAACAAGGCCCGCAACAGAGGAAGAAACGAGGCAACTCCGAGAAGCCGTATGCTAATTTTTTTGCGAAAAGTGAGCCAACTGTCCCACGCTCAAGCCTACATTCCCCCAGAAAATGACCATAATATAGTTCAAGGTTTTTTTTAATATTAGTTAAGCAGTTTTTTAATTTTTTGTCTATAGTTTATTCTATTATATAAGTTATCTTTTATAGTTTATCTTTACCAACCTATGTCAAGCAGCCAGGATGCAGGGACCTCTAATATTTCGACCGTGTCCTTTGGAAATCTGTTGCAATGCTCCCACTGTTCCCGATATTTTAAAAGCCAGCGGGGCTTGAACATCCACGTAGGCAAATGCCACAAACAGCTTGTAACACTCATTCCCCCAATAACCAATTCACTTCCGAACCCAATTTGTGAAACAAATTTCTGGCAAGAAATATCCAAATTTAAACGTTTTATACCAGTTCTAAGACGGATGCCTAGGGGTGCCAGAGTGACTGTAGCCCAGAAGCTTGCCGAGACGATACGCCACACAGTGCTGGAGAACTCGAGGCAATCCTGGGAAAATCTACTCACCTTTCCCTACCGTTTTCTGCATATCACTAGAGATCCGCTCAACAATGCCTCCCTCACTTCAAGAATCAAAAAGAATTGTGTTTCGGACATTAACCTCAACCCAAATTTTTCTTCACATTCCACGGTCAAACATAACATCGTGAAAACTGTGGAAAATAAAATAAGTGAGGGAGACATTAAGGGTGCAGCGCGGCTCCGCGTTTCCAATGACACGGTCGCCCCCGACTGCCCAGAAACCCTCATCGCCCTGGAAAACAAACATCCATCACAATCCAATCCTTTCACAGTTTCCGATGACGCATTACCACCACTACAAACGTCGAAAGAAAAAGTACGCGGAGCCATCATGTCCTTTCTTCCGGGTTCAGCTGGCGGCCTCGACGGTCTCACCCCTCAGCATCTGAAGGACCTCACCAGCGGTTGCTGCGGGGAGGCCGGCGAGAAGCTCCTGCATGAACTTACGAATCTGTGCAACCTGATGCTACGTGGAGGGGTCGCATCAGATATCGTAGACATTCTGTATGGAGCTAACCTCTGCGCCTTGAGGAAGAGAGATGGTGGCATTCGTCCGATTGCTGTCGGCTCCACATACCGGCGCCTTACAGCCAAACTAACTTGCAAATCGGTAACTTCCCTCGCGTCATACTTCCAGCCAAAACAGCTCGGTTTTGCCTGCAAAGGAGGTTGTGAGGCCGCCGTTCACTCTTTCAGGACAGCTATCCACAATCAAGGCGATGATGTGTTTCTGAAGGTCGATATCAAAAACGCTTTCAACTCAGTTGACCGAGGCGCCTTGTTGGCCCAAATTAAATCTAAAGCACCTGCCATTTTACCATTTATGCTCCAGTGTTACAACGACCCCACCAAACTCATTTACAAAGACCACCTCATCTCATCCGAAGTGGGCTGCCAACAGGGCGACCCTCTAGGTCCAGCAATCTTCAGCCTTGCTATACACCCGGTCATCGAGCTTCTAGATTCAAAATTTAATGTTTGGTATTTGGATGATGGGACCCTTGGAAGCGATGCACCCACTGTACTATCAGACTTCCGCACTCTGATCTGCGAGTTCCAAAAAATAGGTCTGCAGCTGAACCTAGGTAAGTGCGAACTTTTTGTGCCAGACAGTTGTGGGGATAGAAACGCGATTATATCCAGCTTTAAAGAAATAGCTCCACAACTGTCTGTCAATGACAAGGATTCGCTCTTCCTTTTGGGCTCACCTATTTTAGACGAATCTCTCCCGGACTTCTTAGATAACAAATTACAAAATTTTAATGAAACTTTAGACCGCCTCCTCCAAATTAACTGTCACAGGGCCTTTACCCTAATCCGTTTTTGCATTTTCGTACCTAAATTGACATATGTCTTACGGTGTTGTCAACTGTGGAAGTTCCCTCAACTTCTCAAACAGTTGGATGATACCATAAGACAAACGCTCTCCACTATTTTGAATACAAATTTCGATGACCGCGCATGGACTCAGGCAACGCTTCCAGTTAGGTTCGGTGGCCTGGGTGTTCGAAAGCCCTCTGACATATCGCTTCCGGCCTTCTTGTCCTCAGTCCACGCGAACCATAGTCTTATCTCCAAAATACTACATCACCCATCCTACTCCAATACAGTTACCTTTCTGGACGAGGCCAAGGACGCCTGGAGCGTAACTAGTGCTTGTAGCGAATTGCCTGACAATACTTTTTCCCAAAGGCTCTGGGACGAGCCACTCTGCAGACTGGTACGGAATAATCTTCTTAATACGTCCTCCAGTCCTGTGGAGCAGGCTCGCCTCTTAGCTGCGGAGAAGTGGGAGTCGGGCCTTTGGCTACAAGCATTACCGTCACCCAATACGGGCACATTGCTGGATCGAACAGCTTTCCGGTTAGCTACTTCCCTGCGTCTTGGCACCCCCCACGTCATCCCCCATCGCTGTGTTTGTGGTGCAAATGTGGACAGCCTCGGACACCACGGGCTGTCCTGTCAACGAAGCGCCGGCCGCATCTCCCGACATCACTGTCTGAACGATCTCATCCGTCGGGCTCTTGTCAC
The DNA here is from genome assembly GCA_037179445.1 of Phengaris alcon alcon. Classification (NCBI taxonomy): domain Eukaryota; kingdom Metazoa; phylum Arthropoda; class Insecta; order Lepidoptera; family Lycaenidae; genus Phengaris; species Phengaris alcon. The sequence continues at coordinate 91,334 of JAYRCH010000222.1, read as the reverse complement.
CGCCGGAGTGCCAGCTGTGCTGGAACCCTCTGGTTTGGCGCGCGACGATGGCAAGAGACCAGACGGTATGACCCTGGTCCCTTGGAGAGTGGGACGGGCTCTTGTATGGGACGCTACTTGCGTCGATACACTTGCTCCGTCCCATGTCCAGGGCACCTCGAGTTCTGCAGGTGCGGCCGCCAATCAGGCGGAAAACCTCAAGCGGCGCAAATATGAGAACCTTAGTGGGGATCTCATATTTGAACCGTTTGGGGTTGAAACCTTAGGTACATGGGGTCCGGGTGCGCACAAACTTTTCGGAGAAATCTCCAAAAAACTCATTGAGGCCACCCGAGACCCCAGAGCCGGCACCTACCTGGCCCAGAGAATAAGTATCGCAATCCAGCGAGGAAACTCTTTGAGCCTTCTAGGTACTCTGCCTGGTGGGGATGACCTGGGAGATTTCTTTTTTTTGTAGCATTTTAAGTTTTGGAGTAGTTATTATTTTTTTAGTACTTACCTACTTTTATAGTACAATTGATTTTGTTATCATAACTGATTAAATGTATATCACTCTGAAAAAAAAACAAAATTTTACATCATTACATTACATCTTTTTTTTACTTTTACATTTTTCTATGGCTTTCGTATACATTTCCCTTTTTCATAGTGATAGATTGTGTACCTTTCCGTGATACTTCTGATTCCCATTTTAGTATTAATTGGTTAAAAGTATCGAAGCCAACTTTAAACAGGGAATGGAGAACGTTGTTGTGAAAGAACAGCAAAACTTTCGTAAACTTTCAGCGACTTTTTTTAAATTTCTATCTTTCGCCTTAACAGTCTTGCCTGGTTATTACCGGTATAAAAAACACATTTTTCTTATCCATGCGCAAAATTCGTTTCGAGACTGAAAATACCGTCTTCATGAGCTGACTTTTCGCGTTAAAAATTTGGATGGCGCTGTGTTCTATTTATGCCATCGAAATGAGTGTTATTTTTAATGAAGTTCATGATGGTTATCCCAAGTTTCGTTTCCAGAAACAATCCAACGCTTTTGCGTTATCCTTTTTACTTTTCGTCACCACAGAAGTCAAAAGCCGCACGCGAAGACTCTAATTAAGCGCCGTTTTTTTTTTGCTCCATAGATAATACCGGCACACAAAAAAAAAGTCTATACACCGGGCGCCACCTATCTACGGGCATTCAGCGGGTCGAAAAACATGCCCGTAGACAGGTTGTGTTGGTGGCGCCCGGTGTACAGACAATTTTGTTTTTTTGTGTGAATTAAATGCCGATGCCGATTATGTTGCTTGGTCGACTAGGTATATAGTTTAGGAACTAGCAGTCCGACTCCGACCACGATGCAACCTGGTATTCATTCTAATTAGATAATCAAAAAACAGATAATAGGTTCCTAATGAGCCTAATTACCCCCCTCTAACCCCCTCATTCCTGGTAAATAAAAACGTCCCCTTGTATGCACACCTAGATTTATGCACGTGCCCGGTGCAAGCAATAGTGCAATAATGATGATAAATAAGTAATTGATAAGTATTCCACAGTCGAAGGTGAGAATGAGGTGGACTGGATGTGTGGAGCGTCCCTCATCACCGACAGACACGTCCTCACTGCGGGCCACTGTGTGACCACAGAAGACTACGTCTTGTGAGTAAAATCTAGAAACACGTAGACTAATACTCACGGGCCACGGGTATTTGGAATGGACATTCATAGCTGTAGGTACATAGTATATATTATGTATGTGTTTAGTACGAAGTTCAAAAAGTAGACCGGTACGTACATCTTAAATTTATTAAACAGCCGAGTTGATGAAGAACCACATAATTGACAACATTCAAACTTTGAGACTTGAGTAAATTAAATTTAAAGTTTTGCAATAAATCTTAAAAAATATTTCATTATACATCAAGTGATAGGGGAGAGTAATTTTCCATTGGATTTATCAGCGCAGCGGCGCGCGCGCCGGTTCGGTTCGGACTCGAAGAAAGCAAGGGTTACACTGATTAGACAGGTCAGAGTTAGGCCATCGGCCACGCCCCCTTTATGCGGGCGGATACGACTATTTTCACCAATTTATGTATAATTACAAATATTCTCATGTAACAAGTTACTATCTGCGAGAAATAAGAGAAATTAACTAACGTTATAAAACAACTACTTTAAACTGAAGATACCATATTTAACGCGGATCATTTGAAATTTCACTAATATTTTCACTATTAAAGTTGATAAAAACAACAACGTAGTTTTTACCCGACTACGGCGAAGCCAAAAGGAAGGGTAATGATTGTGGCCGTCTATGTATGTATGTATAATGTATGTTCCCTTGTATGTTTGTTCCCTTGTAGTGTCTAAACTACTGGTCTGATTTTAATAAATGAGGTGTCAATAGATTCGTAATGATGCCGCGGGTAACATAGGCTATATAATTTCTTTCAAAATGTTGCATTTTGAAAATTCAGCCTCAGATTCTAACTTCTAAAAAAAATTACCGAGATAATAATCACGTGTTTCGGTGTTTGGTATCAAAAGAAAGGTATTGGCAAGCACATAACAAATATGTATAAACTAGCTTTATCGCGAGATTTTGTCCGCGTGGATCACCATTGCACCCCGTGGTAAGGTATTTTTAATTTGCAGTGTTTTGATTACATAACAGTATTATTCTAAAATAAAAATATGTTCGATTGGGAAACGGAAAAATACGAAATTAAAAAAAAGTTAAAAACCCAATTACTTAAAACAACAACACAAATGACAAAAACAAAACAAAAAAATTACAAAAGGGTCTAAAAAGGCCGAAACAAGAAAATAATTCAGATAGAAATCCAGAAATGCATAGGTACAAATTGGTCAAAGTAGAGCCGTGGTCGCATCTACTGTAGGTACCTATAAAGTTGGGAACAGTCGATATCAAATCGCAGCCTTATATTATTATATGTTTTCTAGAAACTTAGGCCTTAGGGTCAGCTCACACCTAGACGCGACGCATCTCGATGTTAACTTAGGCTTAAATGCCATTAGTGGGTGCGACCACGACTCTAGCTTGACTATTTTTGCATACCTATGCATTTCTGAATTTCTATCCGAATTATTTTCTTGTTTCGGCCTTTCTATTAAAAAATATTTCAGGAGGTACATAACCATTATACATACATAATATTGTAGTGATTCATAAATTTGAGTCAATAAACCTGGGGAAATACCAGGGGCGCGCGCTCCATATAGGCAGAAATGCAGTGCTTTACTTGTCATTCACAGATATTTTAATAAAACGTTCGTACGTTTTAGATGACTTTAATAATTAATTAATAGTAAATAAATTAATTTAAAAAATATAATAACTTAAAAACGCCTAATATTTTATAAATAGCAACTAATGCCGATAAGTTCTGCAGGACAAATCATCGCATGTATGTGTAATTTTCATACTTCGCAAACGCACACACCCATGAATATCGACATGATAAAATAGCGAAGTCATGCGGCGGGAGATGGCCGAACCGAGAGCCGAGCCGAGAGCTTCGGTTCGGCTATCCGATCGCTTCCGAAAACCGCCGAACTGGCTTGTCGGAAATTATTCGATGCCTATAATCCGAGTAAAAACAATACGACGCGAATCTAATGAATCATGTATGCACACATTACGCATTTTTTTTCAGTAAGGTTTTATTTGTTTAAATAGAAGAAACGTTTTGTGTTTCGCGGGGGCCATATTGCATATTTCATGTGGTAAGCATTGTTTACAATTTAATCGCTCCAGTAACATTTATAGTTTTCTTAAAAGATTTTTCATTTTAACATTTGAAAATGTGTACATTTAACAGTTTATTACTGAGTTTCTATAATAATTGTAGTGATTTGCTTTTACTAGTGAGTTAGTTGAATTTTTTGAAATGTTATATGACTGTGAGGTTTGTGTTGAAAATGTGTGTTTATTAAAAATTAAAAATAAGTTCTCACAATTGTCATTCAGTGAAAATATTCAAATTCTGTCTAAAGGTAGGTGTGTACCCGAGTTACAACAATTAAACCAGCAAAAAAATAATGTAACTAGAAAATTTCATGTTAAAAGTAAACGTATAACAGGCTGTGTGGCTGTGTACACACGATAAAATTATATTGTTTTCCTTGCATATTGTTTAGTAATTTACATCGGGATATAGTAATCTCAAGTAACCGGAACCTTGAATATGTGAAAATTGAAGCTGACTGACTGGTGAGTAGTTATAATATTTTAAAATATGCTTATTATTTTACTTATTAGAATTTCTTCCGCCGCGACGATCGATCGCTGTTTTGTCTGCGTTGCCGTAGAAGATGTACATGAATAGTAGTACATATAAGACTTGCTCTGTTGGCATGGTCCGTCCGTCGCTTGGCTGTAGCTATGCTAAAAATCTATAAACGAAAAAGTTTTTGTGACCGAGTACTTCGCCGCATACCCTGTGTCATAAATACGTTGTTACTTATTAGTCAATACCCTATAGCAGGAATGGTGAAACTTTATGTATTAACGTGCCATTTTTAGGGCTCCGTAATACATAAGGAACCTTTATAGTTTCGCTCTGTCCGTCCGTCCGTCTGTCTGTCTGTCTGCCTGTCCGCGCTTCTAGCTTCTGTAATTGTGGGGGTATCGTTGAATAGATCTTTTAAAACAAAAGCAAGGTTTCATACATGACTTTTTTACAAAGCCGACCATTTTCGAGTAATCGGCCTCCAAAGTAGTTTATAAGTTGGTCCCCCCTGGCATTTCTAAACTATGAGACTTAGAAACTTGCAATTTTCCATGCTGATAGATCATGCTAAAAACTCTTTAAGAAAATTATTTTGAACGAAATCGGAAATGAAAACGAAATCTAAGGAAATCTAAGGAAATACTTAGACATGTCCCGACATGGTCTTGGTTAGGTTATTGTTAAGAAATGTTTGATGAGGTCATAGACGTGCCATCAAATTTTTCATTTAATTCTTCTTTCTAATTTAGAGGCGTATTTCATGATTTAGCCCCCCCGGCCAATTAAATATTTCGCCGTCCATTAAGCAGTGACAGAATATTATCAACCATCAAAAAATTGTGTTTATTTGACGCGTTAAAATATAAATACTTACTCTTTAAATCTGAAAGGCTGCTTCGGAAAAAGATATAAAAATCGATAGCCTAAAACCGAATGTCGATACTATTAATAAATTAAATATGCTAGCGCGAGCGAGCAATTTTTTTTTTTCTGTTTTACGTATTTAAACTTTAAACCCTAAAAGACTGCGTACTTCGAAAAAATACAATTATACCAATAGCCTAAAACTGAACGTAAGTACTAAATATTATAATATGTTCTTTAAGTCAAACACGAGTGAGCGGAGCGAGTGTGCAAAAATGTTTCCCATTTTTTAGTTAAAATCTGTTCAAACTAAAACACTGAAAAACGGTGAAGTTCAGAAAAACAACCATTATACCAATATTTGACGTGTTTAGATATCGTTATTTTTGTACGAAGTTTTCTAAGCAAGCGCATTTTACAAGTTAGGCATCTATAACTCTTAAACTAACAATTAACAAAGTTACCTAAGCCGATATAGTTTTCCTTTGAAGTTCATCACATGGACTACCATCATGATTTTTTTCAGATTTTTCGGGCCATCCGTTTAATTTTTGAGGGGGGACGCCCTATTTTGACAAAAAAATGCGCTTTAAAGTTGAATATCTCGCAAACGGATACCTAAATCAAAAAATCGTCTTAGGAACCTCTCAATGTCTTTAAAAGGCCTATCGAATGATACTATTGAGTATACTATGGAGTAGACGCAAGAAAAAAAAATCATCCCCACTTTGCGTGTTGAGTGAGTTAGTGAGAGTACTAGTACGTACTAGTACTAGTACGTAGAGTAGAGAGTAGTTTCCCAATTTGCTTCAAGTAGATTAAAACAGTTTTGTCACTAACACCGCAGCCTGCAGCTTAATCGGATGTGGTTTGCGATGGATTTCCGCTTCCACAATAGCATTCAATTCTTTAATATCAACTTTGGTCTCCGGCCGTCCACGGGGCTTGTTTTGCAGGTCGAAATTTCCAGAACGAAAACTGAACCAAAAACGCACTGTTTTCGTTTGCGACACCGCCGCCATACACATCATTAATCCTTGGAGCCGTTTCTGGAGCACTGGTGCCATGGTGGAACTCGTACTCGAAAATAATACGATATTTCAAGGTTTCCATTTTGTAAACAGAGTGACGCAAGAAAAAACCTAAAGAGGAAAAAACTTGTGAATAACGGTTTTCGAAACACAAATGCATGAGTAAATAGCGGTATAAGTTTGAAATTGGAATTCCTAACCAAAGAAGATATATTTGAGATCGAAGTGGCCAGTACGACAAAACGCCAATTTCATATGAAAATTTCAGGTATTGTTTTACTAGAATTGTGCGAACGGATAAGTAGAAGAAGGCGCGCGAAAAGCTTAAATTTCTTAAAATAATGCTTAGAAATAGGTACATGAAATGAATTAAAATTTCAGCAACACAATATGTGTGGATGGATGGATTTGGATTTGGTTCATACACGTAGTGTATTTAATATTGTCAAACCCTGTGAGTTTTGACATACGGTTTCATCGTGAAAAACAAGAATGAAATTTTATTTTTCTTAATTGTAATGAAACTGGACTGATGATATTCTTTTAATTATTACATTAAATAAAGTTTATAATTATTATCTCTATCTCAGTTAAATCACACTACCTACCTACTATGCGTTTGATTTAATTTTATTGCACGTTGACGTTTGTCAACCTGTCACATCATTTTTTTTTAACTTTTTTCTAAGAGGCAAAATAATAAATAAGAAAGAATATATTTCAAATTTCAATTTATATAAAATTTCACCCAAATTTAAAAGGGGAATTATATAAAAAATAAGTTTTATTTAATACTTGGATCCATGGTATACCTTGGTGCAAAATCTTACTTTTTGGTAGCATATGCTTGGGTTACTTCAGAAAAAGTCGAGTCGAGTCGAGTCGAGTCACTATATGTGTCCATATAAATTTTGAGGAGTTCCTTTTGATTTCTCCTTGACGATTCCTCATGAATCCCATCATCAGATCACCACTTTTGTAAAAAAGATACTAAATTCGAAGTGTAACCCTTTATATCAAAAAAAGAATTTTGAAAATCGGTCACCAGACGGCGGAGTCATCGTTGAACATACAAAAAAAAATATCTTTTCATTCTGTAAATAGTAGTAATAAGCGCCATACCCATTACTCACAGTCCAACCTGCAAATCTAGCATCTGCAAACCTACCGGTGCTAGATTTGCAGATGCCTAAATATCGTCATTAGCGTCAAAAATACATTTTTTTTCCTACAAGTCTGCGGCCTTGGATATACAGGCTGGACCGTGAGTATGGCGGGGGCCATTTAAGGGGGCGGCAAATGTGGCCTAAACACTTTTTTGTCTTACAGAAATATAAAAAACATTATTATTTGCATACAAAAATATTCTCGAAAATTTAACAAAAACATAATAATTTTAGTACTGTACCTACCAATACTTTACACTCTAACGTTTGAATACAAAAAATACTTAACGCGTATTCTGAAAGCGTTTTAATATTATAAAATACAATTAAAATTCAATATTTTTTAGATGAGAGTGGTGGCGAGTTCTGTTGGTATTGAGAAGGTATGCGACTCTGCAGATTTTGACAGTGTGTAATACTGTGTGTCACTTTTTGCGTTGTTGATTATTCCAAAGAATAAACACTTTCAGAAAGGTATTTGCTACTAATTAAATTAGAACAATTGAAAACAAAAAATTGATTTATCCAATTTTATCCTGCGAAATTAGAGAAATTTTTGCTCGCTCGCTCCACTCGCTCGCTTTGAATGTACAAAACGTAATATTATCATTATATATTATATTGTGTGCTGTCGTTTTTATTTAAAGTATACATACTTTAAAATAGCTATTTGGTACAAATTTCAACCAGGACAATAATTGTAAAAAATACTCTTGATTAGTATAAGAAGAGTAATTTTGAGAAGGAAGTTTGGGGGTGGAACTAAAATAGCCTATGGGCGGCAAATGTGTAAAGCGCCATACTCACGGCCTGTCCAGCAAATCCAGCACCTGTACAAATAGCCATCATTAGTGTCAATAGTGTCAATCATTTATAAATTTTGCCTACAAGTCCGTGATCTTGGGCTTGGAGGCTGAATGGTAATGGCCCTTAAATCCAGCACTGCATATCTAAGAGGCACAAGAACCCTAAAAATTTAAACAAAAATTTTTAAATATTATGAATTATGGTCGAATTTAGACCACAGGGCTATCTCTAGTATATAAATAAGTATATAAAAAGAGAAAAAATATTATTTTAAGCAAAAAATTAAAACTACTTCCAAAGTAAAAAAGCACAAAAATGTATATAAACGGTCCCCGCAAATTTTAACATGAGTTCCATAAAATATTGTTTTATCAGGATGTTGTTCGGGCTGGTACTGACTTCAAAATAATGAAGATTGAGTAGAGAAATAGTTAAAATTTTTGCAGAATTTAAAAGGGGAATTATTTAGAAAAAAAAAGTTTTATTTCATACTTTTTTGGGCATTTTTACTTTGAAGTCGGTTTTAATTTTTTGTTTAAAACTAATATTTTTTCTCTTTTTCGTTTTTTTATTTTTATTTATCATAATATATAAATTTATTATATATCTATTATTATTATATTATCTATTATATTATTAACATTGTAAGAAAGCTACTAATACAAAAAAGCCTCCGCTATTCTCACTCTCTCGGCAAAACAAACTCAAGCGTTATATCATGCCAGTCTTAGGAGAGGCCGTGGTATTTCCCCAAATAAGCATTACCGATCTGCGGATCTACTAAACAATCACCAGTGATGATAATAATTAGATACTATATTATTATATAATTATTATTATCTATTGTTAGAGTCTGCGGAAAAAATGTAGCAGTAAGCATTAAATATACTATAGTGAATGATGATGATCACGAATATAATTTTGGAAATAGCAAAATTTCAAAGACATTGATGTCGGTGCACAAAACTCTGATGAGTAGTTAGTACATATTATGTCATCATAATAATATGTTGGTATTTCGTGTGTACGTGTAGATGGTGGTGATGATGATGATGATTACCGTAATTGACATAGTGGCATATGCTTGCAGTTCTTTAAACAACGCCAAAACCCCAAACATGTATCTATAAGGAGTCAGGAGTTTTGTACAGTACTTTTGGATCCAGGGTATACCTTGGTGAAAAATCTTACTTTTGGTAGCATATGCTTGGACTACTTCAGAAAAAATCTAATACACCATATTATGTGTCCATATAAATTTCGAGGAGTTCCTTCGATTCCTCATGGATCCCATCATCAGGTCACCACTTTGGTGAAAACGGGACCAACTTGGGATTATACCTACCCTTCAAGTCAAAAAAAGAATTTTGAAAATCGGTTGAACATACAAAAAAATAATATACAGCCGAATGTATAATCCACCTCCTTTTTTGGAAGTCGGCTAACAAAGCTGATTATCTGATGTATCAACGCACAGGCCAAACCCTTAAGGCTAGAAATTTTAAATTTTGCACACGTATTTCTCATGTGACGTAGGCATCCACTAAGGAAGGATTTTTCATAATTCAACCCCAAGGGGTAAAATAGGTGATAAAAATTTGTATGAAACTTTTTATTCCTTGGACATATTTGCATGATATTTCGTATGAATTGAGTATGGAAAAAATAATGAATTACGTATTTCTGTGTTTCCTACAATTCAGCCCCTAGGTGGGTAAAATAGGGGATGAAACATAATTTCACGCGGGAGCAGCCGCGGGCAATTAATGCTGGTTATGAATAAATAAGCTTATACTTTAGTTTCTACTTTCGGTACTTTCGTTAAAAATTAAAAAAAAATACCTACATGTAGAATAAATACGCTTCTCGTTATAATTATAACTTTTTGATAAAACAGTGCATGGGCTCTGAAGGATGTGATAAACGAGTGGCAACAAGCTTATAAAGTTTACACATACCATACCTAAATGCTATCAATATGCAAGCAACTCATGCGGCTTTTGCCGCACAGCGAAAATCTACCGTCTAAATGACAAAGCTTATTTGATAGACAACTTTTGTCGTAATTTATTATTATGAAGAACACTGTTTTGGTTCCCTAATTAGTAATTTGGGACTTACATGGGTGACTAGCCGCACGAAATCATGAGGCCGAACGACCGATCGACCGAAAATCGATGATCGATCGTGTATGGCATGGATCGTGTATATGAGTGTCAAAATTGCCACTCAGTAGATTTTCGCCGTGCGGTAAAAGCCGCGCCGGCCTTAGTCACCCATGTAAATCCCACATTATTTATCGTAACTAATCCACTCTACTTATTTATTGCTTATAATATCGCAATAGTATTGTATAGTATATTACAAAAAATATTATCAGTATATCTTAGTTCAGATTACTGTTAGGTATATAATAAATTAATAAATATAATAAATGTGAAACTTGATTTTCAGTCGATTTTCGCCGTGCGGTTTAAGTCACCCGAGTAAATCACGCATGCCTCTCTGATTTTTAGATCAGATATTCGTATAGGAGAATACGACTCACGAACCGATCCCGATTGCCAGCTGAACATGTGTGCTCCGCCGGTACAAGATAGAAAGATCAAACGCATTCTAATGCACCCGAAATTCAACAAGCCACCGTTCCACAACGATATTGCAATTGTAGAATTGGACAATGCCGTAGAAATAAACGGTAAGTGAATTTGTGATAAAATTATGGATGGCTTTGCTAGCGGCATTCATTTGTCCGTATTAGTTAAATGTTTTGCAAATTTTATACTGGCAATAAACAATTTTGTATTTTCAATTGAATTAATTGTAAATTTTTACTGTTGTAGACTATGTCACGCCTATTTGTTTACCGCGAGAGGAACAAGAAATGCCAAAAGAAGGAGAACTTGTGACTGTTGCAGGTTGGGGCAAAATGAACATGACCACACAAGAACGAGCCACAGTTTTACAGTACATAGCGGTGAGTGGACTTGTATAAATTAGTATAATATTAGGTCATTACATATGAAATTGGCGTTTTGTAAAGGAGGAACATAAAGTCGATTTTTTTAACATAACATAATATAATATAAAACATAATATATTTATTTAATCAAAGTATATACCATTGCTTATGCATATGCACTTTTGCCATCTCAGAGGTAGTTCATTAATTTCTTTACTAAAAAAACATTCGGACAGGAATCAATAAAATCTTTGAAGGCGCTTTGGACTGCCCCATCGGACTTGAATTTTTTCCCTTGCAAGAAGTTATCCAAATTTCAAAAAAAATGGTAAATTGTTGGAGTAAGGTCCGGGGAGTACGGTGGATGTCTTAGACATTCCAATTGAAGCTCCTCTAATTTGGGTGCCGTCTGTTGTGCAGTGTGTGGTCTAGCGTTGTCCTGAAGCAGCAGTGGCCTAGAGCGAATGACCAACCTCGGTTATTTAGCAGCTAGCTTTTCCATCATGATTTGCAATTGCTGGCAATAGACATCTGCCGTAATCGTCTGGCCAGATTTAGGAAATCTGTAGTGAACGAAACCGGCACTAGTCCACCAAACGCTTACAAGTAACTTTTTTTTGAGTCAATTTTTGCTTGGGGCAGGCTTTGGCTGGTTCGCCAGGGTTCAGCCTTCGCGATGAGCGTGTCCGATTATCATACAAGATCCACTTTTCATCACAGTTAATGATTCGATTTAAAATCCCTTCATTATCGTGCCGGTTGTGTAATGTAACGCAGCAGTCGACGCGCGATTGTCGGTTTGCTGCACTCATTCATGAGGTACCCACCTTTCAAGCCTTTTTACCTTCCCAATTTGCTTCGAGTGTATTAAAACACTTTTATCACTAACACAGCAGCCTGCAGCTAACTCGGACGTGGTTTGCTATTTTACCAATTTCATATGTAAGGACCTTAATATTATATAATATATACAACCGATACCTTTAATATAAGAATAAAAACAAATTCAGAGAAACAAAACGTTTAACTTGAACACTAGATCACAAGGGTAATAACTTCTAACAAGCTGGCACTATATAATATGATCCAGAATCCGGAAGGCCGGGGAAAATTCAGAGCATCTGAAATATGAAAATCGAAAACACAAGAGTCGAGTCAAATGTGAATATCATATATGACAGCTCGACACTAGACACTTCCATTTTCAACTCTATGGTATTAACGCAGAGTTAGCTATTTTCAGCGATCTGATTTTTCTCCGGCGTTCCGGTTTCCATATCATACAGACAGGGACTATATGATCCGGAATCAGGAAGGCCGTAGAAAATTCAGAGCATTGAAAATAGAATTCTGCACTAAAACAATAGAGCTGAAAATCGAACACTCAAATTCCGAGCGGAATGTCAATGTATGACATTGACATTCCGCACATGAGAGCTTGACGCGCGACACTTAGATTTTCAACTTTAATGTGGGTATTAGCGCAGAGTTCTATTTTCAGTGCATAAATTTGCCCAAGCCCGCCGGATTCCGGAGCATATAATCCCATCCATAGTCCCAGGCCCCGGCCTTAGGTAAGCAGTGATGGGTTCACTAGTGGTAAAACAGTGTAATAATAATTAAAGACGGTCAATAAAGGCATTGAATATCTTTAATTACTGTATTCTCCGATATAATATCTCCATTCCCAGTGACCTCAACTGCTCGCTTTTATTTGAATTAATGTGCTAATATAGGGTTTTTGCTAAACAGATTGTGGAGGAAGTCAATACACAATAATACATGCAGAAACAAAATGATAATATTCTTATCTAATAGTTTTCTACGAAATAAAATATAATATTCCGTACTTATTATATTTATCATTTTTAACATTTTCCTTAATACGAGTAAAGCATTGAAAATGAAAATGAATAACCGCCTCTCGGAAGTCGGTTAAAAATACTCGTCCTTACTGATATCTGCGGCTCAGTGGTTGAACTCGTTGGTGCACTTGATGCTCAAGACGGGGGCGCGGGTTCGAATCTCGCCGAAGGAACATAAAGTTTTTCCTGCATCATGGATGTGTATTTAATATGATGTGTATAACATAATAAAAATCTTAAATAAACATAATATAATAAAAGTAATGAATAAACTCCCCGCTAGTTTAATAATCTAAAACCCATTTCATAAAAGTTGCCCGTTGTGGAACCTGAAGCCTGTTCTTTTGGTCGAGGATTCAAGCCGGCGCCAAGTGAAATATTATGCGCGGGCGCACAACTCAACAAAGATACATGTGTTGGAGACTCAGGTGGTCCACTCATGAAGGTAGGTCCCCAACTACTGATTCAGTATGTTTTGTTCTTCAAAACATATATGAAAGCATTTCGCTTTTTCGCCTTTCAACTCCAAGTTGGATTAACGGAAATAAGGTAGGTACTGTGTATCTGTGTAAATACTTAATTGTAACAACAAGCACAAACGGTCCACCGGCGCCCAATAATATGACCAATATAACTAGAGGAATGCCAAGCCTTAATACTCCAATGTAGACTTATTTCAATAAAATAATTTTTCCCATTTTAGTGATATGGAATTATTTTTCACTTTAGTGACTAAATGACCAATTTAATTTATACCCTTTACAACAACAAAAGAATTTTGCAAATACGTCATAAACGGCAGAGAAATATTCAAAGATATCCGTGTCGGTGTTATTACATAATATACTATTAGAGTATTTTACACCGACATACTTTTATATTATCATCATAATGTGATCATGTATGGTGCGATGATGATGATTACTGTAATTGGCGTAGTGTCATATGCTTGCAGTTCTTTAAATAACGCCGAAATTACATATATATCTATAAGGATTCAGGAGTTCTGTTCAGTACTTTTAGATCCAGGGCATACCTTGGAGCAAAATCTTACTTTTTGGTAGCATATAGTTGGACTACTTCAGAAAAAGTCGGATACACCATGTGTCCATATTAATTTCAAGGAGTTCCCTCGATTCCTCATGGATGCCATCATCAGGTTACCACTTTGTAGTCAAGAGGACTAATTTGGGATTATACCCTATAGATAAAAAAAGAATTTTGAAAATCGGTCACAGACGGCGGAGTAATCGTTGAACATACATAAAAATATAAATGTATATTTTTTAATAACCGCCTCCTTTTTGGAAGTCGGTTAATTATAAGTTTTATTGCCCGTGAAAATTCACAAGAAATTAACTTTTATCAGAATCTTTTAATCATGGGTCTTTACCTCAAAAACAAACTAACTAAACGTTAAGTTTTCCAAATTTCTGCTTGTTTTTTTGCCTTTTTTTTAAATAAAATTTAAATAAATAGGTACAAAATACATTTAAAACCTATGTAATTTGTTTCTCATTCTAATAATTTTTTGTTTTCAAAGGCGAACTACATACATAATATTTTTGCGTTTTCGCATATGATTTTTTTATTAAAGGGAAATAAATACAAAATATGTTTATATACCTAGTTATGTAATTCGTTTCTCATTTTTATATTATTTTGTTTTTAAACGCGACCTACATCATATTTTTGCGTGTTTACAGGTCTTTGACACAGAGGAAGGTCCGAAAACCTTTGCAATTGCCGTGGTGTCGTTTGGCCCAACCATCTGCGGAAACAAAATACCTGGAGTTTACTCATTCGTGCCGCATTATCTAAGATGGATACTAGATTCTATAATATTATGATTTTAAATATTTGACGTTCTGATAAATATCCATTTATCTATCCAGATGGAAGATAGATAGTCCTAAAATATTATTAGCCCATGTTATAGAAGGATTTAAGCCATTCGAATGCACAAAACAATTACGCTAATGAATATAATTTTAATATTTGTATGCATTTATATTTTATACATTGTTACCTGACTTTAACTAAATTAAATACTTAGGTAAGTATTTTTGTGTGTAAGGCCTATCTATGAAATTCTTGATGTTTCGAAAACTTAATAAAGTTTCCTTTCCTAAGCGCTTTACTATCATCACTAAGTCACATAATTTTCTTTAAGCATCAATTTCATTAACATCAAGACCAAACATCAGTCCACATTCGTAAGCAGAAAATGAAAAATTCATGACACCAAAGTCTGTTTATGTCGTGTATAAAAACCCACATTAGATGTTATAACTTGTAATTTCACCTGGAACTTCAGCTATTACATATCATTCTAACGTCTCTAACCTAGAGTCATATTTCTCAATACCTTTAAATAGAAAGTTCTAACTTACTTATTGAATTATTTCCAAATTGGTCTGTTGAAATACTCGTAGTAACTTAATTACAATTCTAATTTGTAAGACTACGGCATGAAAGTGTTTAAAAGTAATAAAACATTCAAACTGCAAAAATGTTAGTTATCAAAAATGCCCAAAACATTGTTTTGGGTAGTGACGAATGACGATAGAGGCCCGAGTACCAAAAAACTGGCCAAGTGCTAGTCGGATTCGGGCATGAAGGGTTCGTACCATCATACTAATATTCTACATGTGTAGGTAATTATTATTTTGTTATTTTTGTACGAAGTTTTCCAAGTAAGCGCAATTTACAAGTTAGGCCGTTGTTTCGATTCAGCCGTTTAGCTTTTAGCTAAATCTAAAAAATGCGCTTAAAAGTTGAATATCTCGCAAACGGATTCCTAAGTCTAAAATTCGTCTTGGCAACCTCTCAATGTTCTTAAAATACCTATCTCATGATACCCTATGGTGTAGACGCGTGTAGGGGAGGTACCTACTTTAAAAACATATTTTTCTTGACTATATGTATTTTAGCACTTTCTGGGCTTGTAAATTTACATACATATCCATGCAAAGTTCCATCTTTCTAGCACTAACCGTATGGAAGGTAAGCCAAATACGGACGGAAATGACGAAACTATAAGGGTTCCAACATGAACTACGGAACCCTAAAAAGTTTTTCCATGTATTATTTAGGGGAGCCTGTCGTACCTCTGCCATATTTTCAGTTTTCCGTTATTTATTTAAATTTGACTCACTGTAGTTTAGTACATAGCCCATGTTGGTATATTTTGGAACTTTACTTACATAACATGCTTACATGACGTATTTAGATGTTTAAACTTCTACTTCTCCCTTATTGAGATATTATAATAATATGAATTAGTCATGTCGTATAAACCCTAGTGGCGGTTTGCGAAAAATCGACATCTAGTAGTAATGATGTTAGTTTGTTTGGAAATGCAATATACTAACAGATAAATGCTCGCTTCGCTCGTCGAAAACCAAGAATAATTATTTTTCTTAGTATAAATATAAACAGTATATATCACACCCCAAGTAACATTTTTCCACCTCAAATTGACAATTTACAGCATGATAACCATAGACTATACAAGTATACAGATATTATGACAATGATTACCATAGATAAGTACGTATTTTGCACATGAATTATCTGATATTCGGAGATTCATACCTTTTTATTCCCAAGCCCTAAAAATATAATATATATATTTTGTACAATAACTTTTTAAGTAGGTACTACACATCTGTGCGAAACTTGCCCGCTCTTGATAGAAAATGCAGGATTCGCCAGTGTCCTTTGGCACAGATATAGAATAGACTACGGGGAAGGACATAGGCTACTTTTTATTGCGGTAAAATGTACGGTTCCATCGAGATTTTCTTTTGCGCGCACGAAGTCGCGGGCAACATCTAGTACCAAATAAATATTAAAGTAAAGTTATGAAAGTTAAATAACATCTACTTAAATCGTAATATCTTCTTAGAATGATTATTATTTTTACGAGTGTTACTCGTTTGCTTTGACTGTACGTGCACACGGCGACAAGCCTTAAATATATCCATTTACGTTTATTATGTTAGTCACTCAGTCTCCGCTTAGCTCGAACTGAGGACAGAGGTTTCACAAAAACATTCAACAAAACAAACTAGTTCTATTTTACTGTTGCTGGTTTTATATTCAGTGAACAAAATGTTGAATAATAAATCTGTTTCGTGGTTGTTTATAATAATCGTCTTAGCGTTCGCCACATGTCGTAAGTTTTAAACTTGTATGTTCAATGTTAATGATAAATGTATTTAAAGCCGTTTTTCCTGTTTTTACTCTCCGTGCATTTGCATTATCGAATTGTGTGAAAACATTACACCACAAGTGTTCATCTATAATAATAATATCTATAGATATTAGGTACGTTATAATGTATGTACTTATAGTATAGCGCTTTTCTATTATAGATAAACTATTAAACTCCTAGGTTACTTATAAAAAAATATGGTGCAGATAGTTTACGCCGGCAAAATCCTAAGTGGGAAATCTGTAGGTATTGTATTGCTAATCATATTTTGGCATCACTAGGTGTTATAACAATTTCAACCGAGACAATGATTGAGTAATTACTAAGATTTAGATCTTACTTTTGTCTAATTAATAAATGGTTCTTAATCCTCAAGATGAAATTTTTAACTCTTGTTTATTGATAGGCACGATAAAAGAAATAGGAATAGACATTTGATTTCTTTAAAAAAATCCATTTACTTACTCTCACAGAACATAATTATTCAAGGAAACATAGAGCTCTTAATAAATATGAAGCTTACAAATTGAAAAGCATTAATGTAACTATAAAATCCTATTTACCATAGAAACATAAATATAAATACACAAATATACTAAGTATCCGGGTGTAATAAAGAAAAGAGATTTACTTTTAGCCTTTTCTTAATAATAATGTCTAGAGGACATTACGTTTCCAGAAGAGAATTACGACGCTGCATGCAAGAACTTTGAAGGAAACACTTGCGAGGTTCTTAATAAATGTCCATATGTGATTACTTTAATAACCGAAAGAGAATTTGATAAAGCAAGAATCAGGCTATGTGGCTTCGAGGAACGCAAGCCAAAGGTAATTTTTTCAAGTGTGTACTCATTTTGATACATTATACCAATTATACCTTACCCTTTTTAACCGACCAATAAACCGGAGGAGATTCTCAAGTCAACGTGTAGGTATATAATATATATTTTTTCATTTCAGGTCTGTTGTCCAAAAGATGGGAAGAAAGGTCCGAACGATAATGCTATCGTATTCAATAATGAAACAGAACCATCTGCTACAAAAAGACCTACAACAGCAGATACATCGAAGACAGTGCACACAACATCACTGCCAACTACTACTCCAGGATACCTGAATCCATTCCCTAACAGATCCATTTGTGGTCAAGTTAAAAATGACGATAGGATCATCGGTGGACAAGCTGCCGGTATTGATGAGTTCCCGTGGTTGGTTCAATTAAGATTTGTTTGTAAGTACATTCGTAACATTCTCATTCATAAATGTGAAAGTTTGTGAGGATGGATGGATGTTTGTTACTCTTTCACGCAAAAACTACTGAACGGATTGTGATGATATTTGGTATGGTAGTAGTTTAAGCTCTGGCTTAAAACAGGATAATTTTTATCCCGAAAAAGTACAGTCTTCCAGTGGGATACTGTCGTTACGCGGGCGGAGCCGCGGGCTACAGCTAGTGTTTATAAGCGCGAAAGTTTTTATTTTGTAATAATGTATGGATGTGTGGATCTTTACGCAATAACTGCTGAATGATTTTTTATGATACTACATTACTTTATCTATAAAGTTATAATAGGTAAATGAAAAAGACGTTGTGTGAATTCTCCAATATATAACGATAAGTCAAGTAAATAGGAAAAAATTGTGAACTGAACAGTGTTCTCGGAAAAAAATTTCAGCAAATAACTCTACTCACTGCAATATACATATGAAACTCTACTGAATACTCTATTGAAAATGTTTTTAGTGTTTCGTACCTAATGGGTAAAAAACGGAACCCTCCTCCCACCTCGACGTCATGTGCAAGACCGCTTGATACATAATTTTCGCGCTTGAATATAAATTTTACGGTAACTTCTAAATCTATTATATAAAGTAACATGTCCTGACTAATTCATGAACGCCGAGGCAAAACTACTGAAGCTAGAGACGTAATATTTGGACCGTGGCTTCTTTTCGTGACGTATAGGTCCACTATGAAGGGATTTTGTGACATTTACCCTCTAAGGGGTAAAAAGGAGTATTAACGTTTGTATGTAACTTTTTTGTTTGTGGTCAGATCCGTTTGGAATTTCGTGATATTGCTCTTTGGAATGATTTACTAAAAGAAAACTCTATCCGTCTAAATAGCTTCTGAAAGTGCCATACATAATAAGTATTAACTGGGCACTGGCAGCTAGTTTTATTAAGTATTGTTATTTGTCTTGCTAGAGGGCTCCGATAAAGGCGGTGTGCGATCGCTGCTAATCATAAAGTGCTATAGAGCGAAGCGCGGCCTACTTAGCAATTGATGTTGCTTCGACGCGCTATTTATAGGCACACGCCACCTTTTTAAAAAAATATTCAATATAAGTATTGTTATTTTCAAATTGAGACGGATACAGTATAAATCCTTATCAAATTAAATGCGTTAATCACTTTAAGCATTTATACAAATTATAGTAGCCCTTTACACTTTAAATTAATATCTTATATCTTTATATCGTGATATTATATCGTGAAATTAAAAAGTACGCGTGAAACAATTAACCCTCTCGCGCGTACTTTCGATGACGATGACGTCCAACGGTACGGTACGGACGATAGGTATGGGTTATTCCTATCGCCGGTACCGTATATATTACTTCAAAATTACGAATAGGCTGTAAATTACTTAGTTCGTGTTAAGCCAAATTTAACGCGAGCGAAGCCGCGGGCAAAAGCTAGTTGTGAAATATTTTTAATTTTGTGTGATTTTTTAGCTAGAAAAAAAGAATACTACGGCTGTGCTGGATCTCTCATCACCGACCGACATGTATTGACAGCGGCTCATTGTGTTTCAAGGAATAAAGTGTAGGTAAAATCACAATTTATTTATATAATTAGCCATTAGGTCTTTCGTTGACCTCACTATGTACAATTGGTTTTTATGCTTTTGTAAGTTCACTAAATTTAAATATATTCTGATAATATAATCAGCGCTGACATAAAAAAATATTCCTATTACACATTTACTAATTTTTTAAATATTTATTTCAGACCTCATGTTCGCTTAGGAGAATACAATGTTTTAACTGAACATGATTGTGTTGAAAATGAGTGTAATGACAAACCAGTAGATGTTGCTGTTAAACAAGTGTTCGTTCATCACAAATACGATGACGCAGATATCTCTAGATATGACATAGCAATATTAGTATTAGAACATCCCGTCAATTTCACAGGTAGTGGAGATTTTGCAATAAGTACACATCGAAATTAAAAAACAACAAGAATAAATAAGGGCCTTAATACTCTGATTACATTACAGATTACATACAGCCGGTATGTCTACCGACTACAGAGTACGTCGCAGTACAGGATTATTTAAAAGATAGCGGATATCAAACGGCTGGCTGGGGGGCCACAGAGTATGGTAAATAAATGTAACAGCTATTACACACGTACCGATTTGGTCTTGAGCGGACCATTATGACAGCACGACGCTCGTGTATAATGTATTTAATTTTCAGATCTATTGTATTAGCACAGAGTTCTATTTACAGTGCATTCCGATTTTTGTGCAGTGTTCTCACAAATATATATCTCCCCAAACTTAAATAAACTATTATACTAATTAATATATTTAAAAAAATAATTGTCTGTAATATTATTATGTGCATGTAGTATTCTTTTATAAATAAGTGTAGTATTATTTTATACTTTCAAACGTTTATTTTCTACAGGTTGACTTTTCAAATCCCATGTCGATATAAGTTATAACAGTTCCATTACAAAATTTGCAAAAACTAAAACGACCTTCCCCTGAGTCTTGTCTTACTTAAAATTCTAAAATAATTTTCACACTCGTGTGACTTATAGAAAAAGAGATAAAAGGTTTTAACTTTAACAAAAAGGGTGACTTAGCATATTCTTAAATCAATATTTCAATTTATAAAAAGACAGTCCTCGGCTAAATATAATGCAGATTAACATATATTTTTTTCGGATTATTCAATACGACCATGACTGAGAAAAAAGGTTTCATAGAACTCCAATTTTGGGTTCTATCTAGCGCACAAATAACTTAATTAAAACAGAAAATACAAACCTCTAAAAATAGCCCTAAAAGGCTAGAGGCCACCTAAAGGATTTTTTCCCTAATTTTAGGAAGAAACCACTAAATCCGTGGTCTGCTTCGGACCAAATACATACGTCTGTTAATGCTTTAACGTAAATCACTCTAGATAACAATACAATTTTAAGATCGAAAATTGTATTATTTTTCTATTCCAGATACATCATCACCTGTTAAACGAAAGATCCGATTGAATGCAGTTCCAATAGAAACTTGCCAAGTCTCCTATGGCAATATCAATATTTCGTTATCCTCTGACAACAATGTAATTTGCGCCGGCGGTAGAAAAGATGAGGACAGCTGCCAGGGTGATTCAGGTGGATCCTTAGTGAGAGAAGTGACGGAGGATTATAAATTCAACTGGTTTATTTTTGGCATTACAAGTTTTGGTGCCAGAAAATGTGCCGAAGAAGGTATACCTGGCACGTATACGAGAGTAACAGCGTACATGGACTGGATTAGGGAGAATGTTTCTAGCACTTGAGTAACACAATTATAAATTTGAGAACTGTTTTTTTAAGTTATAAGTAATTGCTACTTCTGAGAGTAGCCCGATCTGCGTTCTCTTATTAGTGAACAAGAAGTGAACAAAACTTACTACGTATTTACTAGAGACCAAAGTTGCAACTGTTTCCTGTAACTACTACTTATTATCTAATTTTAGGTATACCTATCTATAATAAACACTTTGTCGTAAACATCGAAATCAAAAAAAATGATTCAAGGACAATATATGACTTTAAATTAGAATTATTAATAACATTGTCGACAAAGAATAAATATTAAGACACACAATTAACCAATTAATTAAAAAATATCTATTTACAATGTGAGAATGTGAGTGTTCAAAGTGGCCGAGGCAACATCGAGAACAAATAAATATTAATGTAAACCGTGTTTGAAATTATTTTATTGTGTAGAAGAGGGGAGGGGGGGAGGGGGGGGGGGGGTTAAACCCGAAGATAATAAAGCTTTATCACATCGATAGGAGGGTATAACAAACGCAATTCAGATTTGTGTTAATTGTTGGTAAACACAGTGATATTGTTATCTTATAGCATAAATATTGCATCACTTAACTATTTACTTGAGTAAATAGATTCAAGAGAAATCCACAACTACTTTCGATGTGTCTCTATGCTCTCGAAAGCAACACCTAATTAGTACTAGTTACTAACTAGTAGAGTGTAACTACACTCAATACTAATAATTATTTCCCCATTTTAATAAAAATATTTACACCACGGATAAGAAATCCATGTTGCTGTCTTTGTCTGATACGTCAAAAAAGCCACTGGACAGATAAAGACAGCAACATGGATTAGCGTATTTGTAGTGTAAATAATATTTTTATTAATATGGGGCCTTTTGTTGAAACTTGAATGCTTACTCGTTGTATGTATAGTGCAATGTCTATGCACTTTGTGTTTTCTAAAAACGTCATTTGGAAAAATCCCAAGTTACCTTTAAATTTTTAAATCAATTCGGCTGAGTCAACCGAGTTAAGTATATAACAGGTTTCAATGTCAACATAATATTAACAATCATAATATGAATGACAACCTTAGTAATTTTATATTTCAACAAAAATAATACCTAACCATAACAAGCTAGGTACAACTGTAACAAAATCTCTATTAAACTTTGCTTGTGCTTTATATAGAAATAACTCCGTCTTAACTTTTTAGATATTTAAGTGTAACATATTCGTTTTAAAAACAACACTTGAATTAAAAAGTAAACTTTCCGGTTTCCATCAACTTTCCGTAGCGCCACCATCCGAATCGTAGCGTTTATTAAAATGTTTTAAATTCTCTTCATTTGAATCTGGCGACACACACTTGTTCTGAAATAAATGGTATTTTGCATTTCTTTTTCCACTGCAATTTCTATTATTTTTCTTTCTTGGAGACAGTCGTGCATAATCAATAGATTCCACGCCAGAGCGAGGCGCATAGAATCTTTCAAATAACAATGGCTGCTTCTGTACTCTTCCGTTCATTAGCTCCATTTCGTGAAGAAACTCTTCTCGTCGCATTCTTTCCTCATCTCGCCGAGTCTGCAAACGCATAGCAATATCTGCCTCGTGGCTGAAAAACAAAAAGTTGATCTTAAAAATCATCGAAGTTCATCAGCAAACACAGTGTTTAATCATAACTAGGTGACTAGTTTAGTAGTTATACATATATAGACTTATTGATATAGGCTAGATAACAAAATAAATATATTGCTCTTAATATGATATGAAAAACATGAGTAACTTCTCAGGAGAAACAGTATATCAAAAGACAATATTTCCAAAGGTACAGCGATTTGTTTACAAAAAGTCTCGTGAAAACGCTTCATACCAAAGTCGTACTTAGCTGTGACGTCACGCCTAGGTTAAAGTGTATGAAATATAAGCCCGCAGGAACATATTTGTAAATATCTCTGATATTTGTGCGTTTAAGTTCATACTTACCATAATTAATGTTTTGGATTATGATGTAAGTAAACTAATGATGTAGGTTTTGTTTACTAATTTAGCAAAAAAAAAATTAATCTTTTTTGTACTTTTTAGATGTATGTAATTACTAAACTACACAATCAAATATTATATTTTTTTACATTTACCAAGTAGTAATGCCTCAATATTTCCGAGTATATATAATGAAACTAAATATTTTAGATGTAGTCATCTCCCCAATTCGACTTAACTCTAAAATATTTATTCAATTAGTTAGACCATACCTAATGACACTTTTGAATGTCAATTTTTAAAAAACAAAAACATTAGTAGCGTGTTCCAACACAGAAGACAACGCAAGAAACTTTTGGTAACTCTTGTCGTAATGGAGATAAGGATTTCAACAAAATTAAAAATGTTATGGCTGTGCGTTAGACCAAACATATCTGCCAGTTAAATATCTTCTATTTTATAGTTACTATGCTTGTCTATATAGTGTGCGTTTTATGCAAGCTTTGAATTTATTTCTTCTAATCATAGTTTACTAACTTATTTTTAACAAGGTGCCACGCTGGCTTCAATCGTAGCAAGCGGTTTCGATGCTTCGCTTCGATACGCTGCAGTTGATCACACAGCCGTTTGTCGGCTTCCATTTCGAATTTCTTCTTAACAGCCTCCGCTCTTAATAGAGCTGCTAAATTTGATCTTCCATCTAAATCTTTTTCTCTTAAATCCAAGGCAGAGTAAACTTTATTTCTGTCTGCAGTATCGAGATTATCAGTACTCTCACTGATTTTCATATCTTGCGATATCTTTTTAGATATTTCCTTTATCTAAAAAAGAATGATTGCCATTTCTTGAAATATTCAATTGCTTAATCCTACTACTATTGTAAATGTAAAAGTTTCTGAGGATGTATTGATCGATGGATGTATAGATGGATGGATATTTGTTACTCTTTTACGAAAAAACTACTGAACGGATTTGATGAAGTTTGGTAGTAGATTCAGCTCTGAATTAACACATAGGCTACTTTTTATCCCGAAAAAGTACAGTGTTTCCGTGGGATACTGTATTTACGCACGGAGCCGCGGGCAAAAGCTAGAATTTTTAATGAAACTATAAAATTAGCATACAATACTTTTTTAAGCTATATGAAAAGTCGCTTCAAAAGTATTGAGTACGTTACTGTACCTTTTTGTTGGCCCTCGCAGCAGTATTAAAATGAAATGGTTGAGGACTAGTAGTAATAAAATCATCTTTTGACTGTTTAGTACTCTTCTTTAAATATTTTGTAGGGCTCGTCGATCTGTATTTATTGATCGTAGACCCTGATAGTGCTGCGGGCGATGGATCGGTTGGTAAGTCACTGTGGGCCGCTGGTGTAGAGATACAACTCTGATCCCTTGCAGTCATTAAGCCTGGGTAACTTGAATTTTTCAACATCTCCTCTGCTCGGATACGTCGGTTCATAGACCTGATAACAGCATTCAGGTATTGATGATTTTCCATAGATTATTTTTTAAAGTACGTAGTTACTTAGTTTAATGCTTACCTAAAAAAGTTTTCTTCTCTCAGCCTGTCATAAAAATAATTCGAGAAAAGATTTTTTGGAATTGGTCGCGCTTTGAATCGTTTTTTCTTTTTTGTCTTCGGTAGAACATTAGAAGCTCGTTCACAGATGCCATTACCGATCTCTTCTCTTTTCGTAAAGCTAAATGGCTTCATTTGTGCCCGTAATTCGGCTTCGCTGTTAATTTTGGTTATTGCTCGCCTGCAAGAATATATTCAAAGTAAGTTATGAAATTCCTTAAACATTACCATCACCAATTTTAAATGTAACAAAATAGTAACACAAAAAATAAAACCTCATTGCTCGGTCTTCAAGAATTTTGTCATATAAAGGGATCCGAGATTCTATAGGTACCGGCCTAGCTTTGAACTGCTTTTTTTCTCGTTTTTGATGAAGCATATCTTCTGAAAATGATTTTTGGAGACCTTTTAATTCATTAACTATTTTGTTGTCTTCATCCCTGTAGAAAATATGGTAAATAATTAGTGTTTCGTGTAATCGTGGCCAAATTAATTTATTATTTATTTAATAATTTTAATAATTTAAAAAAATATATTCACTTACTGTAATTTGTTAAATAATACTTGATAAACCCTACCTTCTAGTCATTTTGAATGGCTTAGGTGTTGTAATGTTCTCTTTGCTTTGACGTGAAATAGAAACTGATCTGCGGTTCCTTTGAGGACTAGAAGGCATACTTTGAGTTCGATATGTTTTATCACCGATAGCGTAACTATCTTTTTCAAAAAACTTGTCAAATTTTTCGTCAACTTCCTTCTTAAATTCATTTTTATCATCGTGCCATG
Source organism: Phengaris alcon alcon (assembly GCA_037179445.1). Taxonomy (NCBI): domain Eukaryota; kingdom Metazoa; phylum Arthropoda; class Insecta; order Lepidoptera; family Lycaenidae; genus Phengaris; species Phengaris alcon. The sequence continues at coordinate 65,261 of JAYRCH010000222.1, read as the reverse complement.
TAATTGAACATGCTGAATGGTTACGTTTGGGTTCAGTTTTAGATATACCTTTGACACTCAAACTGTTATTTTCTACTTTGCCCTTTAGATGGCTATTAGGCTCTTTAATTATGCCACTTTTCTTATTGCTGAGGACCTTACGCGGCTGGTTAGTAACACAATATTTATTTTCGTCCGATTCGCAGCTGATAGATTTTTTTTGATAACGTGGCATCTGTTCTGGTTGTGATTCTCTTCCAGTTCTGTCTTTGGGTTTTTCGATAAGTAATCCACAATTGTTAATATTACCTATGGTAAAATTAAACATAATTTTCTTTCTTTCTCTTAACCTTTTTAATGTGCAATAAAACTCCCTTTCAGACAGATGGTTTATCTCATTATAATCAGGAATATTCCGATAGAAATCTTTAAGTTTTTCAACATCTATATCAGTGTCCGATGCGGAGTAAGAGGTTGACGAATCTAATGAACACTGAGATTCAAGATAAAGGTTTTCGTCACGTTCGTATGAAGTTTTGGGCATTTTAGTCACAGGATCAACAGGAATTTTAATTAATGAATTGTAAAGTACACTAGACTGGTGCATCACTTAAAGTATGATTCTCAGTAACTATGCCAATAGTATATTTTATTGTTGCTTTGTTAACAATCGTATCGTATATACAGTGTTATGCTTGCGGTTGTCATGGCAAATGCAGATATTAATAACAGAGTGGGTTGTGGGTACCAATACCCACAATATAAATATTATTTCGTTATTTTACATAGTTAAATATATAAAACTTAAACAATATTATTTAATAATAATTAGTATGTCGTAGTAAATTATATGTCTTCTCAATCATCGATTGCATTAAACAGCAACTTACATACCAACTTACCAACTTTTCATTACGTAATAAATACGAGTACTTACCTATCTTTTATTTAACTATTATCATCCTGCCGTTTTATGGAATATGAAACATGCATTATTAAGTAGGTAGAAAAATTCACTTTACATATTTCATAGATCTATGAAAGCGTTTGTAGGCTTCAAAATATTTAAGATTATTATCAATCAAGAATTAAACAGTAAGTACCTATCTACCTTACTAATACAATATGTCCCAAATGAGCCCAAATCCCAATGCTGCAATGAAAATATTATTTATCAAGTTACTTAATACACCTAGCCTCCGTGGTCCAGTGGTTTAGAGCTTAGCTCTCAACTTGGAGGATGTGGGTCGCGGGTCATTCAAAATATGTTGGTTACCATGTCGATTGTCACCTGTCCTGTATTATGACTTAAGTCTTTGCATACCTAATCGCGACTCACTTTGGATTTTGTATATATATCATGATTTATGAAACCATGTTTTACTTCCTATATGAAACAATCAGTTATTATATACGTAGTACCTATAGTTACATTCTCTTTGCCATCAGTCATCATAGCGTTCGAATGTTGGCCGTGTAATAAATACCTAAACTAGAATTTTAGATAGATAGATATTTCTTCGCTAGATTTTAGTGTCCGACCGAATGTTCGGTTTCGGTTTAGTTTCGGTTTCGGCGGAAAACCTGCCGAAACTACGACCGAAACCGAAACACTTCTCTTCTTCTCGCGCTGTGATCCGTCATTTGCGACGCTTTTAATTACATTTAAGCGACGATGACATTTGATAAAGTTATTTTTTTACAGGACATGATTTATTTATATTTTAGCTCCATAGCATTTACTTCAGATATGGTAAAAATGTTTGTTATATTAGAGAAAGTATTTGACTTTACACCTTTACGGTTAGTATACATATATAATTCAAAAATCCACTAACTCGCGCTTTGTCTAAACGTCATTTTCAAATAGCTATTGGGCTTACGAGCTATCTTGCGTTATGCCTAATTCGCTTATGAACTCCTTCGTTGTACACCTAAATCTTATATAACATAACTCGCGCTATGCCTGAAATTTTGTACATACTCGTAGATTAGAATGATGTAACGTTTGACCATATTTAACTGTCACACCGTATACGACAATGATACTTTTACGATATTCTATTTTCTCATAACTGTGGGAAAGCCTTGCTACTTAGATAATAAGGCTAATTCTCGTTACCTACTTCGCGATTTGATTTAGGCATAATGGATAACTCTCGACTTGGCATAACTAATTCACAAGGATTTATGATATCATCACTACATAATATAAAACAAAGTAGTTTTTCTGTCTGTCCCTATGTATGCTTAGATCTTTAAAACTACGCAACGGATTTTGTTGCGGGTTTTTTTAATAGTGATTCAAGAGGATGGTTTTTATGTAACGTGCATAATATAGGCCATATAGTATATGCCAGGGGACCAACTTATAAACCACTTTGAAAGCTGATTACTCGAAAATCGTTAACTTAGTAAAAAAGTCATGTAAATGAAAGCTTGCCTTTATTTTAAAACATCTATTCAAAGATACCCCACACGATGGGGTAGAATGAAATAATATTTTTCATTTCTACTTCACATGTATGGAGAGCCACTCCTAAAATATAAAATTATTAATATTTTATGATGCCAAAACCGATATCTATACACAATATATAACTATACCAAATTTAATCCATTTATAATTACAGGAGCTAGAAGGGTGGACAGACAGATAGACAGACTGACGGACGGACGGACAGAACGAATCTATAATGGTTCCTTGAATACCATGGAACCCTAAAAAGACTGGCTGATTGTGATTATACCTACTTTTTACTACGTTTTCTTTATTTTTCACTCAAAACATGATCCTTGTAAGGAAGTTTCGGTTTCGGCCGAAACTTACAATCATTGCCGAAATTCGTTTTCGGTTTCGGTCGTAAAAATCAGTTTCGTTCAGACAATACTAGATTTATTATATTATTTTGGTTGATAATGTGTTATATTGGTAGAACAGTAACTGTATTAATTTCTTAGAGCATAATTATAGTCTTATTTTTTAATATAGATTATAGAGCATTTAGAAAAAGAGTCGACACAGTGATAAAAATGTTATAAATATATGTAACATGTACGCAGTTCGACGAGATACTCATATGTTTTTCCTGAATGGAATCATGACGAATTCTGGCAAAACTTACGAGTATTTCGGCGAATGCGTACAATAGGCTATTCTACATTTTTTTTTCAAATATATTTTAAAATGTTCGTATCGATTCGATAGTCAACTAGTATTTTTAAATAATAATAATTATTATTATTTATTATTATTTCCTATTTTTATACTCTTTAATTATGTTATTTCCAGGTAATCCTGGGAATAATATCTCTTTATGCAATGAAAAAAGATTATAATTTAAACGATAAATTTTTGCGCCAACACGGCAGCAACCATTATCGTGACGTCATAAGAACAGAGACAAATAAATGTCATATGTGCGTATGTAGTGCATGAACTGTGATATAAAGAACTGATTTAACTTTCGCTGTTGTTTATTCGATTTGATTATGTTTTTATGACGTCAGTTACAAGAAAAATATGGCGGCTGGCGTTTTAGGTCACGTGACGTACAGATAGTAAAACCACAGTTTTATTTTCGAAATTATAAATAAATCGCATATTTATATAACAAAATAGTTTCGTATTCGTAGTTCTTATGATAGAAACTATATAAATAACAAGTTTATATCATTTGATTTTGATAGAAGAAACTAGCCTATTTAACACGTAAAACATTTATATTCTTTAACGTACACAAGTGTGGGCAAGTGGTACAACTGCAAAAAAAGTGAAATTATTAGTTTTCTCTCCAAAACTCTTTAGGAAGTTTCAGTGAAGCGTCTACCACTTGACTGACTTGGCCCTTAATACTAAACTGCCATAGTAAAAAAAAACCTAAAAGTCAAGTGTCGAGTTTTGCTGGGAAATTAAATGTGTGACGTTGTTCGTTGTTCAATGTGTGATGTGTTTTTCTATTAACGTGTAATATTGGTAGAATATTAACCATTAAATATTCGTTAACGTGCACAAGTGTGGGCAAGTAGTTTAACTTTAAAAAACGTGCCAATTTGTGTCCTCTAAAACTCCCTAGGAAGTAGGAACTTTCAGTAAAGCTTCTACCACTTTACTGAATCGACGACTCATTGACTGCACTGACTTCTTATTTGGACTTTGACTAGACTTCGAAATACGGTGTTGAATTAAACTTAAACGAGAATTCTATTACCCGCCTTTTTAACTAGACATTGGCAAATAGTTTTAAGTCGTAATGCCATTGATTTAAAAAAAGAGTCAAGTGTCAACGTCAATTGTCAAATATCAACTGATTAGCTCATCAGCTCACAGCTGTCGCGGAAAACTAAAGATCTAGTACCGCTCCAAAATATGTAAATTGCCCTTAATCCTGAAAATAAGACAGCTTCTCTTTGAGTGTCACACAAAAAGTATCCAAGTAGTTTTGGCTTGAATACCAGGACATAGTAGAATCACTGGCAACGAGAGTGTGGATGCCTATGCTAAAGACGCTATATCATCAGGTGTGACTAGTCAATATTATAAGGTTTATTGCCAGGATTTAATTCCTCTGCCTAAGAATCACATGAATATCAGGTGGCACAATGAGTGGGCCAAAACTAGTACAAACAAGGGAAAACACTATTTTGATATTCAAAATGACATCCCTGTTAGACCATGGTTTTTTAAATTTAAACAAGCAAGTAAAACAGTGTGTTCAACTATTTGCCGAATGAGACTGGGTCATTGCTGCTCACCTATTTTTCTTGCTAAGATTAGGGTAAGGGATAGCTCTTTGTGCTAGTGTGGCCTAGATGAGGGCACTCTAGACCATATCTTCTTCTCTTGTCCAAATAACCAAACGTCACTGTATGATAACCCTCCTACATTTCCCCGCCCTATCAAAATTTTAAATCTGTTCTATGTTTTGTAAATACTCCTTTTGTTGAAATTTTGTTTTCATATATTGTTACTAACAAAATAAAATTGTAAGGTATGTGGTACTAACCCTAAATATTTGTGCTTGTTCTAGGTTATAGATCTTTCAACAGACTTCCTTCAGTTCACCGTACCCTTGTTTTTTCATAAAACCTACTCTTAAGGCAGAGTCTCCGCCAACACACTCTGACATTGGCGATTCACTAAGGAGCCATTTTTAAAAGAAGAAGTAGTACTAAAGGATCATTTAATTAAAATTAAATTCAATCGTAAATAAATAATATAAATCCTGAATTCGTAATTAGTATCTAGGAGTTATAGTATTAGTAACGTTTTATACATATTATAACAGGTTTTTATTTCCTAACCCGTTTATCAATGTATTTTTAATATTTTTAAATTGTAAACATGATACGCAATCTTAATAAATACAATAGTCTGTTGATATTAAGCATTAAAAAGAATGTTTATCAAAGTGTATCAGCGGTAAGACTATACAGTAACCAAAACAATGAGCAGTCGAGAGCAAAATATGATGTTATTATTGCCGGCGGCGGAATGGTTGGATGCACGTTAGCTTGTGCTTTGGGTAAGGAATAATATTATGCTTTAAATAAATAGTATTTTGTATGTGTCGATTTAGTAAGGTAATATCGTTATTATAATAAACATTTTTTCCAATTTCAGGCAAGATGTCTCTACTGTCAAACTTAAAAGTACTTCTACTAGAAGGAAGCCCTGATCAACCTTTCCAATTGACACCTGGATACAGCAACAGGGTGGTGGCTCTAAACCAAAACACAAAAGGCTTAATGGCATCATTAGATGTATGGCAGCATGTGGAAAAGACGAGAGTAAGCCCTGTAAGGCACATGCAAGTAAGTTTATTGAGAAATAAATTGTCTTATCATGTTCACATACTATGCAGGCTATGTAGCGAACATGTTAATAATGTTCAAATAGGTATGATATAGGATATGCAGCAAAAATGATTATAAGTAACAGTTGAGAAGCATGAGATATGAGGAGTAGTAAGCTGCGTGAGGAAATAATTATCTATTATAATACAGAAATTATCAATAGTCATTTTTAATATTTTATTTCTATAATTTTTTTTATTTATTAATCTCGGAGTGTCTTGTACATAGAACGGGATTGTTTTGTCATAAGGTGTTAGCACGATTTTTTTGGTGCATTGGGTGCAAATTATTGTTTTGCTTTAGTAACATATTTTAAAAATTAATATAATTTATTATAGAAAAGTAATATTCATAAGGGAAGCCGGCTAGTACACACGTCGCACACCTTGCCTGTAATAAGTAACAATTCATGTTTAATGGTTACAATGTGATTATTGCTTTTTAAATTGTGATATTGTGTAACTATACTCTATACAAGTTGATTAAAATATATCACGATAGAAGATGATAGCAAAATGTACCTAACAAGAGGTCTAGTTTCTTAGACTACTAATATTGGCCTAGTGGGTAGAACCTAGCCTTTGCTTGGAGAATACTGTATAAATCATCCAATAACAGATAAAAAGTCCTGAGTTATATTTAAAATATAATTTTGCGGACCATTACTTTTAATGATTTTATTGTAGTTTAAATATTTGTTTCAGGTGTGGGATGCTTGTTCAGATGCACTAATATCTTTTAGCAGTGCAGATATTATGAATGATGATGTGGCATACATTGTTGAAAATGATGTACTTCTTCATGCAGTCAACACTGAACTAAAGTCCAATTCAGTTCAAAATGTTGACATAGTCTATGGAGCCAAGATAGTAGGATATGAATTGCCTAAGAGCAGCTCTGAAAATGGGGAATGTCTAGTCAAAATGAATGATGGAAAAAGCTATACCTGTAATCTATTGGTAAGTTTGTTTTTCAAATTTTTTTAACCCGGCTAAAAATATACAGAAACTAGATGTCCTGACTACGAAACAGAAAATAAATGGATGTGTTATATGACATAATTAGCATATAAGTCATTGTCGCCAAACTCACACAAATAGACCTAGAATAATAATAATACATCACACTACACTACACACAAAAAATTATTTTAAATGTATTTTAGTTGAAATGTTTTCTATTATAATGTTACCTATTCTAAGTGAAATGAAAGGAGATAGGCAAGTCGTTATACATTTACTGCCTGGTAATTAAAATATGCGGACAGAAAAAATATTTATTGTAAGTTGTACTTTATGAGCGTAAGAACAAAAAAAGCAATAATATTATACATCAAACTCGGGAGATAAAAGATAATTGATAAAATATAACCTAACCTATTGTTCAATAAATTGCTCTAAAGTCTAGAGGCGGTTTGCGGAAAAGCGACATCTATTAGTCAATTATGTATTGAAATTAATAACTAGTTTTTTTGGAAACGGAATATGCTAACAGATAAATCATAGATATAATATTAATTCAATTGTATGCTATGGATTTCCGCAAAGTAACGCCTGATTCTAATAACTATTTAAATCATAGATGTCGCTTTCATGTTACTAAAACCAAAAACAATAATTTTTCTTGGTATAAATATAAATAGTATAGAGGGATCTATTTCACACCCCAAGTAACATTTTTTTTTCATAAAACTAGTACTAAACTGTTGAATTATAGAAAAAGATAATAACTTTATACTCCAATAAAAAATAAATCTATGTAATGGGACACTAGATAGAGCTTTTACGCCTCAAATTGATAATTTACAGCATGATAACCATAGATTATACAGAATGATGACAACAATTACCACAGATAAGTACATATTTTGCACATGAATTTTCTGATATTTGGATATTTATAACTTTTATTCCCAAGTCCTAAAAATATAATATTTTTTTTATATAATAACTTTTTAATTACTATAAAACCACATAAAATATTCGAAACTTGGCCGCTCTTGATGGAAAATCGGGCAAGATTCGCCAGTGTCCTTTGACGAATCATGAACGAAAATAAGTAATCTTGAGAACGCTTGGTCTTGGTACGCGCCTACTTTACATATGTCATACTAAAAATTAATTTAGGATGGGATAGAAAATGTATGCTGTTTTTTTTTTTTTTAATGATTACATCAATAATATATTCTTATCACTAATTATTCCTCTCCAGCTTCTTTTCTATCAAATTTAATCTTGAATCTGTTGCATCTATTAATCTGTTAATTTTTTTCGTCAAATCGGAGAGTTGATTTTTAACGTCCACCATACAAATGTCTTGTATTGCGTTTATTGTTAAGGACATGGGTCTATTCCTAACGTCTGTAGTTGATGTAGTTCTTTTACGTCTTTCGACATTCTGACTTTCCGATGAGAATCGGTCATATAGGTAACTTTTCCTTTTTACAGTCGGTTGTCTCTCAATGTGTTCCCCGTCTTGGTTTTGTCGTATCCGACACTCGTAATTATTATTCTTACGAAAACTCTTTTTCTTTGTCTTTCGACTCGCTACCATTTTGTATATGGAGGCAATTAAATCTCTGGGTATCTGAAATATCAAATTTTTTTTTAATCATTATCATACATATTTTATAAGGGCAACATTTGATCGATTTTATCGTATTATTATTACGAAACTTTATATGTGTTTATCAAAACTGAACTCACTCTATTCTCTCTCGGGTCGTTGGGTCTTATATTCAAAGTTCGCATATTTGAAGCGGCTGTGAGTAGAGCGCCCCAACGTAAAACTGCCAGCAGTTGCTGTGGGGCACATGTGAGTAAGGAACTGAACAGCATACTTTCCAAATGTGCCACCAGCTGTGTCTGTCGCACTAAACGGTCTAACCCCGCGCTCTCTTGTAATGCCTGAAACAATATAAAAAAATAACACACGTTGTTATTTTCTTATGATATGGAGTAAAACCTACACCTACATCTACGCCTACAACCTACATCTATACCTCCCAAGCTACTCGCGCCGGCCAATTTTTTAAATAAATCAAACAGATTTTAACTGAACTCACTTATTATAAATATTTGATGGTCAAGTGACAAATTGAACACAGAAATAGTATATTTAAAATAGTATATTTATGAATTCAAAAATGATCTGTAAAACTGATTGTACTCCTGTATTATTACGTACTATATTTATTACGGACCGTTTCCTAAAGGTCTGTCTATATTGAAAAATATTAGATATTATCTAAAAGAAACGTACCTGGATATCGCTTACTGCTAAACCAACCAACAGATTTGTCAAAATGACCGTCACAAGCAGCACAAATATTAAAAACATTCCGTGTGCAGTGAAGGGGTAATGTATCTGGGAGTTGGTGCAGTTGCTGTAAAATATATCCTCGTATTCCAATTCCCCGGACATCATCATCACGGTCTTAACTAGTCCAGCGGGCAGTTTAAACGCGGGATAGTTACTGAATAGTACACTGAATGCGAGACCGAAAGCTATCAGTAGACAGCTGTACGCTAGGAGAAATGTTGCAAAGTTGACTGAAACTGATAAAACATGGTCGGTAAATATGAGAACACTACTTATTCGGGATAAAAAGCAGCTCGTGGTCCTTCTCTGTGGTCTACTCTATATATTTTGTGCCAAATTTAATCAAAATCGGCCCAGTACTTTCAGAGCCTATTTAATGAAAAGAAACAATTATTACCTCTTTAATGTTATTAATTTAAACTAAATGTTGCCCGCGACTTCGTGCGCGCCATAGAAGTCCCACTGGAACCGTACATTTTGCCGAAATAAAAAATAGCCTATGTCCTAATATCTGTGTTAATTTTCAGCAAAATAATTTATCTAGTAGTACCTTACCCGTAGTAAACATTTGTACGTAAAGCCCAAATGTAGGAAAACGTCCAACGATCATCATCAACTCGAGCCAACAGAAGAATATTGTGATGGCTGCCACGTCGTGTTGCCAGCCCGATGTGTTCATTTGTTCGAGCTCATCATTGGATTGTTTTGTTCCTCGGTACCAAGTCGGGATCTATAAAAGTCATATTATCATATCAGTCACTTTTAACCATAGTGCTTTATATTATTGAAGTATATAAGATTTTATTAATTTACAGTTTACAACCAAATATTTACAAAATCTTTCTGAATAAATTATATATTTATCAAACTTACCGTGCACAAAAATACTCCGAGTATTATGAACAACTGAAGCCAATTCTCCCATTGTTGTATGTAAGCAGACCAATCGAGGCATGCTTGAAAAATCTCTTTTGACAAGAAACATAAATTCAGCAGTAATATCAAATATTGCACTGGCCGAAGGTACGAGGGCACATCACAAGTGATATCTTCGCAGGAAAATATTTCTGCAATTTAAAAATTTTATTGAAGCGATTAAAATATTTATCTTACATTGCAATGTGTCAATTAAGAAATATTATACTTACGTAAAATATACACGCTGTATAAGGAGATAAATAAAGCGTGGTATACGAAGCTGAGAACAAAGAATTTCCTTATTCTTCTCCACTTGAGGAACAGAAATGTCTCCGCCACAGGGTGCTTTAAAACATCCTTGCGTCCAACCTCCACAAACGCAAGCAACAATTCCGCTTCTCCTCTCGCTAGACAAGGCACTAAAGGTCTGAAGTCAACAGTGAGCTCACAATCCACATCTCCAATCTCGTGCTCGCTCACGTGTACGGCATCGTCGAATTTACACATATACCGAGGAATGACATCCGGCACACGCCGGACGATGAATGATAATGCTGACACTCCACCATTTGTTCTCAAGGTTACATCACCATCGTAGTCTGGAAAAGTAAAAACTCTCAGCAGTCTCAGCGTTATATTGCACCGAGAAAAGGCTTCCTTTGAGAATATAATGCCATTTTTGGATGGTCAGCATAATATGACGAATCTTACCTAGAAGCAACAAGACGCACGATGAAAATTCATTTAGAGCAGCAATATGCAACGGTGTGTAGCCAAAATTATCAGCAGCGTTGGGGTCGGCCCCAGCGGATAGAAGTATTCTGGCGACGTCACACGCTCTCGCTCCTCTTACTATAGCTCCGTGCAGTGGTGTTCTTCCGTCTATGTCCCGGGCTTTAACGTTAGCATGCCTGGCCACCAACAGTTCCACGACCTCGATTGACTGCGCTAGGGTTGCTAAAATTGTAACAAAATAAAAAAAATATTTCTATCATTCCTTTTGCCAATGCTGGTACACTTGTAAGCTAGACTAATCCATTTCTTTTTTTTATTATTTTGACTGTACCTAGATGTAAACTTGTTTGTCCTCTCGAGTTCACCTCGTCGATCTGCGATCCATGATCAAGTAGTAGACATGCGCACTCTGCATGTCCATCTACTGCTGCCAAATGTAGTGCGGTAGCTTTTCCGGGGCCCAACGCAGCTCGTACATCTGCTCCGGCATCCAGCAGGAGTTTCATGCATGATGCAGAACCCAAGGATGCGGCAACATGCAGGGGAGTTTCGGTGAATACCTGGAATTCACATTTACCTTCTTCACTAAAATATCGAACAATAGCGACTAAAATATACTTCGATGAAATGCGTCAGATTGTGTATATTATTTGATCAGATATAAACAGCGCACCTGTGGTGTGTCGGGACAGGCGCCAGCTTCAAGCAGGGCGCTTACGACTTCCGGCGCGTCACTCAGTACGGCGTAGTGCAAGGGAGAGTGTTCGCTCAACCCTGCGTTCACATCTGCACCGTATTTTAGCAATGTCTGGAAGAGTAAATATAACATATTGATTACTTCGTTCTGAGAGACGCTGACTTTAAAAATGAGGCATATTTGAAAGAACTAACGACATTTTGCCCTTAAAGTAATCGAAGAGGCCTTAAAAACATTACATTCAACAATGATTTATCAGTAATTCATCATATATTCACCTACCTTAACACACGGTAAGGATTTGGCACTAGCAGCACAATGCAAGGGTGTTGCCTTTTTCTCACTAATCAAATCCCATTTGTTTGGCTCTGCTCCATTCTCCAACAACAGTTTCACACACTCCTCATTCGCTACCAAGCAACTAAAGTGTAAACAGGTCCTGAAAATAAAACATTAAATTTTATTCAATTTAAAAAAAACACAATCAAATTGCGAACCTCCTCCTTTTTCGAAGTAAACTAAACTAAACCTATCTTATTGGCCTCGTTTATTGAAAATTAGCGTTTTATGAGTACAAGATAGCAGTAGTTACTGTGTGCGACGTGTGGTTACTGCATATAACACGATTGACACAGGTTTCACGTTTAATTCAGATCCAATAACTATGCAAGTACCTATAGCTTAAAACTTCGTGACCTTGACTTATAGATCATGAATACCAACTTCTACTTATTTACGGACACGACAATTTTTTTGTCTGGGTTGTCTAAATTTCTTAAGATAGGTATAAAAATAAGTTCTGCAACTGACAAGCCAGAGCTTCCTTTTGATGGAGAGCCAGCCTTCGCTACTGCACGATAGGCATTCCAAAATCCTATACCATACCTGCCAGCATCATCACAGCTATTGGGGTCAGCCCCAACTTTTAAAAGTTTTGACAATAACGAGCATCTTCCCATCCAACAAGCGTAGAGCACTGCAGTTCGTATGCCCGAAGATTCTCCTTCGACGAACGTTATAATGTCCTCGTAGTGATTCGCTTCAATTGTATTAGAAACGTAGTCAGCATACGGTAGCTGTTTCAGTGTGTATTGAATTTCCTCTGGGAAAAATGAGTGTTTGTTAATAATATTGTTCCATGAATTTTATGAAAAACTGCATAATATCAATAAACAAATGAAGACTAGACCAGATTTATTAACTCAATGTAAACTATCCGAGCGGCATAATAATAGACACCTATTCTGAGTCTAGAATCTATGATAAATCTAAATCGACGGATGGTTAAGAAAGTCAAAAATATATCTGACTGTCTTTTAACATCATTATAACATAATGGTAGAGTTGAATAGAGACTAAGCAAGACCAAAAATAATGAGATAATTGTTCAAGTAACATCTTAAAGACAATATTGTCTTCAAAATCTTAAATTTTCTAGTAAAATTTTAAAGACAATAATATTGTCTTTAAAACGTGTAATAACATGCCAAGACGTAGTTTAGACCGGCCTCACTTTGTGGTTCGCAGAACTCTGTCGTCACTTCGTCGTTCTTTGGTCTGAGGTTCCAATAAGTACTGACCTAAGTCCTAGATTTCCCTGGATTTAAGCCTCAAAACTAGTACCTACTGACCTAACTCCCAGATGTCCCTGGACTTAACCCTCAGTCGGTCGCCCAGGTCGGCAGCGTGTGTGGACTCGTCGCTGGAGATGTAGCCGGCCTCTTCCGCGTCCTCAGAGCCTTCTCCCTCCTCGCTTATCTCCTCCTGCCATCTGTTCCCCTCCCGGAAACCCTATAGCGAAGAGTTTTGTTAAGTATTTACCAGCTACTGCAACATTGAGACTAAAGATTTAAATCGGTCGGGGGTAAAATAAGGTAAGGCTATCCTAATTCATTGAAATATTAAGTAGGCTGTTGGAATATACGTTGAAATCATGTAAAATCTACACATTTGAAAGTCCAAATAAAAGTTCTACGGCTACTAGGCAATATGCATAAAAAACTGTTGAAATATTATGATACAAAAACTTGCAATAGTGAATAGGTCAAAAAAAATATAATGCAACATGTTATATGCGTTCACAACATCTATTTATTTCGTCACATGAAAAACTATCATCTGGGAAAAGTTTTCTGATATCTATAGAAAACATGCACAAAGTCACACCCCCCATACATTTTGTTTTCGAGACACGTTTGGGTTTTTCACTCTCTTTGGTGTTCTAAGCGAAGGCATTTTCCCGAAAATCTCACGCGCATGGCAGGACAGCTTTCGCGCGCGCTTTCCGTGAAACTGAAGCTTTGATCACAAATAGTTTCAACTTCAAAACAATTATTAATCCGGCTCACTTCCTTTACGAAATTTGAAAAATTGTAATTATGACTATAGACTATACGAGCGTCGCCGTGATATAGTTTATTACATACAACTTCTAACGTCTAGAAAAGTTTATATCACCAAACTACTAAAACTATTTATATCGAGTTTTCATTATATATGTTTGTAGCAAAAATATAAAATGTCGTTCACTCAATATATTTTCAGGCATTCCAAGACGCGTGCTATTTAGATCTCATAGTTACAATCTCAATTAACTCTGTCTAAAAACATTATGTTATATTTTAAATTTGAGTTATCATATTATTACTGAACTAGAAGTTGACCGCGACATCGTAAGCGCAAAAGAAAATCCTACGGGAACCGTGCATTTCGCCGCCAATAAAAGTAGCCTATGTCCTTCCCCGTGGTCTACTCTATATTTGTGCCAAATTTTATCAAAATCGGTCCAGTAGTTTCGGAGCATGTTCGATGCAAACAAACAAACCTTTCCTCTTTATAATATTAGTATAGATAAAGTCATTAATTTTCCACAACTTAAATGCATACATTTTTCAGTCGGACAGCTAGACTATTTTTAACGGAACTAAATTAATTTCATACGTTTTCAATCTGCAAGTATTGCGTTGCGTTTGCGTCTTCTCTATGTATAGGTAATGAAAAATTTCTGGACTCGGCAACGACATTAACATATGGAGTCGATTTATATTTCTGTCCAATGAAAATATTATTATTATTTTTTGTCTTCAAAAAGTGATTTGTTTTCAAAGCTAACATAGCATATTTTTATACTTTCGCCTTCTTTTAATTCTGGCTAAACAAAATTGCACATAATAATTAATAATATAATAAGGTCAGTGAAAGATTGTATCGTAACTAGAAATTGCTACGAAGGAGACGATTTGAAGAAAATTGTGCTACCAAGTCAATGGTCTCGTAGCACAAAGCCTACAGATTTAATGTAAGTTCTTGTGTAGCTAAAAGCTAAAATGTTAAATTTTACGGATATTAGAGTAAATTCATCGATATTAATTTACCTGGTGTACTTGAGAACGTAAATATTTTCTATTTCTGCCCGGGCAATGTTTACATTTTTGTGGGCCACGCGAGTGCTTGCTTTTGTTTAGACATGTAGGTACGTCTTGCCGTAGTGTTTGCGCAGTAATTATTATCGCAAGTTTTAAAGTAGGGATTAGTGGTTCTTAATCAAGATTAATTTCTTTTATAAGATTATTAATCAACATCTTGTATCTGTGATACTTTTTTCTTACGACATCAGTTTGTAGCGTTTACTTATTTCATTATTTTATTACGAGACAAGCTATTAATTATTATTTATAAGTTCGACTGAATTCTCTTTTATGCTTATCACAATAGAAGCCACTGAGAAAACTTTTACGATCTTCACCAGGAGGTTTCTAATCAAGCTACGTAAGTCAGCATCCGAATTAATCGGTGATCACGCATCTTAGGTACTTATTGCAACAATCTGTAACATCAAATTCCTGAAATCCAACTAACGAACACTTTGTGAACTAAGAACTATGAATAGAACTCTCGGTTGTATGAAAACGTATAATTTACGAATTACGTGCCCGCTAGCCGCCGTAAGCCCATTATAATACCCAATTTAAAACGTTATTTTTGTAAACGGCATGGCATTTCGCAACCAAAATTTTATTGCGTCTTAAATCTGTTAGGAGAGTCGTCTATGAATGTATGACAAATAAACGTTATAATATTTTTTATTTTAAGGGTGTCACAGACGGGAAATATACTATAATCTATAGTATAATATATTAATATTATAAAGAGGAAAGATTTGTTTATTTGTTTGAATCGAATAGGCTCCAAAACTACTCGACCGATTTTGATGAAATTTGGAGTAGACCATGGGGAAGGACATAGGATATTTTGCATCGCGGCAAAATGCACGGTTCCCGCGAAGTTTTTTTGCGCGTACGAAGTCGCGGGGAACAACTAGTATATTATATTAAGATGCCTGGATATATTTCACACTAGCTGTTTCACGCGACTCCGCTCGCGTAAATAAAGTAGCCCACGGAAAAATTGTACTTTATGGGTATAAAAAGTAACCTATGTTTTAATTCAGGGCCTCGACTACTACAGTGGCAAATTTCGTCAAAATCTGTTTAGTAGTTTTTGCGTGAAAAAGTAATACTCACAAACTTTTACATTTATAAAAGTAGTAGGATTACATTGTCCGGTTACGGAATTCTGATCGGTTGATGAAAAATAGATTTAGACCTAAACACCCTCACTGCAGTTAGATATGCCTTTACTGCGCCCACTCGACAAGCTCCCAGTTATCTAGGTACTAAGTACGCATATGTACTTCCATGTTGAAAACAGTCTAATATTTGTGCAGGTAAATTTCAGTTTTCAATTTAAAAAGTTGAAATACCCATGTTAAAATATACCTAAGTCCCTCAGAATTTGAGTATATTTTTCGAAATCATAATGTTATGCGATCAAGTCTGATTCGCTAAGTCTGATTGAACGTGAAAGTGTGTGAGGATGGATGGATGTATGTATGGATGGATCATGTTTGTTACTCTTTCACTCAAAAACTACAGTTTTGTAGTATGTATCAGATTTTGATGAAATTTGGTATGGTAGTAGTTTGTGCTCGTGATTAAAACATAAGCTACATATTATCCCGAAAAAGTACAGTGTTCCCGTGGGATACTGTATTTACGCGGGCGGAGCCGCGGGCAACAATTAGTTTATAATAGTATTTAATAGAAATAGATACCAACTTATTTCCACAATTAGCAAAAGTAATAAATTACCTGTCCATTGCTGACTAAAGCTTCACAAATCATGACGATTCCTTTACAGTTTACGCTATCGCTTGCTCACCAAATTTAAAATGGCACTAATTATTCATTTAACCTGATTTCCGCGAAAAGATGTGCTCCACATTACAGAACAGTGCCAATTATCATTATAATAAACTTTAAAAGTTATAAATCTTCATTTCCGAAAAGATATTTTTTTTTTTTTAAATAACTTGTATTTAAACTTTGTAACCACTTTGCTACGTAACTTATGCGTAACTTTCTTTTTATGTTAGCGATATCACTCTTTTCTTTCATTCCCTTTCTTAGCGAATTAAATATATTATATCGCTCAGAGTAATGCGAAAGCACTGAGGCGACTACACCGTCTACACAGAATTCAGCCGTGATTCGTGATCCGTACTATAAAAATATGTAATTATATTGCATTCATCGGCTGTGTTTATTTGACAATTTCAATAGAATAACATCTATATCGGTGCGTTTGTATGGAATCGCTTTGTGGCCTCTATCAAGTATGAGTATCTGTTTATTATTAAACCATACCGGCTGGTATAGCCCGGGATAACATTAGTTAAGAATCTCAATTCTTAACTGTAGGGATTTGTAAGGACTTACCATTTACCTGCCCTAGTGTAGTGATGCGGGTGTCCCCGAGCGAAAGCAATCGCTTTACATCAAGCAGTCCTGTTCGTTTGCCCCGTATAGTCAGTTTTTAAATACCTTCATGAAAATTTACTAACCTGTTGTAATGTTTTGCAGATCGGCGCGGACGGCGCGAAATCGACGGTGCGCGGGGCGATGGGCGTGCAGTATCTGTCGTGGGACTACGACCACATGGGCATCGTGGCCACCTTGCACTTAGCTGAGGTCTGAGGGTCAATTCTGCTAAATAAATCCTGCGATTACAATCAAGTTCCGACACGCTAAAACTGTCAAACCGGTATCCTCGTAAACGTTAAAGCGGCGTCTAACACCTCCTGATTGGACCAAACGTCATAAAATCGGTTTATGATAATAAGTCGCTTCACTTATAATACAATCAAAGTAAAATAGAAGTCTACTTTAAATACGAGAATTGAGGTTCGGTTGTCGCTCCCCTAGCAAAATTCACCGCAATAAGCCCGAGAGAGTCGATAAGGTTTAAATGACACCTCATCGACTCCATTTATAGTGATGAACTGTTCTAGAGTTAATCGAGGAGGAAGCCTAGTATATTTTAAGGCATTTTGCTTGAGTAATGTTGACGATAAAATAGCACAAACTTAATTTTTAATGTATGTGTGAATTATTTTTGCATGCATGTATTTAAACTTGCGACAAAACAATCAAATTTTGGGTGTGAAAAAACCGAATATAGAATACTAAATTAACAAATTGGCGAAAGAATGTAAGTAACAAAAAATCCAAATCTGGCGACTTAATAATGCCAGTTTTGTTTACTGAATATTCCAAACTGGCAGACAGATATAATTTTGGCGAACAAATAACTATCTTGGCAACAATTTGAGAGTACACATTTAATTTAAGGATAGGCACATAATATTTTTTCCCTGATGTAGGTAATTCAAAAAACGTAATAAGCAGCAAAACGAGCGCCCATAAAAAAAACGTAAAGGCGCGTAAAAAAATCCCATTTTTAATTTTTTGCGGTTTCTAGGGGTGTAGATTATAAAAAAATCATTCATTTTGAAATTTCTAAATGGTGCATATTTATTTTTCTGTAAAATTGATATGGATGTCGTCTTCGAGGTTTTTAGGGGTGCTAAATACAAAAATGATATCCATTTTGAATTTCAAAGATAGCAGACATTAATTTTTAATAAAATGAATCTCCTTTCCTAGGATTAATTCAAAACTGTTTATTACAAAAATAAACACTATACTATACCATACTAAGGGTCTCAAAAAATGCTGTGTGAAGTAAAGAATTTTGTATTTACGATACCGTCATCAAAAAGATCATAAGCATCGGAATAAATTGTAATATAAAAGGTATTCTATGATCCTAAATAAATGTATATTGCAGTCTCAAAAATTAAATAACTATAAATATATTCTACAATCGAAAAACCTCGTGAAAGCTACGTGGAATATAATAAAATAATGCAACGGCAACTCAGACAGTTATACTCACAATATATCTAAAATAGTCAAAGACGATAATGTGATTACCAGTCCTATTGACATTGCTAAGACATTTAATTCATTTTTTATCGACATGACAAATAATAATTATAATATAAATTATACTGCCATTAATTTAAATAACAAAAATAATAATAATAATAATCATATACAATTATATAATAACGTTAATAATAATATTAAGACAATTTACTTGACACCAATATCTGACGCGCATATATGCAAGATTATAGACAAACTAAAAAACTCAAATTAAACGGGATACGATGAAATTAAAACCAACATAATAAAGCTTTGTAAAAATTTCATTGCTAAACCACTTACTCACGTAATCAACCTATCAATGTCCCAAGGTATATTCCCAACAGCTCTGAAATACTCAATAATAAAACAAATCTTCAAAAAGGGTGACCATACGAATTTAAACAACTACAGACCAATAACACTTATATCAATACTCTCACAAATGTTTGAAAAGTGTATGTTTGAAAAATTATACAGTTTTTTCACAGCATGTAATATATTAAAGCCGGAACAATTTGGATTTATGAAAAAGACTTAAACCATACATGCTTGTTTCTCACTTATTAAAAAAGTCTCTAAATGTTATAATTCTAAATCATTACTATTAGCAATATTTTTAGACATGACAAAAGCATTTGACTTCGTATCACATAATATTCTACTTAATAAATTACATCGCCAAGGTTAATACCTTGGCGATGTAAGCATCATAGAGCATCATAACAAAAATCTAGATCATTATTTTATAAAGAAGTTAGAAGTAGCCACCAAGAGCTCTAGACATGAATATAAATTAGTTGTGTCCAATCAAAGACTAGGCATTTGTAGTAGAAATGCTTACTGTATGGCCGTGTTGATATACAATAAACTGCCTGATTACTTCAAAAACCTTTCTGAGAGAAAACTTAAAAGAGAGTTACATGGATGGCTACGTAACAAAACATAATATTATACAATCAATGAATATTTTAATGATCGAATAGATATCATGTAACATTCAAACGTTAAAAATGACACTATATTTTATTAATTGGATTATATCTTATTGTTAAATCTGACCTTTTTACGTTTTTATAATTTTGACTATATTATTCATTAATGTAATTATAACAACCATTTCTAATCTATTAAATATTATAATCTAAATTAACTTTTAAATAACTATGAAAAACTGAAAATATATGCACACTATTTATGTAGAATATGTCGAACTCAATAAAATATTTATACACCTACTGTACCATATTCTTGGTAAATAAATGAATTTGAATTTGAAAATAATATATATTTTGAAATTTCAAAATGGCGGATGTTTTTTAATTTCTGTAAAATTCTTCTATCTTGGAATAGGTGCGTGCTACTGAAAAAATAATGAAAATTACCTCCACCTTAGAGACCTCGCAACCACATATTTTCTTCATGATGGGAGAAAAAGAAATTTGAAAATCCTGAATTTCCAACTTTTCTATACCTTTATACATTGCTCGTATCTCAATGTAGAGCATTTTCAATTTTTTAATAAAATCGATTCTATCTCGGAAACGGTGCATCCTTCTGAAAAAATAATGAAGATTTTCTCAAAAAAGATGTTTTTTTGAAAATCCTGAATTTACAAAAATTTATATATCTTTAAAATAGCTGGTATCTCGAACTACATAGCGTACTGTGATAATAATCATCAATCCTAATCAGCGTCCCCAAGAAAATTTAAAAGAAATTAATACTCATGTCATTTTTACGAAGAATAAAAATTAATTTTGGAAATTGAAATTGGAAGACAGCTTTGTAATGAGCACCCCCAGAAACCTGGAAAAGGACACGCTAACTTTATTAATTTCGGTGCCAGTTTGGATTAAATTTCGCCACCTTTTCTCTCCCGATTTTTGTATTTTTTTTCGCCTGAGTGTCTTCGCCACTTAAGTAATTTAGTCGCCAACATATTAATTCGCTGCTAAATTCAGTAATACAGTATGCTCATGTGCAGTCGCCAACTTTTTTTGTTCGCAAGATTATAGATATCCCATTAGTTTTATTTTATTCTATGAGTACGCTGTATGGCTTTTTGTTAATTTTAATTTCGCGCCTTTATGTCTTTGGCTACCTTATAGTCTACACTTTATGTTCGCTTTCTCTGCTACTTGACACTAACTGTGGTTGTAAAACTTTAAGTGATTTCGTTAAATAAATTGGTAAATACGAGAAAGCCGGACTTCCATTTATTTAAAAACATTATCAGGTTTTTGGCGCCAGGCTTTTTAACAATGGGGTTACAATATTATGCAGACTAAATACGAAAGTTTTATGCATTTCACGTTTGATTTCTTCTATCAATAAGTAACTATTGTGTACATATTGTGTTGTCATAAGTATAAAACTAATATTAATTGATATTCGTATATTCCAGGAGTCAGACAACAACACAGCCTGGCAACGGTTTCTGCCGACCGGTCCCGTGGCACTACTGCCTTTGGACTCTACGAGAAGCTCGCTAGTGTGGTCCACCTCGCCGTTACACGCTAAAGAGCTGTTGAAACTATCGGACGAGAGTTTCGTTGATGCTCTCAACGATGCCCTAGTAAGAATATTGTGATTATATTATAGAAATAATTTTCGTTTTCACAACAGTGTAAACGTAGTGAAAATGGAACAATGATTGTGTTTTTGTGTTCAGAGTAAAATATGTTAAAATGTGTAAATAATTACTAAAACGTCCTAGTTCATAGTTGTAAGGCAGCGCCACCTATTGGTCAAATTCGTAGTTCCATTGTCAGTAGGTTTACGGGAGGAGAGTGACACTAATTAATACTTATGGGACACTAGGTACACTCAATCTACAGAGCATGTATGGGCAATACCTACTTTTACAGTGGCTATAAGCAATAAGTGAAGATTAAATCGACGTTGTAAAAAACTTTTTTAAGTTGTACACTTGTACAGTAATTGTATGGGTGGATCAAGTGTCGTTAATATACTTATTATAATTCCCTGTATTTAGTTGTAGTAGGTAAATTAGTATTATTTTTTTCACTGATATTCTGTTGGATGTCGCAGATTGCTGTAGCCAGAAATAAACCACCTATACCAGTGCCAATTTTTTCCAAATAAGATTCAGTTTTCAATGTTCCTGGGTCATGGATGTGTAATAAATATGTTTAAAATGAAAAAAAAAACTTAAATATAATAATATGTATAGTATAAAAGTATTAAATATACTTCCCGTTGTCTGCTACCCGTAACACAAGTTCTTCGGATGCCTACCACGGGGCCAGATTTACGTGGTGTGAACCGTCCATAGATATTATTATTATAATTCTGTTTATACTTTCAGTAAAAACGTAATATTAAGTTGTTTGTCTATTTTAACCGTCGTACTATATTATAACTTATCTCACTTACTCCACCAAGTGGAAGCAATACCCCCGCAACAGTGCGGTGGATGCGGCTACGTCGTGGGTGGGTCGTGGCTGCGGCGCGCGGGATTCCAAGATGGCGTCACGCGGCAACTCCCGCCTAGTGTGCGGGCTATCGCGCCCCGCTCCCGCGCCGCCTTCCCCTTCGGCTTCGGACATAGCACGAGATATGTCGCACCTAGCGCAGCTTTGATTGGGTAAATATAGTTTTGGTATTTTTTAATATTATTGTTATTAGTATTCTGTCATTTTTTTTTATTTTATGATTTGGCTTGAAAAGACATTATAACCATCAATTTTCATTTTTCACCTTTCTAAGACTAACCCCCATTGTTTATTAGCGATATTAGTAGTGTGATAATCTTCAACACTCAGTGGTCGATAACACTTTCACACATCACCTGTGGGTTGTAGGGGTAGGCCCAGTATGTAGTACTTGGGTGAGTTGTATGTAGTAGGTGTAGGTAGTTGCAGATGTAGGTGTGTAGTTTGTACGTGTAGGTTGTTGGTGTAGAAGCTGTATGTGTATGTACCTACATATGACTACCTAGTTATTTGTTTATTCTAGTTCATAGTTATGACACAACAACGTCTGTTGGGTACAGCTAGTTTTCATATAATAATAAGAAGAAGATTAACCCGGTGTCGTAGAGTCGGAATGGCGCGCGGGGTTCCAAGATGGCCTCGCGCGGCAAATCCGGCCTAGTGTGCGGGCTATCACGCCCTGCTGCCAGCATAGTAGTCCAATAATATTAGCGACTAGCGTAAATCTCGGAATGAGAGGTAATAAGCTGGCAACCCGTATACACCATTCTAGTCAGTTTTGGAACTCTTATACTTTAAACGAGACGATATTGTATATATATATCGGTATCTCGGCAGCGGCTACAAGTATCACCATGAAATTTAGTATGTAGGGAGTTTTGGGAAAGAAAAATCGACGTAGCTAGGTCTTGTTCCTTAGAAACTGCGCATTTTTAAGCAATATATGTTTTTTTCTTCCGTCGTGCAACAATATATCAATAATTTCGACTCTCTTACGTCAGTCTGATTGGCAGCTTGGTATGCATACCTACGTTAGATTTTTTCATTGTTTGGAAATTTGGAATGTGGTGGATTCGAATCCCGGTAGTATAAATATTATTGTGATTCCTATTATTTATATTTCTTTTATATCTTTTTTAATTTATTTTTAATTATTTTATCGTTGTACTAAAACTCTGAGCAAAGGTCGGTATCCCATGTACTAATATTTAATTACCTACTATTGTCGGACCCTTTTTAGATTTCTCCTTTAGAGAGATGCTGCTCCTGTCCTCTAGTATCCATGGCTGCAAGATGACGTCGCGACTAGCGCGTCTTGTGGCCAGAGGACTGTGACTATACAAAATTGCCAAAATTTCCATCCAGGATTCCCTTAGTACTAAGAAAATAAAAAATATTTGAGTTTGGTTTACCAACAAATGAGTAAGATACTCACTAGATTTAAACTAGATGGACAAAAAAAATTCATACACTCTATGGTTCACAAAAAATCTACAGAATATTCTTCAATTTTAGAAAATAAAACGTCAAAGGCTATAAAAAAAGTGTGTGAGTCAGCTCCGACGCACGACTGGAGTTTACTCTAAAAAGTAAAATTTGGTGTGCAATGCAAAGCGACCGACGCATCTTCGGCTAACATCGTGTGACACCGTACCGTCTGTTCATACCCCGGGCTTATATATGAAAATCGTTTCTTAAGTAGTAAACTCCAATAGCATTGAATATGTTACAGAGACGCCGCGCACCGCGTGCATCCGCTGGCGGGGCAGGGCGTGAACCTGGGCTTCGGCGACGTCCGAGACCTCACCAGCTACCTCGCCGACGCGCTATATGCAGGATTAGACATAAGTATGTAATCAGGGCAATAGGCTAGACGACAGACTTTTTTAGCATTAATAAATAGTACTCTTGAATGTGAGTAAGATCTCAGTGGAAACAGTACATATAAAATCAATATTTTCAAATATACAGCGATAGATGTATACAAAATGTAGTTGTGTAGTTGTATGTAGCTGAGTAGATGTCACATATTGGTCCTGCAGTGCAGCGTGCTTGCTCGCAGCAAAATGCTGAGCTGGGGTAAATTTTTGGCGTCTCACGACACATAGTCACCTTTTTTCAGTGTATATTGTTTTCGTTTATTCTTGTCTTTGTTTTGTATATAATGTGTGTTGTGTGAACTGTGATGATCAATATAAAAGTTTTTCTTATCTCATCTTATCAAAATTTCGCAAGTCTTATGAAAACGCTCCATACAAAAGTCGTACTACAAATCTCGAAAGGACATTGAAACCATTTTATACATTCTTGGGCTAAGAATGTAATAAGATAAAACATACATGTATAGATAGAATTAGATTAATGAGACCCTTGTGGAAAAATCTGCAACTTTTGGCAATCTGAGAACAAATCTATGAGCTGTTTAGTGAAAGTGAGGTTATGTTTCAATACTAATGAAATAAACTTTTTAACACAGTATATTAGGGGGAGAATGCGTGAAATGCCAAAATAATAGGTTATTATTATTGATTATTATTATGCCTTAAAATTAAAGATCTGTTATATCTTTATTGTTTTCAAGTCATCATAATAATCAAAAAAGCCGTGTGGTGTCCTGGGACACCGGATAGGAACGAAGTTCCTTATTATAAAAATATTAATTTTAAGTTATATTCGAGGTATAAAGAAATAATAAAGACTATACATAAAAATCTTACGTTACGGACGTTTTTCCCCGGCTAGGGTCCCCCTTCGCATCGCCCCATAAGGAACTTCGTTCCAATAAATATATATTTATAAGAATAGATTAATAAGAAACAGAAAACAGGACAATTTTGATGTAGTAAAATATAGTTTATTCGTCTTGTATAAATATTAAAATGTCGTCAAGAAATTATCCAGGTGGTGCAATATGATCTCGATACCTTGTCCAGGTACCATAATATTATAAATAACATGAGCATTGAGCACTCAGCAGGCTCCAACAGTTCGTCTGCTCACTAATAACTATGCAATTACAAGAGAAGCGTACATAAGAATAGCTGTATTTCCTCTACGACAGACGTAGACTAAAATAATTTTTGTGACCCGGATTCCTTTTGTATTAAAGAAGTGATCGTTGAAAATAAAACTATTTAGGAGGGCACACAAAACCCAACAACATGAAACGCATTAGAAAACACGAAACGAGTGAATCGAAAGGTCAACGGCCTATACAAAATTGACAATTATACACGACTTGTGCAAAAAGTATTTAATGTAATACTGAAATCGATTAAATAAATGGACGATATCACGAAACCTAAACATCATTTTTTTCTCGGCTCCCAGATTGAGAATTGAGCTGCTTTTTAGATTTTAGGACAAAAAAAGTCGATTTTTTAAAACCGTATCTAGAAAACATTTCATTTGGTGTTGATGTTCAGTCTCCTTTGTGTGTTTAAGCTCATACTTACTATAGTGAATGTTTTTGTTTATGATGTTGTTTTTTAACTTATTTAGCAAAAAAAATTATTTTGCATTTTTTTGATGTACATAATACTTCTATATTTCTGAGTAGTAATATATTTTAAACTAAATATTTTAATGAAGTCGTGTAAATTTAATTTGCACTTTTATTGTATTTTGTATACAATATATATATATATATATATATATATATATATATATATATATATATATATATATATATATATATATATATATATATATACCCCTATTTGTACATCCTACCATGAAGGAATTATTACTAATATTACTAATATTATAAATGTGAAAGCTTGTGAGGATGGATGGATGTTTCTTTGTTACTCTTTCACACAAAACACACACAAAACTACTGAACGGATTTTGAAATTTGGTATGGTTAGTAGCTCTGGATTAACACATTAGGCTACTTTTTGCCCCGAAAAAGTACAGTGTTCCCGTGGGATACTATAATTACGCAGGCGGAGCCGCGAGAAAAAGCTAGTATAGAATAATATTATGGTCGATCATCAGTTGTAGTCAAGTATCATTAATTTAATGTCAAATGTCGCAAGACGGTCTATACTCTATAGCCTTTAAGTATAAGGTAAAAATGTCCCTACAAAAAATATTTTCTTCATTACAAAGAAAGTATGCTTCGCCTGTCTTCTTCATCATTCATCTTCGATATTTCCAGATGACCCGTCCTGGTTGGGGAAATATGAGAGCACGCGGCAGCGCCACAATGTGCCCACTCAGCTGGCGATCGACGCGCTGTACCGCCTGTACCGCGCCGACCTGCCGCCGCTCGTGCTGGCTCGCAGCGTCGGCCTGCAGCTCACCAACGCGCTGCACCCGCTCAAGGTAATACATAATAAACCTTTATGAGTAATAAAGACGTCGAGGCTAGAGACGTCGCACTCCAGTTCTTCAGTGTGACCTGTTGCTGGTCACACTGAGGAACTGGAGTCGCTGGCTTCAGTACCGGAGTTAAAGCCGCGTGGGTGCGCCTGCCTCTACGTCTGTCTAGTAGCACAGGCTCACATACTGCACTTCGACGATTCCCAAACGAAACATCTTACGATATAAAGGATGTATGTTTCAAGTGAACATAGTTTATAGATAGATATAGATTTCTCTTACTATATATAATATATATATAGATAATAATGCCATTTGAAAAATTCACTCTGTATGTATGTACCCCCTATGTACTAATAAAAATATTTACACAACTAATAAGCTATTCAATGTTGCTGTTTTTGGCTACTATGTTGTAAAAGTTATTTCAGTCTCGCTTCATAAACACTTTAACCAGCTTTGAAACCCTCAGTAATATAATATATAACTCCCCCCCACCGATTTCGGTGACGGTGGCCGGTTTCATTGAAACCAGGCCAGTTACGCAGGAGAAATTTTATAATGTTCAAGTGTGTGCGCAGTACACAAGAGCACTCTCTCTTCCTTTCCTCTCATAACCCAGTGGGACGGATAACTGACACGACTGGCAGGATATCAGACGCAATATCGACTTTTTACATGCCCATCCGACCCATGGATCATCTTTCTTCTCAGACAATCAGGTGATCAGCCTGCATTGTCCTAAACAAATTTGGAAACAACATATTCTGTTGTTTCAATGCGGGAATCGAACCCGCGACCTCCGAGTCGAGAGCCAAGCTCTAACCACTAGACCACGGAGGCTGTTAACCCTGAGTAATATTTCAAACATAGTATCCTTACTTTTTGCACTTGTAGTTTGCTATTCAATGTTGCTGTCGTTGGAAATGAGTTATTTTAGTCTCGCTTCACAAACACCTTAACTACGTTTAAACCCCAGGACACAGTACAGTACACACAAATATTTTTAAACGTAGTGTACCTACTTTTTGTATTTGTAGTTTTTTTTAACAATACCCTCATTATTATTTTTTCATTTTCAGAAATTTATAATCTCCCATGCGACCACATAAGCCTCCTAGCAAGAAACGTCAGTAAACTCTGGTATAGCTATAAAGAATTATAGAATTAAATTGTCTCAATTTATGTAAATAAATATTTATTACTGATTACATTTTCTCGTTTTATTACAATGATAGTGATTTGATTCTTTTAACTCTGATTGGGTTCACGAAATTTATGATTTATTATAATCATGTTACACACTAGATGTTGTCTGCGATTTCGTACGCGCAAAATGAAATCCCGCGGGAAACATACATTTCGCTGCGATAAAATGTAGCCTATGTGTTAATTCGGAGTCTCAACTACTACCATGCCAAATTTTGTCAATATCCGTTCAGCAGTTATTGCGTGAAAGAGTACCAAACATCCATACATTCAATTAACTTTCGCGTTTAAAATTTTAGGAAGCATAAACGTATTTGCTTTTTAGCCTGACTTGATTTTAAGTGCGCACAGTTTCCGACTGTTCTGCAATTATTACTAGATTTTTAACCTACGATAAAATCGGAGGAGGTTCTTAAGTCAACGCGTATATTTTTACAATAGGGATGTTGCCTAGGGTGGAATGCCACATTTTTATAAAATAAATTTTAAAATTGTTGATTACAGATACATAAATCTAAAAGAAGGAGGTATTTAGATTGACGCGATTAAAAATTTTATGCAAATGAAAAATATTGCCCATCTCTTTCTCGCAAAACGATTTGTTACGTCACAAGTTGCTACCGCCATACATTTTGTAATGAAAATCTATGGTTGCAACTCGTGACGTCACACGCCGATATATCGCTCTCTTTCATATTGTAAATTTAAATTATTGGTATCTTCGTTATGTTTTAAGATATACGAAAATGGGTTCTAGATTATTTAATAACATGTTGTCTAACATCGAATAGACGAATAAAATGTTTAGGCAACGTGCCTGTTAGTAGCTGGGAGACCGAGCTTTGCTCTGTGTTTTAGTAGAACGATTAAATAATAAAAAAGAAATAATAAGAATCACAAAAATATTTATGTTACCGGGATTCGAACCCACGGCGAGAGATCAGACGCAGGATCGACTTTTTACATGCCCATCCGACGCATGGATCATCTTTCTTGTCAGACAATCAGGTTGATCGGCCTACGTTGTCCTAACCAAACTTGGATATAACATTTTTTGTTGTTCCAATGCGGGAATCGAACCCACGACCTCCGAGTCGAGAGCCAAGCTCTAACCACTTGACCACGGAGGTTGTTTAACACAACAAAAAATGTTATAACATCACAACAATGTTATCACAGCAATAATTATATGTAGGTACGCATACCAAGCTGCCAATGACTGACGCGGTGAGGCGACTTGTCAGACGGTGCGCCGCACGGCGAAAACCGATCCGTGTAAATGGCTCTTGACAGTGCTCATACAAATTTCATTCCATAACGTTACGTTTACGCCGCTGTCAAATGTTCCATTTGTGCTGCTAGGCCCCCCATATGAGTACAATAATGTTCAGTACTACCATACCAAACTTAAGCATACTTACATCAAGATTTATAAAGAACCAGTAATTTTGTGTAACATTGGCTAACTAACTAGGTTTAGCCTGACCGGCAGGTCGCTAAGATTCAGTTCGAATTGTACATCCTTCAAATACAAAGTTATCAGCACCTTAAAAGTTAACCTTAAAACTTTAAAAAGCTAAAAAAGAACGTAAATAACATTTTTATTATATTTTAGAATAAAAAAATATAACAGTGTTATATTATTTTTCTCATGAATGTAATAATATGTAGATTGTAGATTTCATTCTTAAACCTTTCTATATAATCTCTAAATCTCGCTATACCGATTTAATTTTTATATACGTAGCAGTGGTGCGGACGTAAGTGTCGAAATTATTGATATAGGTATTGTTGCACCACGAAATTAAAAAAAACATTTATTGCTCCCCCAAAACTCCCTGCATACTAAATTTCATGGTAATGCTTGTAGCCGTTGACGAGATACCGATTATATATACTTATACAAGATCGTCTCGTATAAAGTATAAGATGTAAAAGTGGCATGAAAATTAACTAACGAATAGATCATTAACAGAACAAACTCATTAGATTCCAATGACCATTCAATGACGCTATAATGAGAGTTAATATTATACAAATGTTAATGAATAATCAATTACCTAAAAGGCTGTTACTTAATTAGGAATAAAGAAATGAATGTATTTTTCTGTAGAAATATTATGTCGATCATAATTCATAAATGAATAAGTATCTCTTATCGGGCATACCTACCGCTTGACTTTTTCCATTTGTTTTTTAAACTCAGGTCCATTCGATAAAAGATGGCACCATTGAAACAATCTCTAATGATAGTTTATGCAATCTACATTATCCAATTAACTATACGTCTATACTAATATAAAATATTATCAAGAGGTAAAGTTTTTAAGGTAAAGTTCTCCTTTTGGCACTCACTAGTCAGTACCTACTAACCGAACCACACATAATTTCTTTTCAAGTAAAAATAATTTAATAATTTTGTTAAAGAACAAGGTTCTTTGCTCGACGTTCATAGAACAAGCTAAGATTGTTGTCATTTAAAATATGGGATATAATTAATCGTGCGACTAAAAAATATCTTGGCGACTGCACAGTTGCATACTGTATTACTGAATTTGGCAGCGAATTAATATTCGCTACAATTCAGTAATACAGTATGCAACTGTGCAGTTTAGTAATTTAGTCGCCAACATGTTAATGTTGGCAACTAAATTACTAAACTGGCGAAAGCACTCAGGTGACAAAAATAAAAAAATCGGCAGATAAAAAAAGGTGGCGAATATTAATACAAATTGGTACTGAAATTTATACGTTGGCGACTTAATTTCCGAGTTGGCGACCGTTATACGATATAAGCAGCTGTAAAGCCAGATTTGGTTGATAAAAAATGGCTGCTAAAAATCACAATTAATAGGCTACGAAAATTCACGATTTTTGGATACTATTGGGGTTTGTTAAATCCTTTGGTATAGGTGTCGTTTTCAAGGTTTTTGTTGGTTCTGAATATGAAAATTATAAGCATTTTCAAATACAAAAATGGCGTAATTTTTTTAATCAATTTTATATGTTTGTCATTTTGAAGGTTTCTGCGAGTGCTCTTTCTAAGTTTTCGGGGGACTGATTGTAAAAAGTCATGCATTTCGAAATACCAAGATGGTGGACTTTTTTTTTAAATAAATTTAATGTAGGTGTCTGTTTCTAGGTTTCTGAGGGTGTAGATTACAAAAAATCATTAATTTTTAAATTCCAAAATGTTAGTTTTTTTTTTGTAAAATGTATATAAATTTTACAAAAAATATAAACCTGAAAAACCTAGAAAAATTACGCCCATGTAGGCGTAATTTTGCCAGGTTTTTGGGGGTGCTGAATACCAAAATGAACGTCTCATTTTGAAATTTCAAGATGGCGGACATTTATTTAAATAAAATGAACATACCTAAAACCTTTTCCAGGTTTCAGGGGTGCTGATTACAAAAAAATATGATTCTTTTTGAAATTTCGAAATGGCGGGTTTTTTTTATGTAAAATTAAAATGGGTGACATCATCAAGGATTTTTGGGGTTCTAAATACGAAAAGGGCATCCATTTTGATAAGGTGAATATTTATTTTCATTAAAATCACCATGGTGTTCTTCTCATTCCTGAGGGTGCTGATTACAAAATTGAAAAATCGAAATGGCGAATTTTCATTCCTCGTAAAATTAACATGTGTTAATTTAAAATTTCTCAATGATTAGGATTGATGATTTTTATCACAGTATGTTATGAAGTTTGAGATACCTAATTTATATGTAAGCTATATACATTTTGGATATTTTTATTTTAAATTATTTATTTTACAATTTTTTTTGCAAATTTAATTTCTTCTCATCATGAAATAACGATATGGTTACAGGAATACTTAGGGGGAGAAAGTTATCATTATTTTTTCAGTAGGATTCACCGTTTTCAAGATAGAAGCCATTGTAGAAAAAAAATGGGAATGCTCTAGATACGAGATTTTCTAACTCGTCTACTTTAAAATTTCAAGGTAACCTTGAAATACTTTGATAAACTTTCTCGAAATAAATTGAGTTTGACTCCTCAAAAATCTCCTTTTTGAGGAGTCAAACTCAATTTATTTGGGAGGGGGTCAAGAGGATATACGTAAAATAAATACCTATGTCCGCCATCTTGGAATTTTAAAATGAATGTCATTTTCGTATTCAGCGCCCCAAAATCCAGAAAAACGACACATGTACATTTTACAAAAAATAAAAACCGACCTTACCGATTTTTTTTCAGTAGAACCCAGAGCCTAAACTACTATTAGTTTAGGCTCTGGGTTAAAACTTAAATTAATTGCGTGAAAGAGTAACATTTATAGCAGCAGTAGGATAAATGTTCGTATCTTGTCTTGTTCGTATAGTATCTTGGAAATTTAAAACATGACTTTTTGTAATCAGCACACCAGAAACCTACAAAAGGACACCTATATTAATTTTAACAAAGATAAATGTCAGCTATCTTGGATATTCCAAATGGATGACTTTTTTGTAATCAACACCCAACCAAAAACTTAGAAAAGGACATCCATATTAGTTTAAATAAAAAATTATGTCCACCATCTTGGAATTTAAAAATGAATGTCATTTTCGTTTGAATGTATTCAGCACCCCCAAATTTGACAAAAATAAATATGCGTATTTTGAAATTTCAAAATCAATGATTTTTCACCCCCAAAAATCTAGAAAAAGACACCTAACTATATTATATTCATTCTATAAAAAACACTTCCGCCATCTTGGTATGAAAAAATGTAATTTTGTACGCTCCTTTACGATTTTTCGATGCACCCTCGGTTCACTGCTTAGTATATTTTTTCAATTACCTACATTAGGTAAAAAATATGTGCCCATTCTTGAATTAAATGTTGTACTCTTAAGTTGTCACCAAGGTGGTTATTTGTTCGCTAAAATAATATCTGTTTGCAAGTTTGGAATATTCAGTGAACAAAACTGGTATATTTAGTCGCCAGATTTGGATTTTCTTGTTTCATTCTTTCGCCAACTTGGAAATTTAGTGTTGCATATTCGGTTTTTTCACACCCAAAATTTTATTGTTTTGTCGCAAGTTTAAATGCATGTCTTAAAATATTTCATGTAACGTGTAAGAATCCAGTCTGCAAACAGGTTCCTTCTTTTTCGAAGAAATAATAATTACAATTCGTTTTTTTTTTTGCAATAACAATACAGGAACCCTTACTTATGTCCAAGTAACACAATAGATTAAACTTACCTTTGTACGTTAAGAATATTGTAAGAAATAAACGGATACTCGATGGGGTCTTGAAACAAAAACTAGTTTTAGGAATGCTCCCGTCAGGTAAAGAAATATCAATTATGGGATAACTAAGACTGTTTTGGCTAAATGGCTAGGTGTAAGGACGCGTATATATGACCGTGCGGCGGCCTCGTCTTACTGGGCCCTAAGTATATTCAGTCTGCACAAGTTGGCTGGCTTTATGTATATGTAAAACTTATAGAAATCGAATTTTAATACGAACGGCAAATGAGCAGATGGATCTGATTGATAATTGATTACAGTCAGGCGATCCACTGCTCTTTTACCGATGTTGCCCATGGGCACAAGCTACAAGACGTGCGTTATCTGTCTTGCCACGCCGTATTAGGCTTCCAGTAAACTCTCAGTCGGCGAAACACATCACAAGTGCTAATTTACGCCGCTTTTCTGTGTGACCCGTGTGGTATGGTCTTCCGTCATACGGCACACTCCATTCGTGCGTAGTAACGGACAGTTTTGTTCTGGCGCATGCTTAAGCAGAGTTGTTTTTCTAGATAAGTAATATCTATCCATGTTAGGCAAGTCCACTGGCGCATATATCTGCGCATATAACGCCTACGCTACATAACACCAGTGCATCTTTAGCAATATGTATTGATTTAGAATGCGTTTACTTCTCGAATGTTCTAACTAGTAGCACTGAATACGTAATAGTACAACTAGAATGTATAGTTACCTAGTATACTTTGTAGTATGTAGATATAACTTACCCCTTGATACCAATATCTCTATTTGTAGAACAATTTTTCACTACTACTAAATCTTACGAATATTATATCCTACTACTATTATAAAGTGAAAGTTTATGAGGATGGATGTTTGTTACTCTGTCACACAAAAACTACTACTGAACGGATTTCAATGAAATTAGGTATGGTAAGTTTATGCTCTGGATAAAACATAGGATATTTTTCATCCCGAAAAACTCAGTGTTCCCGTGGGATACTCCGCCTGCGGGCAAAAGCTAGTTATTTATCATTTAAAAACGCTAATTTCGAACCCTCGAGTTTATACTTCTGGATCTGTGAGACCCTGTGAGCCTTTACATTATAGGGGAGATTCGTGGGTCTCCCCTATAGGGGAGACCCACGAATGCGTGAGAAAGTTCGTTAATTCGTCAGTAAGGTCACACGTCGTCTGTGTAACAAAACATAATAAAGGTCGATTTGTTGCCTTCACTTTAGGTTTCCTGATGAACTAAAGTAATAAAAAAAACCGACCAAGTGCTAGTCGGATTCGCGAACAAAAGCTTCCGTACAAAACGGCAACAATATGGCAAAAAAATCACGTTTGTCGTATTGGAGCCTTAATTAATTATTATGTATATTCTGTTTTTAGTATTAACTGTTGTTATAACATATAGCAGTATCAGAAATACATGATATCTATGAAAATTCCAACTGTCAGGTTAGCTATCACGGTTCATGTGATGCAGCCTGTCATTGTGGTGACAGACGGATGGATACGGATGGATCGGTACCATTTTTACCCTTTGGGTACGGAACCCTAAAAATTTACTATGAGTTGTTCAATAATTAATCTTCTTTCACAGGTCTGATTCTTACATAAGCACCTTGGCCTAATGCCTTCCATCATCTTTGTTCAATATTCATTAGTCATTCGAATACCTTTTCCCCGTTCGGATTTACCCATAGGTTTCCATCAATAGGTTTTACCAATCAAATCATTGGCGTTTCTTTAGAGAACATGGGGTGTTACTTTGGAATAAAGGTAAAATTAGGTTAGATGTAAGCGCAGGTGACACCTGGATTACAACGGTGTAGGTCGCATTTTATCCGCAGGAGCCAGGAGGCCCTACCTCCTGGCTCCTGAAAATAATATGCGACCTAAGCTGTAAATAATAATAATCATTTATTTACCCAAAGCTTAAATCTAGGTAACGATTTCACATTTACAGAAATAATATTATAGCAGATAATCAACATCACAATACAAACATAAGGTTAGGGCTTAAAAGGTGACATTATTTAGTAGATCCCTGACTTCGAAACTATTATAATGTGATATCGGAGTCAGTGATTCCCTCTGTTGAAGCATATTATAACATCATTTACGTGCTCCATATTTTAATTTTTTTTTAAAAGCAGACATGTAACATGTTTGTTGGGTAGATAGTAGAGAAAGAGAAGAAAACCATAACGAAAAAAAAGTGCGTGTGTATGTGTGTATTAGTGTGTATGTCTAGTTGTAGTTGAGTACGTACGTATGTGTACGCTAGCCCTACGACGATTTCATAGGTTCAGTAGCTAGGTACTGCTAGGGTACAAGTATGTGTGTGAGTGTGCGAAATAGGTACCTACTTGTGATATTTAAACTAATTTCAAGGAAAATTAATATTTTATTACCTACCTATCCACTTCTACATAGATCTCTATTATAATAATTAAGTAGGTACGGGAGAAAATGTATAATCTAATAGTAAGTACCTATTTTGGTTTGTGATCACCCCTTTTTTAAACAGCGTGCTGCGTGTCAAGAACGCCCAATGACTACTATTATTGATATAAAATTATATTTTCAAAGCAATCATGCCAAAATATGAGTAACAGAAACATAGTCGTATCGGCTATTTAAAGGTTTTATTGTTTTTTTAATTATTGTTTTCCTATAATTTGTACTAAAACAGGGGATTTTTTACAATTCATAGTACGAACGTATACATTAAGTCTGCTCCACACTTGAATGGACCGCGAAAATGGCGTGAAATATATGCAAAATTGTTCTTTTGCAGTTCTCGCGCGAATCGCGTGTGGTGTTGAGCGGGCATAAAATATAGCTGGGCTTACTAGGTATAATAAAAATAATGTGCACGTACTACGTAAGTACCAAACTGGTATGGTATGATGACGGTAAACAGAGAACAGCAGAACAGTAATGACTAAGGCCGCCTGGCGAGTTATTTGCGTTGCGTTGACGCAAGGGCTGTCAGTCGTTATAATATATTTTTTTAATAGATTCATGGAAAAGAACTTGGTTTTTATCTCTATAATATAATGACATGTTTTACCAATTCATAAATGACGTGCAAATAGAAAACTTGAAATTTTTAGATTATAAAATTGCATTTATTAAAAAAATATATACTTTGAAAAAAAATCCCCTCGTTTCTGCATATTCGAAACGCTTTATAGTAAGCAGACATAGATAAGTAAATTCGTATACATTGTAAACGTATTCATTAAGTTAAAAGCGAACGCGAACGGTCGGATTTCAATGCGCGTGACCACGGCGCGTACGCGATCAGTCACGCTGCACGCACCTTATCATTCCTTATACGAGATGTGTGCGTGCGTGCGGATAGGCGCCCGGCACGCACGCACACATTCGAACCGATTGCGGCACGTTTGTATGAAAATTTTCTTATGTTCTTATACAATGGTATGACTTTAATAAGATCCAAGAATTTTCTGTCGTTGATCTTTGGCCGTTAAGCGGCTAAGCCGTATGCGTCAGCTGGGGTCCGGGGAACGGAATTCGGTTGGGGACTGCGGGCATGAGAGGGGGACGTGACGTCACAGCTGCAGCTGTCTGACCGCCATGTTGTATTGATTCATTAAAGTTACTATTGTAACAACCTAAAGTAAATCTTATGACAACCAAATACAGTTCAATTTGTTTTACTATTTCACATAAGTATCTACGTCTTTGTTTCTCGGAACACTGGTGTGTTCCGAGAAACAAAGACGGTAGGTAATTGAAAGTTGACCATTTGCGCATTTTATAATATTTATATAGAAGAATTTAATAATAACACCAAAATAACTTATTAAAATTAAATGTTATAGAATATAGCATGAGCCATGAATAACTACGACATAAAATCTCCAGCCACAATTAGTTCAAATCCCAATGTACCTACTTACCTAGGTAATATTAATAGCTAGGTAGATATTAACTATTATCTAACCTCTAGGTATCCTACTTAATCAGGCTATTTAAGGCGGGCTCCCGTGATGTAGGTACCTACTTACTCAGCTGTATTGATTTTGGAACGTTCTATTTTAAGATAAAACCCTCTTGGGCCTCTCATATCCCCATATTATGCTGCGTCTACATTGTTGATTATATATTTAAATATTAAATCTGATAATTGTTAATAGGGAAAACTGTGAGCAAAATAAATTAAGTATACCTATTGTATTTTCAAAAAATTACATAGCGACGCGTTTTTAGGGTTCCGTAGTTCACATCTCGGAACCCTTATGGTTTCGTCATCCTTCTTCGGCTTACCTTCCAAACGGTTAGACCTAGAAATATGAAACTGCATGAATATGTGTATTTACCACGTCAACAAAGTGCTAAAATAAAATCACTAAAAATATAATATTTACTCCCCTACACGTACCTAAAGTGGGAATGTTTTTTTTATCGCGTGTACCTTATAGTGTGGTGTAGCATTACATTGATCTTTTAAGAACATTGAAAGGTTGCCAAGACGATTTTTTGATTTAGGCATCCGTTTGCGAGATATACAACTTTTTTTCTGTTAATTTTTAAGTTAAGGAAAACACGAGTTATAGAGACTTAAGTTGTAAAATGCGCTTACTTGGAAAACTTCATACAGAAATAACGAATAGTATAAACATTTTTAATATTGGTATAATGGTAGTTACGGAACACTAATGCGCGAGTCCGACTCGCACGCACGCGCAGTATTTAGCATGTTTCGTCGCATTGAATATTTTACTTCAAAAAAATAATCTCTATACAATAAATCACTGCTACATTTTGATACTGATGAACCGAAATAAATTTTCGTAATAAGCATACTGCCTAGTCTAGAAATGCATATAATAACAATAATAATAAATTGTAAAATTTAACATGTAGGTACAGTACAGTACTGTCAGTAGTTATAATTTTTTTAGTATATTAATGTAACCGCGGCCTTATATCGATTGCTACCATGTTGTTTCGAACTGCGCAGTTGTTGGCCTAGAAAAAGAGGCATGCGGGGAGGTGAAGGGTACGGAGAATGGCGTCACCTATATAAGGAGATCGTGACGTCTCGCGCCACATTTTCGTCCCATTCGTCGTGATGTGTGGTTGTTTGTGAAGTGCGTCAAGAAGTTATTTTGTGCCTGGTCAGATACAGGTGTGTACTAAAAAGTATATTTTGTACTGTCAAAATACCTATTCACAAAATGGGTTACAGTGTTCAAGAGAGATCTGTTGTCGATTTCTGTGAAAGTAAAACGGAAACCCTATCTAATTGGGTTCGCAAGTTTAAACGAAAATCTTTAGACGCCAAGACAAAGAGAAAGCGTGACTTACGTATCATTGCCGTATTGAGCAATTCCTTATCACGTGCCGAAACAGAGCTTCTATCGAAGCAGAGAGAACGTGCTAGAAAGTGGGCCGAATTGCAAGCTGAAATGGGCATATGCAGCAAAGAAGAGACGACTAAAGAGCAGAGAAAAAAAGTCGATGATATATGGAAGAATGATCTCAGTGGTTTAGATAGCTTTTTCAAAGATTTAGATAATTTCAAACCAATTCTTAATACTGAGCGACTATGAACTAGAATTAATTAGGTAAAGTATTTTTATCTTCGTATCTGTGATACTATGCAGGATATTTTCTAAATTACAGCCCATTGCGTTTCGCGTGGGTCTGCGTCTGACGGCCGCCATCTTGGCTGCCGCTGGGGCGCGTCGCTGCTCGCTTCAATGGGTTTGTAACGGTATCATGCATTTATTTTAGTTTAATTTAAATTGTAAATAAATAGTAAATTGTTAGAAAATGTTTAAAGTTTAATTGTTACTAAATATTTCAGTTTTCCTATTATTAATAGTAAATTGGAATGGTCAATTTTATTCATATTGAATAACAGAACTGTAAAATATGTTTAAGTATTGAAATAAAACAATTTTCTGATTTGGATTTTTGGATTTCATTTCAATTTCACAATATTTTAAGATCTGGAATTTCACCCACTATGTATTATTCCATGAGTCATCAACGAACTCGAAGATGGCGTGGCGTAGTAGCTGTTCGAGATGCAGACGTGTCGCCGAGTTTACTTCGACCCCTGTCGCTGGTCGCCTCCACCGTGGCCCAGCTTCTATGACAACCGTGCAGTTGCGTAGAATGAGACCCGCGTGAGCGTGTCCCGGTATCAGCCCACATTAGGTAAACCTTCAAGGTTGCGATAATATCAATTTGCAACATTAAAAATTATAATATTTAACTGTGTAAAGGCCATGTTATACTTTCTAGTAAGCTCGCACAAAGCGAGTCGTGTCCGCTAATATTTTCCTAGCCTAGATTAACATAGCCGCACGCCGATCGCCGACAGAGTTGTGATTGCGTCACGCCACAATCATCGACTTCACAACATCAGCACGGGGAACATGACGCAAGGCGTATCTTGCATCACGCGCCTAATTGCTGATCTACGAACACGTCTGTAGCACGTCGTGTCGTACGTCGGTTCCCCCGTGGAAACGAGTCGGCGGTGAGTTAGTGATGCTAACGAATAATCTAGTTGCCGTTCAATTTTCTATTTCTCAATAATAGGTGTCGAGTATTGCAAAATTGATGAATGGTGGACAGTGGACTTAACCTACATGCAGCCTTTTCACTAATGCTGAAAGTCAATCGACAAAAAGCGCAGCTTGTATTGCTTACTTGTGGGCGAGAGACCGAAGGCAATATATTTCTTTCCCGTGACACAAAATAAAGTACTGGCCTATGCGACCTGCATCCGCGATAATACTATAAAAGGAATAAATCAAAGTGGGCTTGTTTTCAAAAACGAGCACAATAGGGACATGAAACATTACCTATATTAATTAGTTACCAGAAAACAAAAAGGGCTTGATAAAAATTGGTAAGTTGTAGTAGCATTAGCTATTCCTAACTAAAGTATACCTATTGTCAGATTTACAATTTACTTAAACCATTCACAGCTATCATCGGGGCGGCTGATACCTAGGATGACGCGAACACACATTAACTTAAATCTTGAGGTGAACCTTCGAGGAAGGCTCGCCCAAAAACACTGGATTTACAACAAAATTCCTACCTATTCAGAAACTTATAATGCTATCCCGATACAGAAACTTTAATTTATATAATCTTAAAGCAAATTTTATACCAATTAGTACTCATTTTATCGAAGCCATTGAGTAGGTAAGTGGCAGACTTGATGATGCTCGTGTTTTAATATTTTTCAACACAGTTATAGATATTTTACAATTTTGTAATTCAAGATTTTATGACTTGCTCTAAAACGAGCATTTTTCCTTAAAGGCAAATGTTGCCATTTTTGTTGTGCCTATGTATCACAGGACGAATCGGAGAGAGAAGCAGGCTGTCACGTCACCCGTTGCTATCACCTACAGCCTGTCTACTCAACACGTGGCTCTGCAAACCCGTGTCCAGGTTTATTTATAGGAAGCATATTATTTGCAAGTAATTTTATTAACGTTATTTGGAAATTTTGCCGCAGAAAATGAGTTGGTTAGAGGGAACATAAGAAAGATACAATAAGAAACAAATTCTTTTTAATATAATTTTCATCGTTTTATAATTAAATAAAACTGGAATTATGAGGTATCCAGTGAATAATATTTTAGCAGAATTATTACATGAAGTAATATTTCTGCTAAAATATTATTAAGTATTAGTACATGAAGAACATTATATAACATTATATAGATAAAACTTTTAGCCTGTTTACCATTTTTAAGAATTTGGTAACTCATACCTACAAAATTTTCTCGGTAGGTACCTAACTATTCGTTTCAGATCTTAGGATGATGCAAATACAATTTTTAAAGCCTATCAGTTTTCGAGATCAAGAAAGATGAGATTCAGTTTGTGAAGTCATAATGTATAATATCTTATAACAATAAGCATTACGATAACATTGAGCTAAATTGCTTAATTTGAGCTAAGAGCCCTATAGACTTACATTCTGGCGCATATCGCCGCATTGTTCTGTTTATGTATACAGGGCGGGCAAGTCGTCAGCAGACTACAGCTGAGTTGTATTGGAGTCTGCTGGAGGACCCGCACTAGCTGCTCTCGGCCCCAATTCACTGACAACTTATCTCGGCCACGGAAATTGGTAACGATTGACAAACTTTTTGTTGACCTTATTAATCTATCGATTTACAAACATTGAATGCGACATTCGTCGCTCAATACTTTTGTTGTGCGTTTCCTCAAATATGTGCAGGCTAAAGCTGTAAGCATGGAGAATGGCAAGTTGGAAGACTTGTCAACAACAGCAGTAGTTAAAATTAATGTTGGAACATTTTAAAGCAGTTACTTCCCCATAAAATATTAAGCATCAAAATTTAAGACCTTGTGGTCTTCCTAAAAAAATAAGAATTCAAGTGATAAGTGGCAGAACGACAAACTCGACATACCAATTTATAGATGTATTTTCAATTCGATATTCAAGTTTGAGAATTCAAAGTTATGGAATAAGACAATACAATTATTATATTGGTAAGTTCAAAGAAACTCACTTTAATAACTTAAACTTTCTCTTTAATATTCAGGGCCTGTTTCACAATCGCCTAATAGCTTATCTGGCAGTTGTCGCTGCTTACTTTATATCGAGCGACAGAGACAAAACATGTAGTAAAGCTCTCTGACACTTATTAGAAGATCATGGGACCAGGCCCTCACTAGCCTAGTATACCTACTTATAAAAGCTTATCTGGCAGTGTTTGTCGCTGCTTATTTTCTATTGAGCTACAGAGACAAAACATGCAGTTAAGTATTAGACAGCTTAATAGAAGATTATGAGACAGGCCCTCGGCCTAGTATACCTACATATAAAAAAAGACGTAAGCCCCAATTTCACCAACGTATTGAAACGGCATTGAACGCTGAGCTTAGTTTAAGATCAATACTCTATCTCATTCTAGCATTGAAAGAGAGACATCAAATCCGAGTGTTGCGATAAGCGCGTTAAAGAAATTTGGTAAAATCGGGGCTTAGTTTAATAATAATTATTAAAGAAGGTATATTTTTCAAATGACGATATTGCATTTTTTAAGAATTTTCCATGCAATAAAAAAATTATAGGTACAATATGTAAGTTACCACTATACTTAGCTAAAAATCTTTTTGGTAAAAATGAAGTGGAATACACTAAAAAGTCAAACGTACAGCTAGCTAGTTTTTATTTTCCATCAATTTCTTGTTTTCTAAAGAACCATGTATTTCAATGTACCTTTCTATTATTTTCCAGAAAAATGATATTTCTTCCATTTTAACATGTGACCTTTCAATGAAAGAATAATAAGATGAATGAAAGAATAATAAAAATAAGCAATGCCCAAATTGGACACCTATCTACTTGAGTAAATTAATTTTATTAAAACGCCAATTTCAGTTATTACATAAACAATTAATAACACTGAGTGCCTAATTCTCGTCAAATGACGCAAAGGAGAAAGTGAAATATAATTAAATTGAAAACGGTTAAAATTACACGAAATGGATAACTACAAAGCAAACGCTGTAATTCCTTCAATGTTCGTCTTTATCGCAGTTACCTAAATAAGGTTTCTTAGTAATCATAAAATCAAGAAGATAAGTAGGTATTAGTCTACTACTAGGTACTAGTCACGCAGTATCCAGTTTTTACGTTTCCTTTGAATAGTCAAAAATGCGTCCTGAAAAAACACCTGCAACCATTGCAACAATAAGCGAAATGCCGGAGTGAAGTTACATAATTCAATATTCTTTCCAATGGATACTTTTGCTTTATGTTTTACCTTTTGAGCGACATTTGATTGCTCGTAATATTATTTATTATGTGCATATTATAGCCTAGTCCTGTTTGCTGAAATGGACAAAAAGTACATGGGTCGTATAGAAAAAGTAAAATCTTGTTACCTGATACCACCATGCACCATAATTGCTTTGTGAAGACTTTTCTACTTCTGAATAATGAGTACGGATACACATTCATTCGGAAAATCTATGTAATATCTATGGATCCTGAATAATTAAAATCTTACAACACTAATCCTAAAAGTTGTGGACGTCAGATGTATCATATTATATATTTGTCCAGAACTGGATACCTACTTGGACGACCTATAATGGTGTACCAAATTTCTTTCTTTATGACAATATAATATAAATCTTCATCGTAAAATATCCCTGGTAAGCAAATTAACATTTTGTAATCTTATACGTACCTACATTAGATCTATTTAAAATCATATTTTTATTTGAAACAATTTACTTTCAGATCATCACACTTTCGTCTTATAATTCATTTTTTCAAGCACAATTAAAATTATTATGACCAGCTATATAAATTAACTGAATGAACCTAAAACTTAACACGAAGAAACTATAAAACTTCATAATTAAATGACCACAATCATATCAAGATTCCAGATTCATCCATGCGAATTTTTGACCTTCAAAAGATCCTACGTAGATAATACAGAAATTATACAACTTGTAAATGACGTAACTGTGAAACAAACACAAACGAAGCCATAAGTATATTCTTTCAGGTAACTTAGCCGTTAGTATCTATCCTAATGGATTTATCTACATGGGTTGCATAATGCATGGTCATTTCAATTATATTCTATATGTCTATATTTACTTGCTTACCTACTGCGACGCAAATATAAAAGGAAATGTGAAAATCAAGCTCACAACCAAGCTAGCGATGAATTTCCTAATCAGACTAATAAAATAATCTGTAACAAACGACACGATGTTACACAAAATATGTTTTTGTCTACAAAACATGTAGATAATGTAAAAAGGTAAAAAAAAACCTGGTTCGTACGTAGGTAGGTACTAGTACGTATACTTTAGAGCAAGCTGTGTGATGCCAATGTTAAAAGGTGTACGTAATAGTAATGGTTAGTAGTTAATGTGTTAGTAATTCGTATTGATATATTTTCTAATACTAGTAAAAATTAAAAATTAATCCAGTCGATAATAATTATTTAAGTGTTTAACTAACTTTTTTTGATTGAGTAACTACAGGTTTCTGGTAAGTACTTACTTATAGTTTAGTGCCAATGTGGAAATTGCGTTAAATAGGTAGCTAGATTTATTATACTTACTGGTGGATGCTGTTTTTGTTTCTAGTAAGTAGGTACTTACTGAGGTGTAAGTTTTAACGAAATACTTTCAGATAGCTTTTATCTAAACTCATTTAGGAGAGAACACTTGTCATTTTAATAATATAATGAGATTCTACTTGAGCAACTGCAACTGTGTAGGTATGGGAAACTTTGTTATTTCCATGTCGGGGCTTTGCAAAGGAGTTAAGTTTATAGCTGCCAACAATGACTAAGAAAAGTAGAATTGATGATTACAATGATCATTGATTGCCCAGATCCTTT
Source organism: Phengaris alcon alcon (assembly GCA_037179445.1). Taxonomy (NCBI): domain Eukaryota; kingdom Metazoa; phylum Arthropoda; class Insecta; order Lepidoptera; family Lycaenidae; genus Phengaris; species Phengaris alcon. Next base: position 20,785 of record JAYRCH010000222.1, on the reverse strand, counting down.
GAAGGAATACCTGCTGCAGCGAATATCAGGTAATAGGTTATTTAATTAATGAAAAGGTGACAATACCTACTATTTAAATATAACAATGCTATTAAATTAATAAAATAAAATTGAACGCCAAGAATTCTGATGTAAGACAAAGCATTGAATTTCAGAGTGGTTATTGTTTCTAGGTTCAAGCTTGCCCAGAGTCCCGTTTTCTGAAATTTTCTCAAACGCAAGATTTAAATAAAAACAAGTTCATTATTTCATTAATATTATGTTAATGTAGGTACTAAGTACGTAAAATTTTACTGGACATACTTAATGCTTATACATACTATGTGTACCTACCACATATTTTATTTATCTTTATGTCGTATACTGAAAGGACTCGTCTATTTTGGTGAATTTCAATTAGCAACGAACCTGCTTTTACCAATGTTGATGCGCCACGTTGGTAAAAGCAGGTTCGTGAGATCGTTGACCGCTACTAGAAGTAAGTAAACTATGCTCTTTGCTTTACATAAATATTTTACTAGTGAATTAGACTATAAAGATGTACTTTCGTCTTAAAGTCGGCCGCTGGGAACAATCTGCACACTTGTCTGTCACCCCACCCTGCCCTTCGAACTGCGTTGACTACTTGATTACCTACCTGATCCGCCCTTGATGCCTGCCGGCTGTCACCTGTCTACTCGCCTGCTAAACAACGAGGGCAAGACGCCAGTCAGTTTACTTTATATATGTCAGCAGGTCTACTAATGCAGGTTGTCTGACAGCGGTGTGAGCAGCTCGATTGCCAGCCGATACAAGTCTGTTCGCTCACCTCGGTGATCGACAGTCTTCTTGGCCACCTACTGGTTTCCGGCCTGCCAGCTAAGTAGAGGGTAAAATGTTGTCCCTAGTGTGTGTTCCGGTTTGCTCGCTTCCCTATCCGCGGTATTACCATTATTATTCGGATTACCAGTCCGATTGCCTTCAGAGAGAGGGAGTCGACGCACCCTCCAGACGTCTGGCACCACTAAATTCGGCACTGTGACTGCAGGCCTCTGTCCGTCAGCTTGACGCCGTCTACCAGTCAACATACCTTACACGCTTTGTAAGTCTAAAATGTGATTGCCTAGTCTAGATCTTGTCTGCAGTATAACCAGGCCTGCTGCTGTCTGCCGAACAACACTAATATGTTTCCCCACCTGAGTGCAGACAATACCTGACACCGGGGACCAGACGGCTTGTCTGCTTGATACTGAAGATCAGTCTGCACGATGGCGATCGATCGCCTATCACCGGGTACCAGTCAGCCAGAGCTCCTGTATGCGCGGCTGTCACCAGTCTGCTCGACCAACGCCAGTCATCGGGTACCAGTCGGCTCGCCTGCTTCGTAGTGAAGATTAGACTTCTTAGCCATCTGCCGGCGTGCTCCAGTCTGTTCGACCTCATGTCAGTGGGTAACAGGCAGCTCGCTCTCTTGTCAGCGGGCACATTTCTCTGTCACCGCGCGCCGGTCTACTCGACCTGTCGGCAAGCGGCTGTCAGCTGGACGTCCTGTCAGCGGGCACCAGTCTGCTCGTCATCTCGTCAGCGGGCACAAGTATCTACGACCTGTCAGCGAGCGCCGGTCTACTTGACCTGTCAGCGAGCGCCGGTCTACTTGACCTGTCAGCGAGCGCCGGTCTACTTGACCTGTCAGCGAGCGCCGGTCTACTTGACCTGTCAGCGAGCGCCGGTCTACTTGACCTGTCAGCGAGCGCCGGTCTACTTGACCTGTCAGCGAGCGCCGGTCTACTTGACCTCCTGTGAGCGGGAGCTGGTCTGTATGTCCCCATATAGCTTTCGACCACAGTTTCTTAGTTAACAGGTATTCCTTGGATTCATTCTGTCAGCGAGGACAAGTCTTCTCGACCTGTCAGCGAGCGCCGCTCTACTCGACGTATCAGCGAGCACCGTTCTACTCGACCTGCCAGCGAGTGGAGGTCTGTCCGATCTGACAGTGAGAGCTGGTGTTCTCGGGCGTCTGTCAGTGGGCACCAGTCTGCTCGACTTCCTGTCAGCGGGTGCCGGTCTGCTCGCCCTCTTGTCAGCGAGTAACGGTCTGCTCGCCCTCCTGTCATCCTGTCAGCGGGTGCCGGTCTTCTCGCCCTCCTGTCAGCGGGTGACTGTCTGCTCGCCCTCCTGTCATCCTGTCAGCGGCTGCCGGTCTGCTCGCCCTCCTGTCAGCGGGTGCCGGTCTGCTAGCCCTTGTGTCAACGGGAGCCGGTCTGCTGACCCTCCAGTCAGCTAGAGTCGCTGCTCGACCTCCTGTCAGCGTGTTCTGGTCTGATCAACCCTGCTGTCAACGAGCGTCAGTCTGCTTGCCCTCCTGTGAGCGGTTGCCGGTCTGCTCACCCTCCTGTCAGCGAGCGCCAGTTTGCTCGCCTCTTGTCAGCGTGCACCAGTGTGTGTGACCTGTCTGCGCGCGCCGTTCTGCTCGCCTCCTGTCAGCTGGCACCACTTTGTTCGTCCTGTCAGCTGGTGCCGGTCTACTCAACCTCCTGTGAGCGGGAGCTGGTCTACTCGCCCTCCCGTCAGCGGACACTGGTTGGTAACTGACATGAAGGCGTGGTGGCACTTTCTTAAACTCCTCACTGAGAAGTATAATTACTATTTTCTAATTTCGCTTTCTTTCATCTGGTATGTCCCCATATAGCTTTCGAGCAGTTTCTTAGTTGACAGGTATTCCTTGGATTTATTCTGTCAGCGAGGACAAGTCTTCTCGACCTGTCAGCGAGCGCCGCTCTACTCGACGTATCAGCGAGCAACGTTCTACTCGACCTGTCAGCGAGTGCCGGTCTGTTCGCCCTCCTGTCAGCGGGTGCCGGTCTGCTCGCCCTCCTGTCAGCGGGTGCCGGTCTGCTCGCCCTCCTGTCAGCGGGTGCCGGTCTGCTCGCCCTCCTGTCAGCGGGTGCCGGTCTGCTCGCCCTCCTGTCAGCGGGTGCCGGTCTGCTCGCCCTCCTGTCAGCGGGTGCCGGTCTGCTCGCCCATCTGTCAGCTGGTGCCGGTCTGCTCGCCCATCTGTCAGCGGGTGCCGGTCTGCTCGCCCTCCTGTCAGCCGGTGCCGGTCTGCTCGCCCATGTCAGCGGGTGCCGGTCTGCTCGCCCTCCTGTCAGTGGGTGCCGGTCTGCTCGCCCTCTGTCAGCGCGTGCCGGTCTGCTCGCCCTCCTGTCAGCGCGTGCCGGTCTGCTCGCCCTCATGTCAGCGTGTGACTGTCTGCTCGCCCTCCTGTCATCCTGTCAGCGGGAGCTGGCCTACTCGCCCTCCCGTCAGCGGACACTAGTCTGGTTGGTAACTGGCAACATGAAGGCGTGGTGGTATTTTCTTAAACTCCTTATTGAGAACCATAATAACTATTTTCTAATTTCGCTTTCTTTCATCTGGTATGTCCCCATATAGCTTTCGAGCACAGTTTCTTAGTTAACAGGTATTCCTTGGGTTCATACTGTCAGCGAGGACAAGTCTTCTCGACCTGTCAGCGAGCGCCGCTCTACTCGACGTATCAGCGAGCACCGTTCTACTCGACCTGTTAGCGAGTGGAGGTCTGTCCGATCTGTCTGTGAGAGCTGGTGTTCTCGGGCGTCTGTCAGTGGGCGCCAGTCTGCTCGACTTCCTGTCAGCGGGTACCGGTCTGCTCGCCCTCCTGTCAGCGGGTGCCAGTCTGCTCGCCCCTGTCAGCGGGTGCCAGTCTGCTCGCCCCTGTCAGCGGGTGCCGGTCTACTCACCTTTCTGTCAGCGGGCACAAGTCTGCTCGTCTCCTGTCAGCGGGAGTCTGTCTGCTCGCCTTCCCCATACTGGAAGATGATGGCCGCGTCAGCAGGCAAGACATGTTAGGGACTCAAAACTTGACTTGTCATCAACTAAGACGAAGTATGAAGAAGGAAGACGAAGCCTCAAGACGGAAGACGAAGCCTCAAGACGGAAGACGAAGCCTCAAGACGGAAGACGAAGCCTCAAGACGGAAGACGAAGCCTCAAGACGGAAGACGAAGCCTCAAGACGGAAGACGAAAACAAAGCCTCAAGACGGAAGACGAAAACAAAGCCTCAAGACGGAAGACGAAGCCTCAAGACTGAAGACGAAGCCTCAAGACTGAAGACGAAGCCTCAAGACTGAAGACGAAGCCTCAAGACGGAAGACGAAGCCTCAAGACGGAAGACGAAGCCTCAAGACGGAAGACGAAGCCTCAAGACGGAAGACGAAAACAAAGCCTCAAGACGGAAGACGAAAACAAAGCCTCAAGACGGAAGACGAAGCCTCAAGACTGAAGACGAAGCCTCAAGACTGAAGACGAAGCCTCAAGACTGAAGACGAAGCCTCAAGACGGAAGACGAAAACAAAGCCTCAAGACGGAAGACGAAGCCTCAAGACGGAAGACGAAGCCTCAAGACGGAAAACGAAGCCTCAAGACGGAAGAGGAAGCCTCAAGACGGAAGACGAAAACAAAGCCTCAAGACGGAAGACGAAAACAAAGCCTCAAGACGGAGGACGAAGACGAAGCCTCAAGACGGAGGACGAAGACGAAGCCTCAAGACGGAGGACGAAGACGAAGCCTCAAGACGGAGGACGAAGACGAAGCCTCAAGACGGAAGACGAAGACGAAGCCTCAAGACGGAAGACGAAGCCTCGAAGACGGAAGACGAAGCCTCAAGACGGAAGACGAAGCCTCAAGACGGAAGACGAAGCCTCAAGACGGAAGACGAAGCCTCAAGACGGAAGACGAAGCCTCAAGACGGAAGACGAAGCCTCAAGACGGAAGACGAAGCCTCGAGACGGAAGACGAAGCCTCAAGACGGAAGACGAAGCCTCAAGACGGAAGACGAAGCCTCAAGACGGAAGACGAAGCCTCAAGACGGAAGACGAAGCCTCAAGACGGTAGACGAAGCCTCAAGACGGAAGACGAAGCCTCAAGACGGAAGACGAAGCCTCAAGACGGAAGACGAAGCCTCAAGACGGAAGACGAAGCCTCAAGACTGAAGACGAAGCCTCAAGACTGAAGACGAAGCCTCAAGACTGAAGACGAAGCCTCAAGACGGAAGACGAAAACAAAGCCTCAAGACGGAAGACGAAGCCTCAAGACGGAAAACGAAGCCTCAAGACGGAAAACGAAGCCTCAAGACGGAAGAGGAAGCCTCAAGACGGAAGACGAAAACAAAGCCTCAAGACGGAAGACGAAAACGAAGCCTCAAGACGGAGGACGAAGACGAAGCCTCAAGACGGAGGACGAAGACGAAGCCTCAAGACGGAGGACGAAGACGAAGCCTCAAGACGGAGGACGAAGACGAAGCCTCAAGACGGAAGACGAAGACGAAGCCTCAAGACGGAAGACGAAGACGAAGCCTCAAGACGGAAGACGAAGCCTCGAAGACGGAAGACGAAGCCTCGAAGACGGAAGACGAAGCCTCGAAGACGGAAGACGAAGCCTCGAAGACGGAAGACGAAGCCTCAAGACGGAAGACGAAGCCTCAAGACGGAAGACGAAGCCTCAAGACGGAAGACGAAGCCTCAAGACGGAAGACGAAGCCTCAAGACGGAAGACGGAAGACGAAGCCTCGAGACGGAAGACGAAGCCTCAAGACGGAAGACGAAGCCTCAAGACGGAAGACGAAGCCTCAAGACGGAAGACGAAGCCTCAAGACGGTAGACGAAGCCTCAAGACGGAAGACGAAGCCTCAAGACGGAAGACGAAGCCTCAAGACGGAAGACGAAGCCTCAAGACGGAAGACGAAGCCTCAAGACGGAAGACGAAGCCTCAAGACGGAAGACGAAGCCTCAAGACGGAAGACGAAGCCTCAAGACGGAAGACGAAGCCTCAAGACGGAAGACGAAGCCTCAAGACGGAAGACGAAGCCTCAAGACGGAAGACGAAGCCTCCTCAAGAACGAAGGCGAAGCCTCCTCAAGACGGAAGACAGCCTCAAGAACGAAGGCGAAGCCTCAAGACGGAAGGCGAAGCCTCAAGACGGAAGGCGAAGCCTCAAGACGGAAGGCGAAGCCTCAAATCGGAAGGCGAAGCCTCAAGACGGAAGGCGAAGCCTCAAGACGGAAGGCGAAGCCTCAAGACGGAAGGCGAAGCCTCAAGACGGAAGCTCATGACTGAAGACGAAGCCTGAAGAATGAAAACAAAGCCTGAATACACGATGCCTTAAGACTGAAGAGGATGCCTCAAAAATGAAAACGAAGCTAGAAGACGAAGTCTCAAGACTTAAAATGACGACTCAAGACTGAAGTCGAAGCCTCAACACAGAAGACGAACCTCAATACAGAAGACGAACCTCAATACAGAAGACGAACCTCAATACAGAAGACGAACCTCAATACAGAAGACGAACCTCAATACAGAAGACGAACCTCAATACAGAAGACGAACCTCATTTCAGAAGACGAACCTCATTTCAGAAGACGAACCTCAATACAGAAGACGAACCTCAATACAGAAGACGAACCTCAATACAGAAGACGAACCTCAATACAGAAGACGAACCTCAATACAGAAGACGAACCTCAATACAGAAGACGAACCTCAATACAGAAGACGAACCTCAATACAGAAGACGAACCTCAATACAGAAGACGAACCTCAATACAGAAGACGAAGCCTCAAGACCGAAGACGAAGCCTCAAGACCGAAGACGAAGCCTCAAGACCGAAGACGAAGCCTCAAGACCGAAGACGAAGCCTCAAGACCGAAGACGAAGCCTCAAGACCGAAGACGAAGCCTCAAGACCGAAGACGAAGCCTCAAGACCGAAGACGAAGCCTCAAGACCGAAGACGAAGCCTCAAGACCGAAGACGAAGCCTCAAGACCGAAGACGAAGCCTCAAGACCGAAGACGAAGCCTCGAGACCGAAGACGAAGCCTCGAGACCGAAGACGAAGCCTCGAGACCGAAGACGAAGCCTCGAGACCGAAGACGAAGCCTCGAGACCGAAGACGAAGCCTCGAGACCGAAGACGAAGCCTCGAGACCGAAGACGAAGCCTCGAGACCGAAGACGAAGCCTCGAGACCGAAGACGAAGCCTCGAGACCGAAGACGAAGCCTCGAGACCGAAGACGAAGCCTCGAGACGGAAGACGAAGCCTCAAGACGGAAGACGAAGCCTCAAGACGGAAGACGAAGCCTCAAGACGGTAGACGAAGCCTCAAGACGGAAGACGAAGCCTCAAGACGGAAGACGAAGCCTCAAGACGGAAGACGAAGCCTCAAGACGGAAGACGAAGCCTCAAGACGGAAGACGAAGCCTCAAGACGGAAGACGAAGCCTCAAGACGGAAGACGAAGCCTCAAGACGGAAGACGAAGCCTCAAGACGGAAGACGAAGCCTCAAGACGGAAGACGAAGCCTCAAGACGGAAGACGAAGCCTCCTCAAGACGGAAGACAGCCTCAAGAACGAAGGCGAAGCCTCCTCAAGACGGAAGACAGCCTCAAGAACGAAGGCGAAGCCTCAAGACGGAAGGCGAAGCCTCAAGACGGAAGGCGAAGCCTCAAATCGGAAGGCGAAGCCTCAAGACGGAAGGCGAAGCCTCAAGACGGAAGGCGAAGCCTCAAGACGGAAGGCGAAGCCTCAAGACGGAAGGCGAAGCCTCAAGACGGAAGCTCATGACTGAAGACGAAGCCTGAAGAATGAAAACAAAGCCTGAATACACGATGCCTTAAGACTGAAGAGGATGCCTCAAAAATGAAAACGAAGCTAGAAGACGAAGTCTCAAGACTTAAAATGACGACTCAAGACTGAAGTCGAAGCCTCAACACAGAAGACGAACCTCAATACAGAAGACGAACCTCAATACAGAAGACGAACCTCAATACAGAAGACGAACCTCAATACAGAAGACGAACCTCAATACAGAAGACGAACCTCAATACAGAAGACGAACCTCATTTCAGAAGACGAACCTCATTTCAGAAGACGAACCTCAATACAGAAGACGAACCTCAATACAGAAGACGAACCTCAATACAGAAGACGAACCTCAATACAGAAGACGAACCTCAATACAGAAGACGAACCTCAATACAGAAGACGAACCTCAATACAGAAGACGAACCTCAATACAGAAGACGAACCTCAATACAGAAGACGAACCTCAATACAGAAGACGAACCTCAATACAGAAGACGAAGCCTCAAGACCGAAGACGAAGCCTCAAGACCGAAGACGAAGCCTCAAGACCGAAGACGAAGCCTCAAGACCGAAGACGAAGCCTCAAGACCGAAGACGAAGCCTCAAGACCGAAGACGAAGCCTCAAGACCGAAGACGAAGCCTCAAGACCGAAGACGAAGCCTCAAGACCGAAGACGAAGCCTCAAGACCGAAGACGAAGCCTCAAGACCGAAGACGAAGCCTCGAGACCGAAGACGAAGCCTCGAGACCGAAGACGAAGCCTCGAGACCGAAGACGAAGCCTCGAGACCGAAGACGAAGCCTCGAGACCGAAGACGAAGCCTCGAGACCGAAGACGAAGCCTCGAGACCGAAGACGAAGCCTCGAGACCGAAGACGAAGCCTCGAGACCGAAGACGAAGCCTCGAGACCGAAGACGAAGCCTCGAGACCGAAGACGAAGCCTCGAGACCGAAGACGAAGCCTCGAGACCGAAGACGAAGCCTCGAGACCGAAGACGAAGCCTCGAGACCGAAGACGAAGCCTCGAGACCGAAGACGAAGCCTCAAGACCGAAGACGAAGCCTGAAGAACGAAGATTGACCTCAAGACCGAAGACGAAGCCTGAAGAACGAAGATTGACCTCAAGACCGAAGACGAAGCCTGAAGAATGAAAACAAAGCCTGAAGGAAGACACGATGTAAGACTGAAGAGGATGCCTCAAAAAGGAAAACTAAGCTAGAAGACGAAGCCTCAAGACTTAAAATGACGCCTCAAGACTGAAGACGAAGCCTCAAGACTGAAAAAACGAAGCCTCAAGACTGAAGACGAAGCCTCAAGACTGAAGACGAAGCCTCAAGACTGAAGACGAAGCCTCAAGACTGAAAAAACGAAGCCTCAAGACTGAAGACGAAGCCTCAAGACTGAAAAAACGAAGCCTCAAGACAGAAGACGAAACCGCAAGACAGCTGGAACCTCAAAGGTAAAGATTTATGATCGAACCGAAGACGTAGCCAGAAGACTAAAATATATTATTAAGCCTTAAGCTTTACTGAAGAAGAATCTGAAACATTAAAAGCTGCAGTCGGCCTTAAAACCGAAGACGAAGCCTCAAGACCGAAGACGTTCAAAACTGAATTCGCACATTAAGACTGAAGTCGAAGCTTCAAGGCTTGAAGATGAAGCCTGAATACCGAAAACAAAAAAGGCTAAAGATAAAAGACCAATAAAAACATAATAAAGGCTGCAATACTAAACTGGTAGACGAAGATTTAAGAGAGGAGATATATTGTCCTCAAATAAATGACATACTAACAGAGTAAAAAATGTATTTAGGTACGAGTATGTATCGAGTCATACTCGTAATATAGTATATGGAGTCGAAACCTAAAGTCACAAGACAAAGAAGTGACTCACAAATCACAATAACTACCTACTTAATTAGTGCTTATGAATATCAACACAAACACCAAGATTTGTGTTTCTGAAACATAGAAATGTAATAAATATTGTAATTATTTAATTACAATAGTTTTTATTTTACCTACCTCTGTTATGGCTGACCACACAGGCGTGCGCGTTCCTCGGGCGTGTAAGTGACGCGAGCAGCGCCCGCATCGCTGACACGCCCGAGGAACGCGCATTCCTAATGTGGGGGAGGCCTAAGCTGGTGTACGTGTGGACTGACAGAGAGATTGACCTACCTGAATTTCTCCAATTAGTTCTGAGCAATTTGAGATCTGAAAAATAGCGGTGTGTGAACTGAGGGCTGTAGTTTTAAACTATCTTTTTACAAATTCCCCGATTTGTTCTACATTTTTTTTAAACTACTACTAAAATTTGCTATACTTGTTTTGGGGAAATTCAGGAAGGTCCCTCAGTCCACACGTACACTTAGGCTGTAATTGTGTGTGTGCTCAGTTCACACCGAGACGCGACGAAACACTGCACGTACATTTTAACATAACTTCAAAATACAACTTTATTTAGTGTCTACACCCAGCGGGATCCCATGTGCTGAGAATTAGATGGATATGTTCTACTAAATTATGCTGAAAACAGAATTTGTTCCGTGCCTATAAAAAAAAAATCCGTATAAAAACTATAGTAGGTACCGGTGGTAGGCATCACGTAGTATCGACGTTCAAAAAGAGTATTTAAAAATACCAATTTTGAATAAAAATTTTTTTGATTTTGATTTTTTTTGATTTGATTATAAATCGACTTTTAGATCTGTAATTGTCCTGTTCACTAAAACAAAAACATTCTTCAACCACAATCAAGCTGCAAAGGAACGTCCAGTCAGCGGACTTTTTCTCTTAAGGACATTTTTTGTAACTTTTACACTAAATTAATAAAATTTAAACTATTTATGTACGACTATTATTTTACTTATATTACCTATTCGTACCTACATGTTGAAATATATTCTACTGTTCTCTGCATCACTTAGGTAAGTCTCCCAGACATGGGATCCGCTGGGCGTAGGCCTTTATATTTTACTACACCAATGAATGAATATATGTATATTGTATACATTTCATTGTGATACCGTACCTACATCATTTATATTTATATGGGCCAACAGCCCCATTCATTAAGATTTTATCGCAAACTGTATCATATGAATCGTGATAGCTAGACAGTTAAAATTTTTACAGATTTATTTCTGATTTTCTGTTGTCGCTATAACAACAAATACTAAATATAAATGATGTATCGCTGGTAGCCTGTAGCTGTAGGCGTGACATGCAAGACCGGCGCAGCCTGAGAGCGTACGTAGCGACTGGCGACTTGTCTCTGCTATTTCTGAAGTGCTCGACGATATATCTATTACTAAATATATAACTCTTGAATGATGAAGAAAAAGAATACATACAAACATTACATTAATATCATTTATCACACAGTAATGATAGCTTCGAGCCCAAATTATAACTTAAACACTATCTATAACTGTACCAAATAGGTATGTACTTACTTAACATAAATCGCACTAATATTCTAAAATATGTGAAAGTTTGTAAGGATGGATGGATTGAAATAGAAATCGGGTCAGCGGCAGCAGTAACAGCAACAAAAGGTACACTTGTAGGATGGATTCACCTTTATTGGTCAGCAATCAGTAGTAGAGTAAGGGCCATTTTTCAGTTACCGCCCTTTTTATACATCTTATGAGTATAAACAGTTAAATGTTTATATATAGTAAATAAGTTTTAATTATTAATATTAGTATTTAAATATTACTATTCTATGATTAATAAATGATTTAATAATTATTAAAATCAAATTAAGATAAACCGGAAGCTACGCAAAAATAGTCACAAACTTAAATAATATTATTAAAATCTATCCGGAAGTGAGTTTTGTAACAGGATGTTTGTTACTCTTTCACGCAAAAACTACTGAACGGATTTTGATGAAATTTGGTATGGTAGTAGTATAGGCTCTGGATTAAAACATAGGCCACTTTTTATCCAGGAAAAGTACAGTATCCCCGAGGGATACCCGATTGTATATTTACGCGGGCGGAGTAGCGGGCAACAGCTAGTTGTTTATATTCATAGCTAGCCAAAGTTCAAACCCGTAGATTTTGAAAACATATTTACTCTTTAGTAAATACACCGGCCAAGTGCGAGTCGGACTCACGCACGTAGGGTTCCGTAAGGTTATACTATTTAATTTCGCTCCCCACAAAACCTAGGCCTTATTATCAACCAGGAAATTAAAATATGATGTGCCTCGACTTTCGATGGGGGGTGTCGAAGTAAAATATTAGGGCTCACTATAGATGGAGGCCTTACATTTAATAAACATGTAGGAGACGTTTGTAAAAAAGCCATAGCACGATACAAACAGCTAGCCAGAGCAGCGAGAGTAGGATGGGGGCTTAACCCCCAAATAGTTAGAATTATATATACAGCGGTTATAGAACCGACTATTTTGTATGCATCAGCAGCGTGGGCACCCACCGTGGAAAAGATGGGGGTCCTAAAAAGGGCTTAACACCGTTCAACGGGGTTTTGCCCAAAAGATCTGCAGAGCATATCCGACCGTCTCCCTGAACTCTGCGATGCTGTTGGCTGGGATACTCCCTCTTAATCTCAGGATACTCGAAGCTTCGAGGCTCTATGAGATCAAGAAGGGAGTAACACACCCGGTGTTGAAAGACAGGGAGGTGGAGCGAATGGCTCCTGCGATTGAGGACCCACATCCGGCAGAGCAGGAAATACTGAGGTTCGGGTTGGTAGACGAAGGCTCGTATGCAGGCGTGGTTAACAGGCTAACAGCCACGTCCATAGGATCTATACGGACGGTAGCAAGATTGAGGGTCGAGTCGGAGCCGCACTCTCCGTATGGGAGGGTGAGGCCGAGACGAAGGCCGTCAAGCTTGCACTGCCGCCGTATTGTACCGTCTACCAAGCCGAGCTTCTAGCGCTCCAGAGAGCAGTAAGTATAGCCTGCAAGAGTGGAATGGCGAAGGTCGGTATCCTTAGCCATTCCAGATCGGCTCTCCAGGCAGTCACCCTTAGTTTCCCTCATCCCCTGGCAGTGCAAATAAGGGCGGCCCTCCGAAAAGCTGCATCGCAGAGGCGGGAGGTCTCCCTGTTTTGGATTAAGGCGCACGCAGGGTTGAGAGGGAATGAGAGGGTTGACGAATTAGCCAAGGAGGCCGCGCTGGGATTGAAAAGGAAACCTGACTACGATCTGTGTCCTGTTTCATTCGTCAAGCGTATCTTAAGAGAGGATACGGTTGAGGAATGGGACAGGAGATACGAAGTGGGAGGGACGGCCGGAGTTACGAAGCTCTTTTTACCAAGCGCTGCTGCTGCATACAAGATAGTCAAGAAAATAGACATCACACACTACACCATACAGATTCTGACCGGACACGGCGGATTCGCCTTCTACTTGAACAGATTCAAGCTGAAGGAGGATCCGTCGTACTGTCTGTGTCAGCCGGGAGTTGAGGAGACGGTTCCTCACCTCTTACTAGAGTGCCCAATTTTTGCTAGCAATAGATATGATATTGAGCAGAAATTGGGCACATCTATAGCGGGTGAGAATCTGCCTTCCATCCTGGGGGAAAAAGAGGGATATCTTTCAGGCTTTTTGCAGTAAGATAGTGGGTGTAGTATGTAAGAAAAATTGTGATATTTTGTGTGATGTTAGTTAGGTTATAATGTATATGTTAGCTGTGATATTAGGAAAGTCTCTTTATTTTGTGCCCGCGTCGTTTTATTGTTGACATTTTTAATTGTATTTTATTGAGTTATTAATTGGAATTATTATTTAGAATGAATGTTTTATTGGAATTATTATTTTATTGACATCTATCAAATTGATATTATTATATTTTTGACAGTACTATTTTATTGAATGGTACCTATCTAAATAAGAAAATTATTAAATGTATTAAAAATGATTGGAATTGTTAAAAAACGAAAGGTTGAAGGTAGAAGATACGACTGTAATACGATAAGAATGTATAGGTACAATATACAATAATAATGTAAAACAATATAAAAAAGAAAAAATGAAAGAAAAAACAAAACAGAAAAGAAACAGCCCTGACAACGTTAGGGGGACGGAAAAAAAAAGGTTAAAGGTTTTCCCAGGACATGTCCTAGTTCCTAGTTTTTGCAGTGCAAACAAAGAACACAACTTGATAATGTTGTGAAAGCTAGTTTTATAGTTAGTTCAAAATTGGCAAAGGCATTAAAACCCTTTGCCGAAGGAGAATTTATCAAGGAGTGTATGTTAGAAGTTTGCGGTATTTTGTGTCCTGAAAAGAAAAATGAATTTGAAAAAAAATGTCAAGACGAACTGTTGTTCGACGTATAGAAATTATGCCTAATGATATAAAAACAACATTGACTGACCGTATGGCTGGATTTTCCATAGCATTAGACGAGAGCAGCGATTTGTCTGACACAGCTCAACTGGCTATATTTATTCGAGGTGTTGATAACGAGTTCACTGTTACTGAGGAATTGCTTGCTTTACAGCCGCTAAAAGGAACCACTACAGGAGAGGATATTTTTATTGAAGTTCAAAAGGTATTCACAAGTTTTGGCTTGCCATGGTCAAAATTAATAATTGGAGTACTTATGCACTGATGGCGCACCTTGTATGGTCGACTTACGTAATGGTTTCATCGGAATTTTGAATGAAAAAGCAACAGAATTAAATGTGCAAAAAGATGATTTGATAGACCTTCATAGCATTATCCACCAACAGAACTTATGTTCTAAGTCCATTCGACTCCAGAATGTTATGAATGTGGTGGTAATAACCATCAACTTTATTCGATCCCGAGGGCTTAACCATCGCCAGTTCAAGGCGTTTTTGGATGAAATATCAGCTGAATATAACGACGTAAAATATTATTGTGAAGTCAGATGGCTGAGCGAAAGAAAAATGTTGAAACTGTTTTACGAGCTTAGAAATTAGATAGCAGACTACGAAAATAAAAGATAAACCACTATCTGAATTAAGTGACCCAAAATGATTTAAATTTGAAATTTCAAAAACAAGGACAGTTATTAAATGATTTTTACAACCATTTGAAAGTGTTTCAGATCAAACTACGCTTGTGGGAGTCACAGATGCTGTCTGGTAACAGTTACCATTTCAACGCGTTCTCTGCGTATGAAAATATTGCTTATGCTCAATATGCTGAAGAACTCAAGTTACTGTCGGAACAATTTTCGAACAGATTTAGCGACTTCAAAAACATGGAAGACTGTTTCAATTTATTTGCTACTCCTACAAAATGTAATGTACAAATTCTGATCGAGATTCAAGAAAACTCACTCCTAAAATCCAAATTTGAAGACGTAGAGTTGTGCGATTTCTACACAAAAAAACTAGAAAAAGACAATTTTCCGCAGCATAGAAAATTCGCAAGAAGATTGATTTGTGCGTTTAGCAGTTCTTATAATGCGAACAGTTCTCTTCATTGATGAAAGTTAATAAATCAACACATCGTACAAGACTGACTGACGATAATTTGGAAAATTCTTTACGTCTTTGTATCAGTGGAATTAATCCAAATATCGATGGATTAGTTTCCCAAATTCAAGCTCAAGTGTCTCATTGATTTCGGAGTGTTTAACTTTCGTAGTTTGTAACAATTGCAAATTTAACGATTTAATTATAATGTACCATTTTTTTTAATTTCATTTTGTTATTTTTATTAAATTGTACTATAATAACATTGTCGTATTATTTCAAGTCTAATATCTATCGCAAAAAATATGATAACTACTTTAAAATGCACTAAGTACTTTTAAACGCGGCCGAACGTATTTGCACGCTAAAGTTTGGCCCTCAACATGTCAAAGGTTGCCCATACCTGCTATAGCTATTGCTCTGAGTATAATATTAGGACATTACATATGAAAGTGTTTCCTCCAAAACTCCATAGGAAGTTGCAGTAAAGCGTCTACCACTTTACTGAAGCGATTGACTTGACTTAATGACTGCATTGACGATTGATGTAGACTTTGACTAGACTTTGGACTTGACGATTCGACGACGTTGGTGAAATCTTTTAAAAACATTCTTTTACCCGCCTTTTTAACTTGACACTGGCAATGATTTAATACCTCCACTATATATTTAAAAAAACCACATGTCTAATTCTTCAATTCTTGTGCTTACTGCTTGTCACTGTCGAGCTCGAGTATCATCACTAGAGGTGAAAGTAACGAAAAAAAAGCGTCCCTGGATGTATTCGTTACTTTAACAATTAGTACTCGTTACTATAGTATCGTTATGTTACTAGTTACTTGTGATACCTCTTATCATGCTATGTTATGTTAGAGCAACAAATCAAGTCGTATGCGAACGCGTATAGTATGATTTAGCAGTGTCGCAACTTTCGTAATTTGTAGAAAACATACTTATACATTACATACCAAGCTGCGTAAGGTGCATTTTGTCACTTTTACGTATTTTGAACCAGACATGTGTTTAAGTTATTCTAAAATTAGTAGAATACGATCAGCAAATGTTTCAATACTCGCATCAACGCTACTTATGTGAACTTTTTTTTTTTATTTATTTATTTATTCATTTATTTAAGATTACACTTTTTACAATATACTGTAATCCGCCAAACTGATCAAGCAGTTTGTAAGCGTTCCGCTCAATTTGTTACACTTACATAGGCACTTAAATACTTTTGATTAAATTACTACAATAACAAAATACTTTAAGGTTTGCCATGCCAATTACACTTACAGGTTACATCTAATATACTACTATACTAATACATAAATTTTTCACTCTAATATTATATATCTAGTGACTGTATCCTTTAGAATACTAAAAATATCCTATATTTTATGTTCTGAGGTATATGTATGACATTATAACTTACAATTGTTAGAAAATCCAAGAATTTCTTTTAATTTTTGCTTTAATTTAATTTTACACTTAATTTTACTTTCCTCTCTTAATAATTTATATTTATTACATATCTTTGGCACTATATACTTTCTAGTCCTTTCCCCATAATAATTATTAACTTTTATCTGCTCTAACTTTCCTTTATTTATTGTTCTAATACTATATTTATACATTTTCTTTGTTTAAAATTCCTCTTTATAATATGTTTCTATTGCTATCAGATATTTAACCTTTTCACTCACTGGAATAATTTCGCACTGCTGAAATAGCTTATTATAGTCATCTCTATACTTTACCTTTATTCTTTTATCTGCGATTATTTTTAAGAATCTTATCTGTATCTTTTTAATTTGTTCAACATAGGTTTTAAATGTTAGCCCATAGCAACTTAACCCGTAATTAATAACTGACTCCACCAATGCATAGTAGACCATTACCAAAGTACACTTGTCTAATAATCTTTTAAGGATATAAAATTTACTGAGGACTAATCTTAGCCTATTACATACCAAGTCTATGTGTGGCCTCCAGCTCAAGTTATTATCTATAAGCAGGCCCAAATATTTAATAGTACTTACTAATTCTAAATCATTACACTGACAATCCTGGTTGTTATGTAAACAGTCGTATGTGTGCCCTACGATGCGTACTTTACCCCCTGTCCTTGATGTCCTGTTATAGGAAGAGCAAATATGCATGATTTTAGTTTTACTCGTGTTAATTATAATTCCATTATCATGGGCCCATTTTGTTATTTGGTCGAAATCATTTTGTAACTGCACTATCATGTTTTGCAAGTTTATGCCTGATATTAATAAACATGTGTCATCTGCATACATGTATACCTCACTATATTTCACTACATTAACCATGCTGTTCACATGCATTATATAGCCAATAGGACCATACACGGATCCAGTAGGTACACCCAATGTGAAACAGTGTAGGTACCCATACTACGAAAAATGCTAGTAACGAAATGTATTCGTGTGTGACGTTTCGTTACTCGGTACTAAATGGCGCACCGTTACTCATCCGGTTTGCTACAGCTCTAGTCGTTACTCGTCAGTCATCTGTCTGTTGAAAATTGTTTGACGCCTGTTGCATTTGCCATTAGATTAGATTTTAATATTTTTAAAATAAGTGACTTATTTTTAATTGAAGATTTATATAATTTGTAATATTATATCATTTACATACAATGTCTTACCAACTATATAGAAACACTACAATCGGTAACACACTACAAGAAAGCCTCGATGAATTGATTCAAGTAGGTTGAATAAAACATTTATTTTACATTGCTAGCAATGTATTATGATTGCGTTAATACTTATTTTGCTTTGCAGTATGGACAAATAACGCCAACACTGGCGGTAAAAGTACTGCTGCAATTTGATAAGTCAATAAATCAAGCATTATCAAATAGGGTTAAATCTCGTTTAACATTTAAGGCAGGGAAACTGAATACGTACAGGTGAGTATTAATCCTTATTAATATATTAATCTATAACACGTTAAACTATAGTAATTTATTTAATGGTTTTTAGGTTTTGTGACAATGTATGGACATTTATGCTGAATAATGTGGAATTTAGAGAAGTTCAAGAAATTGCTAAAGTGGATAGAGTGAAAATCGTTGCATGTGACGGCAAAAGTAAGATTGTTTATATTAATTTATTAAAATTATGGTAATATTTAAATGGGTGGCTAATAATTTTGACAGTGGTGTCCAAAAACATAGAAGATATTTATAAATATGGTTTAAAAATCTGCAATGTTCAGTTATAAATAATAACTATAATAAAAATCCTGTAAACACACTACTTACTTGGATTTTTTTTTTTATTTTTCTGATAACTATTGTAACTTGGCCTATCACGGGTTTACGGCTTGACATCGATTTACGGGACACTCTGTATAATAGGTCTTTACCTATGAAATTGTCCTTCTGCAGTACTGGCCATTTCGAATCAAAATAATTTTTGTTTGACTAAGAATTCTTATTTCAAATTAATTTTATTTTAAAAACATGGAATTCTTTTTCCAAAAGTAGTAATTTTTTTATTGATTAGTGTTACATTTTCATCGCATTTCAATCTTTTTCGTCATCATGGATACGTTAAAAATTCGAGTAATTATGGAATATGAGTACCGTCGTGGCAGCAACGCGGCACAAGCGGCACGCAACATAACGACGTTTACGGAGCTAACACTACAGACCAACGCACCACCTATAATTGGTTTGCTCGCTTCCGTTCTGGAAATTTCGACCTGAAAAATTTACCTCGTGGTCGTCCGAAGACTTTGGTCGACAATGACGAATTAAAGGCGATTGTGGAAGCTGATGATACACAATCTACGGCTGAATTAGCAGCAGCTTTCAACGTTAGCGTCAAAACGATATTGGTCCATTTGCGTCAAATTGGCAAGGTAAAAAAGCTTGACAAATGGGTGCCCTACGAACTCAATGATCGCCAGCGCGAAGTAAGCGTCGAGACGTGCCTTGCACTGCTCAACAGATGTGTCTGAAATGAAGGAATTTTCAACCCCATTGTTACCTGCGATGAAAAATGGATTCTCTTTGATAACCGCAAGCGCTCAGCAAGTTGGTTGGATCCTGGTTCAGCACCTAAACAATGCCCTAAACGAAAACTTACCCCTAGAAAAGTGATCACTGTTTGGTGGTCTAGAGCCGGTGTGAAAACGGGGTGAGCATTACTGCAAATGTGTACTGTGAAGAACTGAACACAATGATGGAGAAGCTGGCACATCTCCAACCAGCATTGGTCAATCGCTCGTCTCCGCTGCTCCTGCACAACAACGCGCGACCTCATACTGCACAGCAGACGGTCTCCAAGTTGCAAGAACTGGGGTTGGAAGCTCTCCGTCATCCGCCCTACTCACCAGACCTTGCACCTACAGACTACTACTTTTTCCAGAATTTGGATAACTTCTTGGCGGGAAAAAAATTCAATACCAGAGAGGCAGTACAAAATGCCTTTGAAGAATTTGTTGCCTCCCGTCCAGCTGATTTCTTTAAGTAGAGCATCAATAAACTGCCACTGCGTTGGCAAAGATGCATTGATTGCATGGGTGATTACTTCGATTAATAGAAATAAAAAATACATGAAAAAAATTCGTTTAAATTTTTTCATACAAATGGCAATTTCATAGGTAAAGACCTAATACTAGTATTCATAGAGTTCGAAATTGTTAGTTCCATACTCTCTTGTTGTACTCACAGTTCACTTGTTCAATCTAATCATACATACACTTACTCGTTCAATTGTTGTGTGTGGACTTAGACTTGTTGTTTGTTGTGAAGAACATTTAGATGTTTATCGATTTTTTTGCTTTACTGTTATTCGATTTATTGAAATCTAAAAGTACTCACTACTCACTATTATTAAACCGCCTATCGCCAAAACGGCTCGACAAACTTCTTTTTTTGAGCCATTGTACAGAGGAGAAATGGAATTTATAAAATTTATGATTCAAAGATTGCGTCTTTACAGGTTGTTTTTTTAATCTTATATTTATGTTCTATTTGTTCTATTTTTTTATTTTCTCTTCTACTTAAGGGACATATGATACCTACTGACTAACATTGACGAGCTGACGTTTACACATTAGGCCCTGAGAAAAGCACTGGATACTTTATAATAATAATATCTATGGACGCTTCACAACACGTAAATCTGGCCCCGTGCTAAGTATGCGAAGAACTTGTGTTACAGGTACCAGAAAACGGGAAGTATATTGAATACTTTTATACTATACATATATTTAAGATTTTTATTATATTATACACATATTTAATACACATCCATGATCCAGGAACACGGAAAAACTTTTTGTTCCTTCATTCTTCATTTTGCTGAGGATTCGAACCCGCGATCCCCGACTTGAGAACCATCGCGCTGAACCACTGAGCCACAGAGTCGTCAATTATGTCAATACTTTTCCGAGTACGATACTTTTTTATCGATACTACTCATGAGTACAGTATCGATACTTTCTATACGATACCGTGCTCCTATACCGCGAGTCAGAATTTAAATCCAATAACACAGCGACATATTATTTTACAATAACAATCCGCGAGTTAAATAGTTAAACTAGGGCGCCATCTAGTTTTCGTACAGTTACTATCAAATTAAATGCGAAATTGAATTATTGTAATTAATAAAACACATTGATGTGTTTTCAGTATTATTCAAATTATAACAATAATTGGTAAAAGTTCAGAGCCACATATT